>CAKNYM010051505.1:159985-172226 GCA_932195095.1 Andricus curvator
ACCGATTTTAGTAATTTAATTGATTCAAAAGGATTTTTTAAGGAATTTTTCAAGATTAGGAATATTTTAGGGTATTTCAAAAGAATCCAATGTATTTCCAAGAGATTTCAACAATTTGAAAGGATTTCAAAAATATGTAAAGAATTTTGAAACTTTTAGAGGTTTCTTGAAGATTCCAAGGATTTTTCATTTGATTTCAGTACTTTAATTGATTTCAGAGGATTTGCAATATTCTAGAGTAATTTAAAAGATTCCAAGGAATTTTTTATTTATTTTGATAATTTGAAGGAATTTGGAAAAAAGACTGGGAATATTTTAGGGCATTTGAAAAGAATCCAAAGCATTTGAAAGAGATGTCAATAATTTCAATGAATGACAACAGATTTTAAAGGGTTTGAAATATTTTAGGATATTATAACAGATTTCAAGGAATTTTCGACCGATTTTAGTAATTTAATTGATTCAAAAGGATTTTTTTAAGAATTTTTCAAGATTAGGAATATTTTAGGGTATTTCATAAGAATCCAAGGTATTTCCAAGAGATTTCAACAATTTGAAGGGATTTCAAAAATATGTAAAGAATTTTGAAACTTTTAGAGGTTTCTTGAAGATTCCAAGGATTTTTCATTTGATTTCAGTACTTTAATTGATTTCAGAGGATTTGCAATATTCTGGAGTAATTTAAAAGATTCCAAGGAATTTTTTTTTTTATTTTGATAATTTGAAGGAATTTGAAAAAAAAGACTGGGAATATTTTAGGGCATTCGAAAAGAATCCAAAGAATGTGAAAGAGATGTCAATAATTTCAATGAATGCCAACAGATTTTAAAGGGGTTGAAATATTTTAGGATATTTTAACAGACTCCAAAGCATTTCCAACAGATTTCAATAATTTTGAGGAATTTAAAAAAATGGTAAAGGATTTGAGAACTTTAAGAGTATTTTAAAAGATGTCAAGACATTTTCGTAAGCTTTTAAAAGTTTCAAGTGATTTTTAAACATTTAAAGGATTTCAATAATTTGAAAGAGTTTCAAAGGATTGGAAATAATTTATGGTGCTTTTAAAAATTGCAAGGGATTTTGAAGAGTTAAAAAAATGTCAAGGAGTTCTAAAATATTGTGAAGGATTTTAAATATCTTAGGGTATTTTGAAAGATCCTATGAATTTTTGAATTGATTTCAGTAATTTAATGTTACTCATAGGATTTGAATTATTTTATGGTATTTTAGAAGATCTAAAGCATTTTCAAGAGATTTGACAAAATTTGCATGGGGTATTGTATCGAAGAGTTTTCTAAAATTTCGAAAATATAGATCGATTTAATAGGACCTATGCCAGGTTTTAGGGTATATCAAAAGATTTCAAGCAATTTTGAATTTATTTCGGTAACCTAATAGGATTTGAAATGATTTAAAATATTATAAACTATTTTTAAAGACTTTAATGCACTTTCAAGATATTATTAATTTTTTATAGAATTTTAAAGGCTTTGAATGACTTTAAGAGGAATGAACAAATTTTTCTGAGAGTTTAAAGAATTTGTTTACAACTTTGGAATATATGAAACTATTTCATAGGACTTGCGAGGTTTCAATATATTTTAGAATATTTAAATGAATTTTATGCGATTTTCGAAGAATTCAATGATTTTAATGGATTTTAAAAGCTCCCAAGGTATTTTCAAAAATTTTGCAGGATTCAAGAAAATACTTTAAAATGTCATATAATTTCGCGGGATTTTATAATATTTCACTGTACTTTAAGAAATTCATTAACAAGAAGTGAGGGGTTTTTTAGGTTTTCACAGATTTGTAGAGATTTTCAAATATGTTTTGCAATTAATTTGAATTCACCCTGAATTGTTACTCATTAATTCAGAATTATTTTATTATGTCTTTCGAATTTTGTTGATTTACCGGAATTCTTTTGAATTAAATCAATAATTCTATTCTGTTCAATGGATATTTTTTTCAGTTTGTGTTTAATTCGTCTTGAAGTGTTTTAACCTCATTTTGAATTCTTCAACATTCAATAAAATTCTTTTGAATTCCCTTGTATTTTTCCAAAATCATTTTAAAATTACTAAAATCAATTACATTTTTTGGAGTTTTAAATTTTTTCCAATTTATTTCCATGTTTTAAATTTTAACTTTAATTCTTTGAAGTTTTATGAATTTTTCGAAATGCTTTCAAATCCAAAATAACATCAGTCACACTATTGATGCACATATTTACTTTAAGTCACTTTTTGGATTAGAAATGAGTCTTGCTGCAAAAAACGTCGAATTAAAAATTATTGCTGCGCACTCCCGAGATATTCTCTGGACATCTGCTTTTAGACAACTTCGCATTCAAAATACAATACTTTCGAATAATTTTAAATCCGAAGTTTTTTGTAGGGCAATTTCTCTGCTTTTTTCGGTTTGAATAGGTCACTATTCTTAAATAAATTAGGCTGTAGCCGCCCTCAGAATAATAAACTACAAATTCAGGCCTCGGGCTCAAAACACACTATTGACACTATTTGACACTTTTTTCAAGCGATGACGCTGTTTTGCTACTATTTTGAAAAAAGACACTAAAGACACTATTTTCCAATTAAAAACACGAATTTATCAACCAATATAGATTTTTTGAAGAATAAAAAATTGACAGATTTTCGCAGAAGGAAAAAAAATATATTGTTTGAAAAGTTTTTGTTTAATTTAGTTTTTAATAAGAAAGATACTGTAACGTTTATAAAGGCCTGGAAAGTTCTATCGACAGGATAATTTTCTTCTTATAATAAAAGAATTTAATCATTTTGACGTAAACAACAGATACGATAAAAATGTTCACACAAAAATGTTCATGTAAAAAAAAGTTATACTAAAATACATTTTACTTTTTCGTAATAACGTGCATCATTTATGATAAAAATTAATTTTTCGTGAAAAAAATTCACCACATCTCTCAATGCATAATAAAATATTAGTGGCGAATGGATTACTATAGAGTATAAACAGGAATAATTGCGGAGCAAATAGACAATTTAAAAATTTGTTATCATATTTCTTGAAAACTGATAGATTGGTAATTACTGCCACTATTCTATGCATCATTCATTTTTTTAAACTTTGTAAAGCTTATATAATAATGAAAATTAATATTATTCGCAGTATTTATCAATTTGAAATGTATATGCTCATATACATGTTAAAACGAATAATTCACAATTTATTTTATAAATAACATTTCTTTTAATTTATAAAATAAAAAATGTATTACGCCAATATAATTTATAAATAAGTTAAGTGTTAAACAAATTTAAGAGCCGATTATAATAAATTGAATTATAATTATATTCACAATTTTTTCAAGATGATAACGGTGACAGAATTTACCTACAAATAAATTATGAGAAATCCATTACTCGTTTAGCTTCAACATCATCCTGTAGTGCCTTCTAATTATTTTTTACGCATATTTTGTAACATTAATTAAATATAAATAACATAGAAAAAATAAGTATTTGGTTTATTCTTTTTCATAACAAAAATTAGTAGGCGCGCGCCTTGGCGCGCGCACGACTACTAGTATAGTATAGTTACACTATGAGGTTGAAGTTCGTGCCAGAGCCCAGGGTAATGTAAATCGGCGAAAAAAAATCGAATGACGAATCACGATATCGCACCGACCAAAGCCCAGCTGTTAAACGTTCCACAGCAACAACCATGTCAATGACATCCACGGAAAATAAAATTAATCATATTCAATATATTATTACTCCGGATTATTTCAGATTAGCCTGGATTATCTCTATAAAGAGAATTACTCTGGATTATATAAGATTACTCCGGATTAATCAAATAAATGAACTTCTAACAAAATAATTGAACTTTCAACTCAGGAACTTATTTTCTACCGAAAATGACGAATTTTCAACGAAGTAGTTCAATTTTCAACTAAAAACATTCAATTTTCAACCAGAAATGGA
Source organism: Andricus curvator (assembly GCA_932195095.1). Classification (NCBI taxonomy): domain Eukaryota; kingdom Metazoa; phylum Arthropoda; class Insecta; order Hymenoptera; family Cynipidae; genus Andricus; species Andricus curvator. Next base: position 163,963 of record CAKNYM010051505.1, read on the forward strand.
ATGGTTACGTTTTCATTGAACAAAAATGAATTTTTAACCAAAAAAGAAGAATTTTCAACAAAATAGTTAGATCTTCAAGCAATAAAATTAATGTTTAACAAAGTAGTTCAACTTTCAACCAAAGAGTTTAATTTTCGACCAAAGAAGATTTTTCATTTGAGAGAGAACAAAATCTACACCAAATTGTTGAACATTCAAGCCAGAAAGCCGTTTAAAACATTTATTTTTTACCGAAAAGGGCGAATTTTCAACGAAGTAGTGAAATTTTCAACTGAAAAAGATCAGTTTTCGAATAAAAATAGAATTGTTTCATTTTCAGTTAAAAAATTAACTTTCAATAAATAAAACGAATTTTCAACAAATTAGTTAAATTCTCAACAAAAGCGATGAATTTTCAACTTAAATGGTGAATCTTCAACCAAAAAAATGACTTTTCAACAAAAATGTTGAATTTTCAACAAAGTAGATTAATTTTCAACCAAACAGTTCAATTTTCAACCAAAAACATGAATTTTTAACCAAGAATAATAATTTTCTAACGAAAAAGACGAATGTTCAACAAAATACATAAATTTTCAAAGAAATAGTTGAATTTTTAACAAAGTAGTTGAACTTTCAACCAAAGTAGTTAAATTTTTAACCCAAAAAGACGAATTTTCAAGAAAAAAGTTCAATTTTTAACCAAAGTGATAAATTTTCAGCTAAAATTATGAATCTTCCCCTCAAATAGTTAAATATTCATTTGAAAAACAAATTTTCAACAAAAAAAAATATTTCTCAACAAAGTGGTTATATTTTCATCTAAAGAGATAAATTTCAACGAAACCCTAATTGTTAAACAAATAGTGAAGTTTTCCACCAAAGTAGTTGAATTTTGAACCCAAAAAGACGAATATTAAAATATTAAATAAAAAAATTACTTTGACAAAATTGTTGAATTTTGTACAAAGTAGATTAATTTTTAACCAAATATTTGAATTTTCAACCAAAAACATTATTTTTCAACGAAAAACATTAATTTTCAATCGAGAAGATTCCTTTTCTACCGAAACAATGAATTTGAGCTAAAAAGATCAATTTTCAACCATAAACGAAATGTTTACATTTTCAACTCAAAAAATTAATTTTTTTACGAAAAAAACGAATTTTCAACAAAATAGTTCAACTTTCCATTAAACTATTAAATTCTGAACTTAAAAGATAAATATACAATCAAAGAGGAAATAGTTTCATTTTCTGTTTAAAACATTAATTTTCTACCAAAAAATAAGAATTTTTAACAAAATACATACATTTTTAACCAAATAGTTGAATTTTCAACTAAAAAAAGGTGAATTTACAATTAAGAATGAAATAGTGAAGTTTTCTGTTAAAAAATTAATTTTTAAACAAACAAAAAAACGAATTTTCCACAAAATAGTTAAATTTTTCAGCAACATATTTTAATTTTCAAGCAAGGAGATTAATTTGCATTTTCAACCAAATAGTTCAATTTTCAGCCAAAAAGATGAATTTTCAAGCAAGTCTTAATTTTCTCCAAAAAAAAAAAACGAAATTTCAACAAGATGAATTTGAACCAAAAATGACGAATTTTCAACAAAAAAGTTAATTTTCTACCAAAATACTTCAATTTTCAACAAACAAAAAAAGACGAATTTCCAACCAAGAAAGATTTCAGTTGAATTTTCAACAAGATAATTTAATTTTCAACCAAATAGTAGAATTTTTAACCAAAAGAGATGAATGCTGAACCAAAAATATAAAGATAGAATTTTCAACTAAAAAGAATGAACTTTTAACCAAAAATAGTTGGCCTTTCTTACTGGGTTCTATTAATTTAGTTCGCATCTAAGCGAAAAAAAGGGAATCAGGGAAAAAAGGGGAATTATTTTTAAAAAATGGGAAAAGAGGGGAATAGGGGAATAGGGGAAAGAGTGTGAAGTCTGCTTTCGTAATATTATTATTGTACAATCATTCAAAAGAGTTTATCTTTCAAGTACCCTTACATATCAAAACAGTTTCCGATTTCAAAACTAAACTGTTTTCAAATTAAACAACTTTAATTCAGATAATAAACAATCACACAATTGCCAATTAATTGTAATTTATCACATAGAAATTTGAAGCATTCGTGATTGTGCAATTTCAAATTGGAACTCTTTGAACTATTGCACATCAAAAAATGTTGAATTCTACATATAAAAGAAATACAAATTAAACAATTAAATATGAAATTGGTCCAAATCAAGTTGAAACCGAATTAATGTACAATTTTGTAATTCGATAACAAGGAAATAATGACAAAATAAAAAAATTACACATTAAGGCCTTGGTAAGCCAGGCAAAATTCGAGAAAAAAAATTATTATTATTATTATTATAAAAAAATTAGGAAGCTCATCTTTCTCGCAGGCTGGGTTGCAGCCAAGCGCATGATGAGGTGACATACAGCTCAAGGTGGGATTCGAACCACCAGAACATCGGTGAAAATAGATAGAAAAATTTCCAGAAGTACCGGCTCAGGGATCGAACTCCGGACCTCGAACGTGAAATCCGAGCGCCTAACCGCCTGGGCCACCGAGGCTCTTTATTATTATTTATTTACTTTATTATTTTTTGTTATTATTTATATTATTATAAGTACTATTACGAAGCTTGCAAAAAATTAATTTTTTTTTTTTAAGTTGTCAATACATTTTTATTTTATTTAAATTTGCATTGGGAACTATGTTAGCATTGGCATAGTCTTGACAGGGGCTTGTCTTTAGTACTTGCGCTTTACTCCTTTTTTCTCTTTACCCTTCACTCTCAAATGGCATGTTAGCGCTGGGATAAAATGTCGCTCGATCACGACGAGATCGATGGCGATGTCGAGAAATAAAGTCATAGAAAGTACAAAGCTTCTAGGAAAACCGTACGTTATCCTTGACCAAGCAACACTTCCTACTATCCATCAAGATTGTACCATTAATAAAATATTATTAACTTGCAAAAAGACAATATATACCATTTTAGTCAAAGATATTACACAATTTATTGCATGAAATAAAATTTAATTGTAAGAATATTGCGGAATCAAGAGAATATTTCAAAAGGACATAATTTATAACTTAATGGAACGTAATTACATGGAAAAAAATAACAGAACAATTAAAGAACAGGAGGATTCGATCACCTACCAAAGCACGTCAAGTACTAAAATTGCTTTAGGACTTTTGCTAATTCCTAGCTTGCTAGTTACTTTTCAAATAAACAAAAAATTACTTTTGAACCAAATAGTTCAATTTCCCTCGGAATTTTCAAAAACGACAAAAAATTCTTCTAGACGAAACAGTTGCATTAACAACCAAATAGTTCAACTTTCAAGAAAAAGAGACGAATTTTCATAAAATAGTTGAATGTTCAACTAAAATAGTAGAATTTTGAACAGAAATATTTAAATTTCCAATAAAATGATTAAAATATTCGCAAATTATTTGCATTTTTAACCAAAGAGTTGAATTTTCAATAAAAAAGATTAATTCTCAAAGAAAAATGTAATAGTTGATATTTTAATCAAAAAAGATTTGAATTTCAAACAAAAACAATTAAATTCGACAATAAAACATGAATTCAAAATGAAAAATGTAATAGATGATATTTCAAAAAAAAAAAAAAAAAAAAATTTTAATTCAAAATAAGAAACAGTTGAATTCAATCAGCAAAGACGAAATTATAAAATCCTGAGCCAAAAAATTATTAATTTTTACACAAAAACTTGCATTTTTAACCAAGAAGATAACCTTTCTACTAAAACAAATGAATTTTCAAATTAAAATGACAAATTTTAATTTAAAAAGTTGAATTTACAACCAACAAAAAATGTTAGAGTCAAAAGAGAAAACAAATTTCAACCAAATTTTTTAATTTTCAAGACAAAAAGGCAAACTTTCTTTAAAAAAAGTTCAAGTTTCACCAAAAAAGTTAATTTTCATGCAAATAGTTGAATATTCAACTAAAGACAGTCAACTTTCAACCAAATATAGAATAGTTTTTTCCGTTTAAAAATTACTTTTCTATCAAAAAGATGAATTTTCAACAAAATACATAAATTTTCAGAAAAATTGTTGAATTTTCAACTAAAAACGATCAATTTCCAACCAGAAATGGAATAATTGCATTTTCATTGAGTAAAAATTACTTTTCAACAACAACAAAAATAATTTTCAACAAAATAGTTCAATCTTCAACTAATAAAATTATTGCTTAACAAAATAGTTCAACTTTCAACCAAAGAGTTAATTTTTCGACCAAAAAAGATTTTTCCTTCCAGAGAGAAACAAAAATTCAACCAAATTGTTGAACTTTCTAGCTAAAAAGGCGAATTTTTTACCAAACAGTTGAATTTTCAATAAAAAAGTTTATTTTCATCCAGATCATTAAATTTTCATATTAGAAACGATAAATTTTCAACCGAAAAAAAGGTTAAATTTTCAGTTAAAAAAAATCATGTTTTACCAAAAAAGACGAATTTTCAACAAAATAAATGAATTTACAACAATTTTCAACTGAAAACGATCAATTTTCAACCAAAACTGAAATAGTTACATTTTGATGAAAAAAATTAATTAACAACCAACAAAAAAACTAATTTTCAACAAAAATGTTAAATCTTCATCCAATAAAATGAATTTTTGACAAAAAAGTAAATTTTCATCCAAAAAGTTGAAATTTCAACTAAAAACGATCAAATTTCAAGCAAATATAGAACAGTTTCCAACAAAAAATGAAATAGTTACCAAAAAGTTAATTTTCCTTCAGATAGTTGAACTTTCAACTAAAAACGATCGATCGGAAAAGAGGAAAATATGGGAAAGAGTGTGAAAGCCTGGAGACATTAAAATAGCCTCAACCGAAAAATGTCGTAAAAATTACAGTATTAAAAAATCGAACTGTCAACTAGATGTAAGAATTTTCCGTAAGACTAACCCATTTAAAAAACCAGTGTGTGGCAGTGGGGCCACACGGCAGAAGTAAAACTTTGAGAGAGAAGAGACAGCATATACACGTTTTGCCTAGCGTGGCAGTAGTGGGGATATCGAAGAGGAGTCTTTAAAGCAATACGCATGTAGGATACTTTTGTGACTTTGACAACAGCGCCATCTCACAGACAAACTATTGGGTATCTCGATGTTATTTGGGCAATGTTTATGAAAAAAAGCAGTGAATATCAATTCATTTCAATCAAAAATGTTAATCTTCAGTTTAAAATTAATTGTTTACTGTAAGATTTTTCGTTAATATTGAATTCAAATTTCTTCCCAATAGTTCCAAATTGGTGGCGCTGTCGCCACCAATTTGGAACTATTATTTTATTATATTTGGTAATAAGAGGGAGACACAAATAGAGAGACAAGGTATAGACTTATAGAAAGAAGTCCCAAAAGAAGTTTCACTTTAAAAAAACTGATGAGTAAATAATTACATCTTCATTTTTTTCTCTCTTTGTCCAAATTCCTAACAGACATCGAAAAATGTGTGACCATGAGACCACAAAAGAGGATATAATTACAGAATTTAAAATGCACGAAAGCGTCATCACTTAGTGGCCAATTGTCATTCGAATCTTTTTAAAAAAACAAAAATTTCAGGCCATTGATCTTCCTGAAATAGTGACTGACATCACGAGGGTGGCGCCTTTCAATCTCTTTTTTTTATTCGATTTTTTTTTCTTTGACCAAAGGTCTCAATGGCAAATAAAGCCACGATTCCCAGAGCGAAAGCAAGGCAAACACACTTTTACTACCCACACACATACTTGACCGCCCACCATAAAAGGTGGAAAAAGCTTTTTGCACGTCGAGAGCTCAATGCTTACGAAACTGTTTCTCGTAATTTTTGGCAGGTGCCACATAATTTCGATTCGTTCTTTTATTTATTTATATTTTACATTTTTAAATTTTCTTAGCGTTCAGTGAAACCGCTCATAAAATCACGCCTCCGCAACACTTTCGAGTGATTTTCGAAATTTAAGGAAGGTTTGAGAGAAAGGTGAGTTATTTTCACTGCATCATAAATATTTGCTCAAATTTTCCGCAAAAAATCCGCAAAAAATCCGCAAAAAAGGCCAATTTTCTACAAAATAGTTGAATTTTCAACAAAAAAGTTAATTTTCATCCAGATAGTTGAATTTTCGACTAGAAAGGATCAATTTTCAACCAAAAATAGAATAGTTAAATTTTCAGATCAAAACATTAATTTTCAATACAATAGCTGAATTTTCTACTGAAAACAATCAATTTTCAACCAAAAATGGAAAAGTTACATTTTCATTTTTTTTAAATCAATTTTAAACAACACTAAAAAGAATTTTCAACTGAAAACAATCAATTTCAAACCAAAAATGGGATAGTTACATTTTTTTAAAATCAATTTTCAACAACAAAAATTCCACAAAATAGTTCAATATTTAACAAATAAAATGAATGTTTAACAAAGCAGTTCAACTATCAACAAAGCAGTTTCATTTTCGACCAAAAAAGATTTTACATTCAAGCGAAAAAAATTTCAACCCATTGTTGAATTTTCAAGGCAAAAAGGCGATTTTTCTACAAAACAGTTGAATTTTAAACAAAAAAGTTAATATACATCCAGATAGTTGAATTTTCAAAAAACTATTTTCCTACCAAAAAAGACGCATTTTCAACACAGCAGATGAATTTTCAATCAAATAGTTGAATTTTTGACTAAAAACAATCAATTTTCAACCAAAAATGGAATAGTTATATTTCCATAACAAATCAATTTTCAACAAAATAGTTAAATTTTCAACCAATAAAATGAATTTTTAACTAAAAACTATCCATTTTCAATCAAAAATAGAATAGTTAAATTTTAAATTTAATTCAATTGGAAATTCCCTCTCATAAACTTAAGATTGTAATTCTTTACTGAAATCTACTGTCCAATATCAGAAATACATTTCTTTTAAAAAATTCACTGTTCCAAGTCAGAATTAGGGTAATAAAATATATGAAACCATTTTTAATTTGCATATTAGTACATTCGAGAGAAAAATCCTGGTCATTTCCGGGTTGTATCTAAAGTTTATGAAATTAAATTTTTAGGTTTTCGTATTATCTTTATTGTACAATCTCAATTTGAAAGCATTCGATTTCAAAAATATCAAAGTTGCGAAAATATAAATATTAAAAAACAACAAATTAGTTACTGATACTAATAACTTAAAGAATTGCAGTCAAATAACTCTAATTTTAAGTAAACTGTTCATAATTAAACTAGAAAAAAAATTGTATTTCTTCGCTGATTATTAATTAATTGCAACTAATTGTTTAAGCAAGAAGTCAGCCATCAATTTGACATCGAAATGCACTCTGGCAGCAAACTCTTGGCTCTTTTTAGGCTTGGAAAAGTTGGAGAACAGGTTTCAAGTGCATTCTCAGACTTGCACTTGATTTTTCGAAAAAATGCATACACTCGGTTTCTGTCCGCCTACGAGTTTGCGAGTTCAAGTATCCCCCCCCCCCCCCATAGGTACTATTTTTCGTGGAGTTCAACGCCGAAGGTTCGTATAACTCGAGTACGCTTGCAATTGCAGTCTCATTGCTAAAGGTCATTACCACTTCTAATATTAGTCACTTGCCAAAGATCAAACCAAGTGACAGTTGTACTACTGACGTAAATGCTTGGTTCTGTGAAGAGTATGATGTACGAGTTCCAATTATAAATTAAAGTTAGCCTGCCGTGAACAAAATGTATTCAAAAATCAAGCTTTTCAATTAAAAAAAAATGAGAGAGTGCTTTTGAGATAAAGTAGTGCTGAACTGAACTCTGAAAAGTTTTATTGGATGATGTTCTGAGGTTCCGAGAAAATTTAGGTAGAAAGTTTTTTTTTCGTTCGAGGAGCATGTTTTTTCATCTTCGGTCAGTAATAAAAAATCCAATTTTCAATTTGAGAAAAAATTGAAAGTTTACTTTCTAGCTATTAAGGTGCTGAATACAAATAAAAAATTTGATTAATCATAAGAATTAGGTTTTGATAAAATGGAGGGGCAAGTTTTCTTTTTGCTAGAGAGGCACTTTTTTTTTAACTTTGGACGGTGATAAAAAATCCAAATTTCAATTTTTTTTTTAAATTGAAAATTTACTTTCCAGCTATTGAGGTGCTGAATCAATATAAAAAATTGTATTAATTATGAGAATTAGCTGTTGATAAAACGGAGGGGCAAGTTTTCTTTTTGCTACAGAGGCACGTTTTCTTCAACT
>CAKNYM010051505.1:180039-221651 GCA_932195095.1 Andricus curvator
GTCTAACCGAAACTTTGTTAAACTTAGTTTCAAATATTGAATTAATATTTATTACGGCCACACTGTATCAATAGTGTGGGATAACTCAGTCAAATTTCGACCAAGTCTGATGAATGAAAGTTCATTCCACGCGGAATTGAACTTAACTTTCAATAAAAAATCAAGAATAAATGAGAAGCTTTAGAATATTTTCGACTGAAGCTTTTTTTCACCGTGATAAAATGAACAATTTGTTGTTAAAAATGTGGTGTTTTCTACTTCCAAACAAAACTAAAAATTAGAAATCAAATGAAAACTACCAAAAAAGGGTACAGCAGTATTTCTTAATTCAGCAGAGAGCAAGTTTAAAAACCTATTTTTTTAAGGGAATACAAATTCCAGGACCATGATCAAAATTCAAGGACTTTTCCAGGTTTCCAACAATTTCCAGGATGCTAAACACCCTCTGCCCTAAACTCACATCAGCTAAAGAACAAAGCTTTTATTTAAATGAAAAAAAAAAGAAAAATGATTGAATATCAATATAGAATGAATATTGTCGCTGACTGGAGCAACACAATTGAATTCTATCTTTGATTGACAACCCCTTCGAGTTATTGGGAGCAATGAAATAAATTTCTCAAGTGATCGTCTTGTAAAAATGCCACTGACTCAGTGCATCACACCACTTATCGATTAAAAGATGCCTGCAATTTAAAGCATCCCAAGTGGTTTTCTTGATAATAGGATGGTCAAAAATATTAGAGCTTATTTGCGTGGGAATAATTTATAAGTGAAATATTACTTTTAAACCTGATCAATAGTAGCATTTTGGAAAAATAGTAGCAATAGTGTCATGCAATTTTTTAAATATTAAATCGAGAGGCAGTTAACTATTATTCAAATCTAGTATACAACATACATCTCCCATAAAATTACGTGAAATCCTTTGGAATCTTTTTAAATACCCTAAAAGGTTTCAAATCCATTAAAGTCCTTTAAGAATACCTGAAATCTTTTGAGATCCTCTGAAAATTTTGGAAAACTCGTCAATTTTTTTTAATCCCTTGAAAATTTTGTAATCTCTTAAAATCTATACACATTTTTAAACCTTTGAAAACCTCTGAAATGATGACACTTCTTGAAATTTCTTAAAATCTTCGAAAATCTCTGAAATCCCTTCAAATTAAAACATTGCATTTACCACTACGTTTCCAGTGGGTCAGTGGAAGTAACGTTACGAAGTGATGATAAATTTTAAAGAATTATTCTTTTTTTCTCTGTCTTTATGAAACTTACCCTTTTTCAGATTTTTTTTATTATTAAATTCGAACTAAATTAATAGAAACCAACCAGAAAAGTCCACTACTTTTGGTTGAAAAGTCTAATATTATATTTTTAGTTCGGAATTCATCTCGTTTGTTTAAAAATTCTAGTGTTTGGTTGAAAATTTATATTATTTTCTTGAAAATGCGACTAGTTTGTTAGAAAATCATCTTTTTTGGTCAGAAATTCAGCCACTTGGTTGAAAGTTAAACTCTACTTTGTCAAAAATTCGTCTTTTTGGTAGAGGATTCGTCTCCTTGGTTGAAAATTTAACTATTCAATTTTTGGAAAATTAATCTTCTGGGTTAAAAAATCATCTTTTGGGTTCAACTCTTTTGTTGAAAATACATTTTTTTAAGATTCATAATTTTAGTTGAAAATTCATCTCTTTTGTTGAAAATGTAACTATTTCGTTGAAAATGCGTTTTTCTTTTAGTCGATAGTTAGTTTTTTTTCAACTAACCATGTAACTATTCCCTTTTTGGTTGAAGATCAATACTTTGTTATTGAAAATTGTTCTTTTCTAGTTGAAAATTCAAGTATTTTGTCACAAATTCGTCCTTTTTGATTGAAGATTAATCTTTTTAATTGAAAATGCATCCCTTTTTATTATAAATGCAACTTATTGGGTCTAAGTTAATATGGTTTGGTTGAGGATTCAACAATTTGATAGAAAATTAAACTACTTGGTAGAAAATTAAACTATTAGGTTGAAAATTAAAATATTTTTTAAAAATTAAAATATTTTTATGAAAATTTAACTTTTTGGTAGGAAATTAATTTTTTTGTTGAAAAATCATATTTTTCGGTTGAAAATTCAACCGCTTTGTAGATAATTCGTCGTTTTGGCATTGAAATTCAACAATTTTGTTGAAAATTATGTATTTTATTGAAAATTCTTCTTTTTTTGTAGAATCTTGTTGTTTGAAAATTTAACTATTTCGTTAAAAATGCATCTTGTTGTATTTGAAAATTCAACTACTTGGTTGAAAGTTGAACTAGTTTGTTAAAAATTCATACTTTTTAAAGATTCACCTACTTGGTTGAAAATTTAACTATTCCATTTTTAGAAAATTAATCTTCTGATTCAAAAAATCATATTTTGGGTTTAACTCTTTTGTTGAAAATTCATTTTTTTTTAAGATTCAGCATTTTAGTTGAAAATTCATCTCTCTTGTTGAAAATGTCTTTTTTTTTTAATTCTTTTTTTTTTGGTTGAGAATTAATTTTTTTAACTAAACTATTCCATTTTTGGTTAAAAATTGATATTTTTATTGAAAATTGATTTCTTCTAGTTGAAACTTCATATCTTTTGTTAAAAATTCATCCTTTTGGTAAAAAATGCAACTGTTTGGGTCCAAATTAATCTGGTTTGATTGAGGATTCAACGATTTGGTAGACAATCAAACTATTTGATTTAAAATTAACTTTCTTGGTTTAAATATAACTACTTGGTTCAAAATTAAACTATTTTTATGAAGAGTTAATTTTTGAGTGGAAAATTAACTTTTTGTTAAAAAATCATATTTTCGGGTTGAAAATTCAACCATTCTGTCGATAATTTTTGGCTTTAAAATTCAATCATTTTGTTTGAAAAATAGTGAATTTTGTTCAAAAATTCCTTTTTTTTGCGGTAGAACAGTATTCTTCTTTCAGAAAAATTCATCTTTTTGGTTAAAAATTCAATATGGTATTTACATTAATTTTATTTAAAAGAACTTATTCCTCTATTATTATCCCATTTTCATGAAAAATCACCCTTTTTCCTATATCAAAAATAACCTAAAATTAATAACGTAGTTTACGCACTATCGTCAACCAAAAAAAAAGAAAAAAATGTCAATTTCATTCTCGCCCCGCAAATTTTACTTTCGCCCCGCTAATTTTACTTTCGCCCCGCTAATTTTACTTTCGCCCCGCTAATTTTACTTTCCCCCGAAAATATAACTTTCGCCCCGCAAATGCGGTTTACGGGAAATATATGCAACTGTCGCCCCTATTTTCAGGGGCGAAAGGTGGCCATTTCGGTCGAGTGTGGAATAAAGCAGTATTTTCTTGGAATTCTTAAGATTTCTCGAAAAGGATATAAATTTACAGTTTCGTGGGAAGCTGAGATATAAAAATAAGAGTAAGCTAATTGTAAATGCGGGTAAATATAATTTGGACTCTGTAACTTCGAGCGTTAACCCTGCGAATATTGCACCTGCTTCCTGCAGATTAATATCCTTCATTTCCAAACAGACAACCTAGTAACTAGTTTCGCCATATCACAAACGCCTACAGAGTGTATTGAATTATGCAGGCAAAATGGTATAATTAATTGCGTGTAGAGTTGGCTGACAGTGTCAGTCCACGTGAATACTTACTACTTGTTAGTATATTTTTATATCCCACTTCTGTACCATAATATATACGTTCAGCTCAAGTCTGAACAAATTTAGATTGCAGTTCGTGCACTAAGCACAACTGACTCATTCTTGATCCTTTTTCCTTTGAATAAGATTGTAACACCTACTGAGTACGTTTTAAAAATGTAAATTATCTTGCAGTTATTCCAACACTATTATTATTATTATTATTATTATTGTCTTGTTAAGCTGATCCATTTAAGGCCAGAATCACTGTAGTTAAAAATCAATTTTACTATGCCTTTTATTCTAAAACCCCGGTGAAAAAGAGGTCTATACTGCTGTGATTTGGAAAAACACCGTTAACTGCAAAATGAACGAAGCCGAGAAAATCGACAAAAACTGTTCGAATCTTTATTCGCGTGTATCGCGGATTCTTATTCATTTTCTGAATTTTTTTGTTGTTCTTGACTAATTTGCATACGATCTCTTCATTTTTGCAAGAAAAATTGTTGAAAAATGTTGAATTATCATCTAAAATGCAGTTAACGGTGTTGATTTGGATGCTGAAATTCGAGAAAACGCCGTAACGGGCAGTTACGGCTCTCTTCGAATTACGGACCTCAGAAATAGGCCTGCCGTGATTTGAGAGAACGCCGTTCACGGCAAAAGAATATAATAACTAATAATAAGTGCAGTTACGGCGTTTCTCGAATCACAAACCTTTTTTCTCGGAGTTCGATTATTCCGGAGAACGCCGTAAGCAGTTACGGACCTCTCCGAAATCACAAAGGCTCGAAATCGCCGTCCAATAATTTTGGTAAAGTCCGTAACTGCCCGTTACGGCGTTTTCTCGAATTTTGACGTCACGTATTTAGTGGTCTCTGATTTACGCCTACAGTTAACGGTCAGTTACGGCTCTCTCTCTCTCAAATCACAACTCGCCAATCTTTGCAGTTAACGGTGTTTTCCAAAAATTATGCAATAATTATTTTTAAAGTTATTAACAATTTAAAAAAATTATTTCAATAATCAGGTGTATCTTTTTTTCATGATTCCAACGATATAAAAAACTCATTTTTCGATTTTTTGCAGTTAACGGTGTTTTTCCAAATCACGGCAGTACACACGGCTGCATCCGACTTTATTAAAAGTACTCCAAGCCTCACAGTTCCTATGAAATAAAATATAGGGATCAAAGGGTACTTTTTGTCACGCTCATATGGTACTTTTTGCGCGCTCAAAGGGTAACAAATTCAGGATAAATTCATAAGACTTTAAAAAAATTCAAGTTTAATTCAAAAGAATTCGAATGCATTGGAAACATTTTTTAAATCGAAAAAATTATATTGATTTCCGTAAAATTGAAATGAATTTAGAGGAATTTAAGGTAAACGAGAAGAATTTGATGAAATTTATAAAAATTCAAAAAGAATTTTAAAAAAATCAAATTAATAGGCAACAATTTAAAAATATGAAAAATCTTCATTGAATTCACCAACTTTGAAAGGAGCTCAGAAAAATTCCAGCGAATTTTAAAGAATTTGATAAAATGTCTGAGAATTCAAGGTGAGGTTAAAAGGCTTCAGGATGAATTAAATAAAAACTTTAAAAAATCAAAACAGTCCATTGAATTAAGTAGAACTGGGTACATTTAGAAGAACTCAAGTGAATTAAAAAAATGCAAGTGATTTGAAAAAATCCAAGAGAATTCCAAAGAATTTAAAAGAATGCAGGGTAAATTAATAAGAATTTAGGGTGAATTCCAAAAATTAACTTGAAATCTCTTTAAATCTTTGAAACTCTATTAATTTCCAACCAAGGAAGTGACTAATGACTACAAAACAATTCAAGTTGAATTCAAAAGAATTCAAATGAATTGGAAACAAATTTTAAATCGAAAAAATTCCATTGATTTCAATAAAATTTGAGTTAATTTAGAGGAATTTGTGGAAAACTAGAAGAATTCGACGAAATTCATAAAAAATCAAACTGAATTTAAAAAACAGTCAAGTGAGTTCAAAACAATTTCAAAAATACGAAAAAATTAATTGAATTGAGTAAGCTTGAAATGAGTTTAGAAAAATTAAAGAGAATTTGATGAAATGCCTAAGAATGTAACTGAGTTTAAAAGACTTTAAGAGGAATTAAAGAAAAACTTTTTAAAAATCCACTATATTGAGTAAAATTGTGTAAATTGAGAAGGATTCAAAATGATTTCAAAAAATTCAGGATAAATGAATAAGAATTCAGGTCGAATTCCAAATGAATTGCAAAAAACATTTGAAAATCTCTTGAAATAATTGAAATCCTCGGAAATCTTATAGAATCCCTTGGAATCTTTCAAAATATCCTATAACCTTACAGGTCCTGTAAAATCCTTCCATATCACCCGAAATTCTAGGAAGTTCTTTAAAACCGCATGCCAATTTTTTTTAAATCCCATACAATTATTAAAAACCTTGGAAATCCCTTGAAATTGTTTAAATCTCTTGAAAATCTTAAAATCCTTAAAAATCTTTTTAAATACTCTAAAATATTTTTAAATCTTTGAAATCCCTTCAAGCTATTAAAATAAATGAAAAAAGTTCTGGGAATCTTTTTAAATTTCCTAAAATATTTCATATCCTTTGATATCTTTTGAAATCCCTTGAAACTTTTTAAAGGGAATGAAAATGCCTCGGAATCTTTACAATACCCTCAAATATTTCAAATCCATTGAAATACCATTAAATTACTGAAATTCATTTAAAAAAAATTTGTAATCTTTTTAAATAACCTAAAATATTTAAAACCCTTTAAAATCTTTTGAAATTTTTTACAGATCTTGAAAATGACAAGGAATTAAAAAATATTTTAAAATATTTCAAATCATTTGATCATTTTGTCAATTAATCCTCAGGATACATTAAACAAAAACTTTTAAAAAATTAAAAAAAAATCCATTGAATTAAGTAAAATGGAGTTCAGAGTGTCTACCCAAAGGATTATTCTAAATTCCCGGTCGTTACCCGGTTTCTTCCTGTTCACTTATTAATTTTTCCCCATCAATTTAAAAAAAAAAAGTTTAAAATATTTGTATGATTTCAAACAATTTTTAATTATTTCAAGCGATTTTTAAACATTTTAAAAGATTTAAAAGACTTCTGATTTGAAACAAGGAATTTTGTAAATGAATTATATTTCTGGGCTGGAACATCAGATAATTTTTGGTCATAAGAATTATAATTCTGATTTGAAACAGAGAATTTTGTAATAATCACAATTCTGAATTTAAACGGGATTTTCAAAATAATTCCCTTCTTTGAAATCAGAATTACAATTATTTTCAAAAATTCCTCTTGCATGTAAAAAATTCTCTGTTCCAAGTCAAATAATAATTCTTTACGAAAATTCCCTGACCTAAAATATAAATTACAATTCTTTACGGAAATTCCCTATTCCTAGTCACATTTACATTTGATTCAAAAAATTCCGGTAAATTTTTATTTGCAAACAAAAAATAATTTTTAAATTCAATTAAATCCTGATTTGAAAAAAGGAATTTTCCAAATTTGAGGAATTCTGACTTGGAACAGGTATTTTTTTGAAGAGGGAAGTTTCAAATTGTCACGAATTCTGACTCAAAAGAGGGATTTTTTTTAATTCCCTTCTTCTACATCAGAATTAAAATTATTTTCCAAAATTATCTGTTTCAAGTCCAATTACACTTCTTTACTAAAATTACCCTGTCCCAATGTAAAAATTATAATTTTGCCCGGAAATTCCCTGTTCCAAGTCACAATTTTGTTTTCAAATATTCCCTGTTCCAAGTCAGAATTATATTCATTAACAACATTATCTATTTAAATTCAGAAATATAGTAACTCCCTTTTTCCAAAATTTTAAAGTTTCAAATTGTCACGAATTCTGACTCAGAACAGGGAATTTTTTAATTCCCTTCTTCTGTATCAAAATTAATATTATTTTTCAAAATTCCCTGTTCAAAGTCAAATTATAATTCTTTACTAAAATTCCCCATTCTCATTTTATTTATTTCCTGTCTCAACTCAATAACAATAAATCGTTTAGAAAATTCACTGTCTTAAAGACGAAATTATAATTCTTTCAGAAAATTCACTGTTCCGAGTTAGAATTGTAATTCTTTTGAAAAATACCCTATTCCAAGTTAGAATTTTGATCTTTTACAAATTCCCTCTTCCAACTAAGAACCAGAGTAATAAAATATATCAAACCAATTGTTTAATTATAAAAATCCTAAAGTCTGTTTGTAACTTATTGCTCAAAGCCAGAATTCTTGCATCTTCTAGCTATTACATTTACCACCATTCAATGAACACAATTTTTAAAAATAAATGTTCTCTCCTGCACAATAATTTTTCTCACTGAGTGGATGTATTCCCACGATTAAATAATTTTTCTGTTCTAAAAGGAGTGAGCGGAAGTTTGTAGTCAAGTGACTTTGTGTATTTTCGCAATGTGTGCAAAATGATGATAAAAAGGGAACGTAAGCATGATGGCAGGATATCGAGTGTCGCATTGCATAAGAGAAGGTATCCTGGTGCCAAGATATTAAAAAAAAAAAAAAAAAAAAAAAAAAAAAAAAAAAAAAAAAATCAGGCACGAGGGAAAGATTAATTCGCGTCAAATCATTACGATCATTAGAGCGATTAATGTCGCTATAGGGCCCACGCTGTTCATTGAGAGCTACGAGGCCCATCGATTGACCATTCATTGCGAGTGGTCGTTCGCCTCGTTGCGCGTTGAAAAGTCGCTATTATGTGGTCTTTGAAGTGGTAAAGTGTAAACGTGTAAAATAAGCTGTAAGCTGTAAACCGAACAAGGCGCGTGCCACAGATTGTTGCGCCTTCAATTTCGTCTTATCGGCCTTTCTCGTCTTTCGACACAGAATGACCTAACTCAAGAAAAAAAATACACGCGTAGGCATGATAAAGCATGAAATGGAAATAGTTGTGCACGACAATACGAGAATTTCAAATGCTTTCAAACATGTCAATCGAATAAAAGTTTTTTTTATTTAATTAGATCAAATAACACAAGCACACAAAAAAATAGAAGCGTCATGTGCGGTGAACTAGACCACCTTGTTGGTGGCCAAAAATGGCCTTTTTGGCCATTTTTTGAAAGAAAAAAGGCTAATTTTCTCAAAAACCTGATATGATGGAGCCAATCTGACACCAGATTCGTATTCAGCGACCCCAAAAACATATAGGTACGGTGATCTAGTTTACCGCACGTGACACTTGTACTCTTTTGTGTGCCTGTGTAATTGAATTTAATAATGTGGTAGATTTTATGAGAAAAATAAATTTTTAAACAAAATAAAAATTTCAAATAACTGTTTACTTGTTAAAAGCGTTTGAACACTTAAATTCGACTTAACATTAGATACTGAGATCTGAAAACAAGTAAATAAGTATTATCAATTTATTTATACATTTATATAAATATAATTCTCCTAAGATTCTTGAGAAAAATCAAAAAGATTTTTCAAGATTTCAGATGTGTCGAAAAAAGTTCTAGAAAATTTTTAAAACATATTTTTTTAATTTACAGGAGTTTACCAAATAATAGGAAAAATTCGAGTCAGTTTAAAAGATATTTAGGATATTTAAAAGTTTGGAAGAAACCTAAAAATATTTTATAATTTTTCGGAAATCATTTCGAGTTTTAAAATATTTTTCATCTCTTCAAAAGTTCTGAAATTCCTAAATATCTTCTAGAATGATTCGAATTTTTTGAAAATTTAAAAAAAAATGAAAAATTGCGTTAAAAACTTCCAGATTCTTTTTTGGCAATTCTGAAAATATTTTTAAATCTTTTTAAATTTTCTCTTCAAAGTAATTTCTAAAATAAAAAATCATTTAAAATTTTCCCAGGAATCTTAAAAAAAATGTATTCCCTAAAAACCTTTAAAAATTCTTTAAAAAACATTTGTTCGAAATCTTCAAAAACCTACATCTTGGTTTAAATTTTTAGAAATTTTTTGTGGTTTAAATTCTTTTAAATCTTAAAAAAATTTTGAATATTTTTTTAACTTACTCGAATTTTCTTTAAATTTTTTAATCTCGCAAAATTGAACAATTTGGCTCTAAAATCTTCTAAACTTTGTTTCAAAATTTTAGGAAATCATGTTTTAGAATTTATTTGTTTATTTTCTCTTAAAATTAATTTTTAATATAAAAAATCATTTTAAATAATCCCAGGAATCTTAAGAATTTTTTTTATTCTCTGCAAACCTTTAAAGATTCTTTAAAATCTTATTTTTTCAAAATTTTCAAAAAACTACATTTTTTTAAATTTTGAAGTCTTTACAAAGTTTTACATTATTTTTGAATCATTTTAAAACCTTTAAACATCTCTTAAACTTAATAAAAGTATTTATAAAAATTTGTAATCATGCAACATTGAAAAATTTTGCTTTTATATATTCTACATACACCCTTTTTCAAAATTTTAGGAAATTTAGGATACGGAATTTTTTCAATTTTCTTTTAAAATGAACTTAAAAAATAAAAAATCAGTTCAAATTTTCCTAGAAATCTTAAGACAATTCTTTTATTCTCTTTAAACCTTTCGAAATTCTAAAAAACCTTATTTTTTCGAAATCTTCAAAAATCTACATTTAAAAAAATTTCGAAATCTTTACAAGTTTACTTCTTTTATCTAAATATCTTTTAAACTCACTCGAATTTTTTAAAATTTTGTAATATTGCAAGATTGAACAATTTTGTTTCAAAATCTTCTAAACTCTTTTTCAAAATTTTAAGAATTTACATGAGTTTTAGAATTTTTATCAGATTTCTTTTATGATAATTTTTGAAATTCAAAAATCATCTGAAATGTTGCAAGGACCTTGTTTTTTTTAATCTTTAAAAATCTACCTTTTTTAAATGATATTTTTATACTATGCAAGGGCACATCAAAATACAACCTTGAAAGTGTTTACGCAAAATGATTAATTAAGATAATAAATAACCTTGAAGTTGTTCACGCAAATTCGTCTCTTATAATTGCGCAATATCATTTTGTGACTCGATAAATTGTTTTTAAATTATTTAAATTATTTTTAATATGATTTTCATTTTAATGTAAATAAAAAAAGTACTTAATAAACATAAAAACAATTTATTTGGTACCAATGAATTTACAGAGAGAATATCTACAAGTCTAGGTAAACCAAAAGTCTTAATTCTTAGAAGAAAACAAAAATTACGTAAAAAATGTATCTACAATTTTTTTATAAAATTACACAACACCATTAAATTTCTTATGAAAAATTGACCTAATTCTGAAACATTTTTTAGTACGCACGAAAGTAACGAAGATATTAAGAGTTTAATCTTGGACCTCGATGAGTGCATGAGTGCCAATGGGGTGCATTTTTCATTTTATTTTCAGTGTTTAAGTACCGTCAAACGGGGTAACTTCGGAAATGTGGGGTAAATTCGGACACTCCTAAATTGGTACAATCAACTCCCGATGTAAGAACCCTCGGTTTAGGATATTCCTAGTACTGATGGCATCCACAGTTTCATGAGAGGAGCCGCGGCACCGAAAGGAAGGCGATGCTCAGTCAAGCGTGACAACCAGCATTAGGGCCGCACTCTCAGCGCGTTAGATGCATCAGGTTGCGTCATGCCTTCAAATCCAATATTCTCCCAAATCAGGATCAAGGCCACTGCAAGCCATGCCCGAGAGCATTCTTATATCGGGAGTTGAGTGTAGTTTAAATTACTTAAGATTACCAGATTAGAATTAGATTACCAGAATCTAGAACCAGTTAAAGCCTTAACTGGTTCTAGATTCTGGTTAAAACCCTCTTCAGTAATTTAAACAATCACTTTAGGAGTGTTCGAATTTACCCCACATGTCCGAAGTTATCCCATTTGACGGTATATTCATCATACTATAAAAAGAAAATAAATTATACTGTAAGCGATAAACTGACTACCAAATGAGATGAATTTCAATTATGAGCCGGCATGTAAGCAAACAAGCTAAGGGAAAACTAAGAGGTGCCAATGCTCGACGAATTGACTAATTTCAATTAGGAACTACTTATACTCTCGAGTCGGGACTCGCGACCTTTTCAATACTCCACGGTGGTAATTCGCTGCATTTCATTCAGTAAGTCGTTGCGTCATGATTTCAACGTCTGTCCCGGTTATTAGCCTAGGCATCGAAGAAAAGGTGCGACGACGCCGACAGTCTAGCAGTAAATAAAATAAGACCCATGATGCAACGGGTGTCTCTTCATCGTTAGTTTGTTTATTATATTGTGCATTGTATATGCACTGTTGCAAGTGCTTCTAATTATATAGTGCTGCTTTTTTTATCTAATCTTTAAAACTATATAAGCAGTATAATAATTAAACTCTAAAAGGTTACGTTAAGAAATCTTCTAACTAAGGCTCTAAATCTTCTCACAAACGAGTCTGCAATTAAATTCTGAAAAAATAATAGTTTTATAGAAAGAATTGAAAATTTATTGTAAAACTTGTGTTCGTTCTTGACATATTTCATTTGCAAACTTGTCGTGGAATAATTTTAAGGCGTTAACAATTTCTCTACAGAATCAATAATGTTAACCAAAAAATTTCCAACTAAAGAAAATCTATTTTCAAACAAAAATGGAATAGTTACATTTTTAGTTGAATAACAAATAATTTGAAAAAAAAAAAAACGAATTCTCAACAAAATAGTTACTTTTTGAAACAGAAAAATGAATTTTTAACTAAAATGATGAATCTTCAACAACAACAAATGAACTTTTAACCAAATAGTTGTGATTTCAACACAAAAGATGAATTTTCTACCAAAAAAAGATATATTTTCAACAAAATACATGAACTATAAAAAAAATCGAATTTTCAAAAAAATAGTTTAATTTTCAACCAAAGAAATTAATTATTAACTGAAATGATGAATCTTCAACAAACAAAAAAATGAATTTTCAACCAAATAGTTGAGTTTTCAACTCAAAAAGGTAAATTTTGAACCAAAAATGGAAAAATTTTTAGTTAAAACAATTTTCAATCAAGATAAAAGGAATTGAAATCCTCAATCAAAAGAGATTAATTTTTAAATCAAAACCAGGAATTTTTAAGAAAACAGTTCCATTTTCCACCAAGAAAGATTTATCAGCCGTTCAAGAAAAAAATTTGTATCCAAAATGTTCCATTTTGTTGAAAATTCAACAATTTTATTAAAAATTCATACTACTTCGTAGAGAATTCAACTGTTTTGTTAAAGTTCCTCTTTTTGGCTTGAAAGTTCAACAAATTGAAAAAAAATTTGATTCTTTCTTGACTAACGAATTTTTTTATTGAAAATTCAATTCTTTTATTTATACTTAATGTTTTTGGTTTGATGATATATTTCTTTTTGTAGAAATTTCATCTTTTTTGGATAAAATGTTCAATTTTCAAGCCAAAAATATGAATTACCTGCAAAACAGTTGAGTTTTCAACTCAAAAACATACATTTTCTACCAAAATAATTGAATTTTCAACCAAAAAAAAAACGAGTTTTTCGGCCAAATAAATGAATTTTCAACTAAAGAATATAAATTTTCAAGAAAAAATGGATAGTGATGTTTTCAGTTGAAAAAATGAATTTTAAACTAAAAAACGAATTTTCAACAAAATAGTTGAGTTTTTAACCAGAGAAATGAATTTTTAATTAAAATGATGGATTTTCAACAAAATAATTAAAATTTCATCCAAAGAAATAAATTATTAACCAAAAAAAGAATAATTGAATTTGCAATTTAAAATTAATTTTCAACGAAACAGTTAAATTTTCAACCAAGAAGATTACATTTCTTTTAAAAATATATATTTTCACAAAAAATAAAATAGTTCAATTTTGAGTTAAAAAAATGAATTTACAACTAAATTATGAATCTTCAACTAACAAATTGAATTTTTAACCAAATAGTTGAATTTTAAACACAAAAGATTAATTTTCTACCAAAAAATCAATTTCCTAGCAAAATACAAGTTTTCAACTAAAAAAGATCAATATTCAACTAAAAATACAATAGTTAAATTTTCAGTCAGAAAAATGAATTTTCAATATAAAAAAAATGAGTTTTCAACAAAATAATTGAATGAATTTCAACCAAAGAGATCAATTTCGACCAAGATGATTAAATTTTTAGTAATAAAGATCAATTTTCCAAAAAAACTGGAATAGTTCAATTTTCAATTTAAAAAATGGATTTTCAATTAAAAAAAAAATATTCAATCAAAGAAATTAATTTTCAACCAAAAAGATACATTTTCAACCAAAAAGATTGATTATCTACCAATGAGCTTAATTTTCTACCAAAAAAGAATAATTTTTAACAAAATACATGAATTTTCAACCAAAAAGAATGAATTAGTCACCACGAACATCAATATTCTACCACACAAAAAAAAATTTTCAACCAAATAATTGAGTTTTCAACGGAAGAAGATAAATTAAAAACTAAACATGTAATAGTTATATTTTCAGTTTAAAAAATTAATTTTCAATAAAAGAAAAATAATTTTCAAGAAAAAATAGTTAAATTTCGAACAAATAAAAAGGTTTATTTCAACTAAAATGATAAATCAATGAAAAAAAATGAATTTTTAATAAAGTAGTTCCATTTTCAAGTTGAATTTTCATTCAAAAAAACATGATGAATTCTCAACAAAAAGTGTAATAGTTGATATTTCAACCAAAAAATATTTAAATTTTATGCCAAAAACAGTTGAATTAAACAAAAAAGACAACATTTTCAACAAAATAGTGGAATCCTCAAACAAAACAGATTACTTTTTTTGGTTGAAAATCAAACCAAAAAAGTTATCAGAAAAATTGTTAAATTTTTAAGAACATCATAAGATTAACTTCAATTTCAGTTTCTCAAAAATTCCCTGACCAGTTTTCAATTCCAAAATGTCGGACACTTTTACTAAAAAAATATGGGATTTGCATAGAAATTTGTTATGTGGTTGTTGAGGTTACTGATTGCGAATTTTACAATAAAAATTAAAAATTAAAAATGCTGGATGCAGAATGGATAAAAATTTTACCAACAAAAAAAGTGCAATTTCCACAAAAATGTTATCAAAGCTTTTTAGGATCTTTCATTACAAATTTCGTGATGAAAAGAAAACCTTCAAAATGGCGGATACAAAATGGTCAAACTTTTGTTAAACAATCACGGAATTCTTACGAAACCTTGTTATAATATCTTTTACGGTAGATATTTATTACTCCTACTCTCAAGGAATGTGGGGAGGGTATAAATTTTAAATCAATATAAAATTTCAGTGTTGCTTATTAAAGTAACTTGATCGTTCATCAACACCGCTCCGACACATGTCGCTGATCAATCTCTCTAGCAATCACCCCAGGTGAAGAGCTTCACAAAGTCATCATGTGTCATAGATCACCAATATAATAGTTCAATTATTAATTAAAATTGTGAAATACATTTCAGGTGCACACGTTTTCAGGATTCTGACCCACTATGGAAAGTCTTGACCAAAAATCGAAAAAAATACTTTAATCTTGACTTTGTTGAGTCCTTGATCTCAAATTCGTTACATCGCAGTATATTCATATTTGCACTTGAATAAGTAAAGAGACAAGATTCCCGATGTTTATTCTTCTCTCTTAGCTAGCTACCGACATTGGCGTGGATGTCGTGCAAAGTGCACAACCATAATTGAAAAGGACGTGCACTATAAGGCGCTCTTTTCGCGCTCCATTGCCTTCTCATTGCACAGTGGCCAACCGCAGCTACTGCTTTTTAGTACCAATATACATAGAAATCACCACATTATAAAATATACATATAACCTATCCACGAAAGTGCTAACCTACAGATCTATGTGACATATGACGTCAATTGAAAATAATTTTTCTAATGCCAAGCCTCGGACTCATTTGAGGAATTCAAAATAGATATTAGCATATATTTTTAAAAATAGTAAGAAAATAGTGTCATGAAATTTGTTAAGTATTATATCTCGAATTGAAGCATTTCAATTTTCAACGTTAAAATCTGTAAATTGTTTAATTTTGAACAGATTCAGAATAGTCTTGTAAAATCAATTATTGTTCAATTCTTAACACTCGAACTACAGTTCTGTTTTAAAAATCATTAATTAATTTATATTTATAGTTGATCGCCTTAAAACGCCTTTTTATCAGAAATTTTCAAATTGAAATGCTTTCAATTTTTAATTGTTTAAGTTTTCAAAACTGCATTTTAAGATTCTTTAAATTGAAAATAAACGCTTAAAAATGAAGACCTAAAATGGAAAATTTTTAAAGTCAAAGAGTTTCGAATTACGCATTGTAAACTGAATGATTTCATTATTGAAAAAGTTAACATCTGAACTACTATATCATTTGATATTTTTAAGTGAGTGGATAGATTTTTCTTCTAAAATGTTGTACAATTCCCGGTCAAAAAATAAAGTCAATGTCATTTCCCGGTTTCCCGGACCAGTGGCCACCCTGGTTTGAAGACAAAGTAAAAAATTATTTGCAAATAGTGTCATTTTTTTTAAATATTAGTAAAATAGTTGCACTGTTAAAAAAAGTGTAATTTTCATAGTCGCAGATACAAAACCATAGATATGAACAGGTGCGTGGCCTCGACGCGGTAATAAGAGTGCAATGGCGCATGTTTCTTGAAATATGCATCTAACCCGTGAAGGGATTTCACCATTTTGAATATATAATTATATTTCTTTCTCGAATTTGCTCACGGAAAATCATAGTAATTTATCAGTAAATGGACAACTTCATATACCGTTTACTGTTAACTACTTTTGCTTCCTAGAAATCGGTCACTGGGATCAGTTGATACAGTTTTTGTCATGGATTTGTAAGTATTGTATCTGATTGTATCTGAATAATTTTATATTAATAAGATATGTTTGTAGGAGTTATTAACATTCTCATTTTCTGCAGCTTTTTGAAAATATATAATTAAAATGTTTTAGTAATAACCATGTTTCTCAAAGAGAGAAAGAAAACATAAGTTAATAGACCTAACTTTTATTTTTCCGCCGACAATTTAAAATTTCAAGTTGAAAATTGAAATCTTTTTCAATTTTCTCTTAGAATTCATTTTTCAATATAAAAATTTCCCATCAATTTTAAGACAAATTTTTTATTCTCTTGAAACATATCTAAATTCTTAAAAAGCTTCTTAATTTTGTTGACGAACAATTTTGTCTCTTGAGGAATTTTCAACGAAATAGTTACATTTTCAGCCAAAGAGATGAATTTTCAACTAACATTATGAATCTTCAAGCAAAACAAAAAACGATTTTTTAAGAAAGTAGTAATAGTCAATATTTCAAATAAAAAAGATTAAAAATTTTAATAATAAAAGGTTTGAAATCATCCAAAATGAAGAATTTTCAACAAAATAGTCGAATTTTTAACCAAACAGTTGAATTTT
This sequence comes from Andricus curvator, assembly GCA_932195095.1. Lineage (NCBI taxonomy): Eukaryota > Metazoa > Arthropoda > Insecta > Hymenoptera > Cynipidae > Andricus > Andricus curvator. The sequence goes on from CAKNYM010051505.1 coordinate 197,173, forward strand.
CAATCCGAAAATATGAATTTTTAAGAGAAAAAAATCATCTTCAACCAAGTAATTGAATTTTCTACTGAAAAGATTAATTTTCAACCAGAAACAGTAATTTTCTACCAAAAAGCAGAATTTTTAACAAAATACATAAATTTTCAACTAAAAAAAAAACCATTTTCAACAAAAAATGGAATAGTTAAATTTTCAGTTAAAAAATTAACTTTAAACAAAAAACAGAATTTTTTAACAACATATTTAAATTTTCAACAAGAAATTAATTTTTAACAAATTAAAATTGAATTCAAGCAGGAAAGACGAATTTTCAATGAAATAGTCGAAAACTCAAACAAAAAATTAATTTGCAACTAAACCATTGCATTTTTAACCGAAAAGATGAAATTTCTATATCGAGAGAAGAATTTTGAAACATCTTTCAAACTGACCCGAATTATTCTTAAAATTTTGAAAAATCTTTCTAAATTCTTAAAAACTTTCAAAATCTTCAAAAACTTACATTTCGTTTTTAAAAAAAGGTTGATAATTTCAATTTCTAAATTATTTTTGAATCTTTTAAAAACTTCCAAACCTTCTAAATATCTTTTAACATTATGGTATGTTACCTAAAATTAAAAAAAAATTCTGCATAATTAGACAATTTGTCTTAAAATCTTCGGGATTCTTTTTTGACAGTTTTGGAAATCTTTTGAAATGTTTTGAAATATTCCCTTAAAATTAATTTTTCAAAATAGAAAAATCATAAAAAATTTGTCCAGGAATCTTAAGACAATTTTTTATTTTCTTGAAATCTATCAAAATTCACATTTTCTAAAACTTTAAATCTGATTCCCGAATCGAATTTATTTTCTCGGTTCAGGCTTTAATAGTAAAGTAAATTAAATATTCTTGAAGCTTTTAAAATTAAAAAAATTGTTTTATATTTTGTTCAACTTATTTATTTCAAACAAAAATAAAAAATAAATTATTACTTTAGGCGAATGAATTCAAATAAGATTAACAGAAGACTTTGAACAGTATGTCAAGTAGAAAGGGTTTAAACATTTCGCCTTTTTTGAATTATAAAATTTTAATAAAATAAAATAGCTACTAATTTTCAAATTTGATTCATGAAAAATTAAATCATTTCAAATTGCAACTATTACAATGGGACAATGAAAACTATGAAAAACCTTCTAAATAATATTTAATTTAGGTGTTCTAAACTTAAAAATTCTTAAAATCGTGGGAGTCTGAAGGTAGGGACTTTAAAAATGTAGCAATTTTACATTTTCAGAGTTTGAGAATTTAACAATGTTTGAAATTTTCAAATTGAAAAAATTTCTTTTGAAACCGAATCACAATAATTACGGTTATATCGGTTATAGTCTTGACCGATTTCCACCCACATTAAGTCCTGTTTAGCGATTTTTTTCATTTTAAGAATTTCAGCAATTTTAACACACTCATAATTTTTTCTTTTTCTGAAAATTAATTATTAGAGACGGGTAGCTTAAAACTAGACTCCAAGACTTTCTTGAAGTTATTGTTAATAACTTCGTGACTTTTCAGCACCAGCTGAAAAAAAAGGTTAGTAACATGTTAATGTTAAGTGTTGATTAATTAATATTATTAATCTAGGTTAATCATTAAATCAGAATTGCAATAAGGCCTCACTATTGATTAAGTGATACACTAATGCATTGAAATTTGCATGCTGGCAAAAACTGGCTCTCATCACTCAAAAATCCAAACTGTGAGATTTGGTACCGGCAAGGTTCTTGCAAGCTAAATGAAATTTTCTTCTTAATTGAAATTATTTTCTTCTTTTTATTTTTTCTCTAATTATTCAATGAAAAATAAAATGGTACAATTTCCGAATAGAAAGAAAAAGTGGAAAACGATTTTTGATTGGAGTGAATGACTTGAATGACTCTCCAAAGTAATTAGTAATCAGTCCAATCGAAGCAACTGTGCCACGATCTGAGCAATTGCTCAATTCCTTTTAATTGTATCGTTAAAGGGCTTGAAGTTGCGTCACTGCCAAAAAAATCGAGTCGCGAAACTTCTCACGGTACCTTATTTGAAATTAAAAACAATACAAACTTAAAAAAAAAACTAAAAAAAACTTTAATTTAGTCGAATCTTATGATTGAAATAGATCTTCAACTGAATTGAACATGTCCAAAAATGAGAAAGCTACCAATAAATCCTAAACCAATTTACTAAACTTCTCTCATGTACGTAAATTTTAATCACTTACTGAGAATTTATGACATGCAAAGCAGTAATTTCTAAGTTCATTATGCAGACGTCAATTGACTGATAACCGTGAGAAATGTTCTGACTGCTGACAGCCTCTGAATTTGTAAAATACCAATTCATTCCATTTCAAGTTTGTTTCGCGAATTATCATTATCTACTGCCCCAAGAAAAAAAATAATGAGAAACAGATACCTGTGAGAAGACGTAAAGGAGGCACTTGATTAAAATCTAAAAAGCAGGAAATTATTTAACCAGCAGCTAATATTTCTTGCCAATTAAACAACCCCTTGTTGTCTCCCACCAATTAGCAGCAACACAACCATAAGGTCCTGTATTTCTTTCCAAGCGAGTCAATGGAGATGTCACTATTTTCACTCGTCTTATGAGAGGATTTCGTTTTTTCAAAAAAAAACACCACACCATGCCAGGACCAAACTCAAAATCATGTTTATGGAAATTAAGATTTAGAAAATCGGGTATCAAAACACTGATTAAAAAACAAAAGGAATCTGCTTTAATCTGGTTGCTTTTGTGATAAATGATTGGCATAAATTGTACTTGTTGATATTTCAAGATCTCTTTATGAACGGAATAGTTATTCATATTGACACTTAAAAAAAAGGTGTAAATCTTTTGTTTTGTTTTAAATGTCGTAATAAATTCAAAACAAGACAATGATAAGCAAAGCACACTAAAAGTCTATTTGAATCTAGAAAATATAAATATGGAATGAAGATGTTTCTAAATATGTAAAATGATGAAAAATATTTGTCTAGAATGCTAATCAATTAAGGCAATAGGTCAAATTGAATATGATTATGAAACTACTGATTAGATAGTGAGATATTTGATTTATGTTGGTAATCATCTAAGAAAGCTTCGCAGCCTAAAGGCGAAAATTAAATTGAATAAGAGATAATAATTAGGTTATAGAAATCTATTATTTCAACATTTTTCCTAGACAAAAATATCTGATATTTTTTTCAATATAGACCAAAATTTTCTTCTGAATGAGAATGCTTTTGAGTAGAACTAATTTGTATGAATACTGTATAAGACTGTAAGAGAGTAGTCTAAACAAAGTGCTAAAAATAATTTTTTGTGGAAAGATGCCCACGAGGAAAAGGATGCTTGGAATATATCATTTTAAATTTTTCATTTTAAGAGCTCTTGAGGAATTACAAATTGGAAGTAATTAGTTTTTATAATTTAAATATAATTGTGATTGAACTAGTGTGAAAAGAATTTAAAGACCGTGATTTTTGTAGATTGCAAATTTTTTTGAACAACTTCTTAGAATCAAAAAGAAAATCACGAAAATATAAAAAAAGTAAAATCTTACAAGTAACTTTAGAACTCGATTCCAGCATTTTTTAATTTTTATAACATCTCAATAAACTCGAGTATCTTTAAACGAAGATATTATTTCTGTCTAATAACAGACTTCAAGACAAATCTTATATCGGAAACAAAACAAGGTTTCTAAAAAAAATAGTTCTTCTATGATTTCGAGAGTCAAAGTAATATTACTGACGATGTCATTACAAAGAAAAACTTATTTTTATTAAAAAAATGTTAAAACTTACAAACAAAAATTAGTTTAACAATCTTTTTTTCAAATGATTTTGATCTGTTTTTTTGGCACAACTGCCTTAAATAAAAAATGTTAAAAATTCTCTCGCCAGATAGCTAGATTTTGTAAGGAAAAAATTATTTTTGAATCTGGTATACATACTAGCCCATGTTGTACCTTTTTAATCAACAAATTACAAAAAAATTAATTTTGGATATGATTCATAGGTTCCTTATTTGAGTTTTGTCTTTTTATTGATTATTTGTTGTTTTTATTCATTTTATATTACTTTATCGTCGATTTACAACTATTGAGTTTAACGAGGAAAAAATGGTAATGTATACAATTTGAGGTTAGAATACCATATGTATTCAGATACTCCAACCTCAAATCTTTGCCATTATATTATCTTTCGACAAATCTAGTAGTCGTAGATCAACACAGTGATATACAATTTAAAAAATAACTTTCATACTCGAAGAAAAATCATAAAAACAAAATTTTCACTCTGGTAAGAATCGATTTTACCGACAAGCCATGACGTCATACCAAAATGCTGAATTTTGACGTCATTATGGCGCGAAATTTGAATTGAAATTTGATAATTCTTCACATTAAACCTCCCTAGCAATATTTTAACAAATAAATTGTATAACAAAAGCAACTGTTCATTCTTTAATTTAATATTTAATGCATTCAGATAAAATAAAAACAGGGGAAATCGTAAGAGCTTTTTGCAACAGCACACAAAAATCAGCACAAAAGTGTGTCACTTACCATGAGCTTCAATGAACTTGGCCCAGCAACCCCAGCAAGCCTGAGAGCTGCTTGGACGAAATTCTTCCTCAATTGCATCTCCGTTTCCGGTCGCGCTAGTAACGAAGGACCAATTTCCCAAAAAAGGACTTCCATTCTGACCTTTAAACTTGGAGAGTGACTCCTCGTATCCATGCTGCGACCTCTGCTCTCGATGATGTTCAGCCACAGTATCGGCTGGGTCGAACCCCAGCCTTTCTTTATAATAAGCCTGAGTCGACATTTTCCAGAGCTAATTTCGCTCCGTTAACCTCGAAAAGACACCAAGAAGTCGACTAGTTGCTCATCTCACACTTTTCACTTTTCCACAGTATCACTGTTTTTAGCCACAAATTACTAATTCCAGAGAAGTGTCTTTAAAACGAGTAGATTTCAAAATAAGGCACACACTTCGAAGACACCAGTTCCACTTTAGGGCCCACCTTTGCAGGTGGAAGCTTTTGTTTTTTAGTATCTAGATTCGTTCGTTTCGTTCGTTGTCCCTCGGTTGCTGATACTGATTTTGATATTATTGATACTTATGACTTGACACTGATGATTTGATAACGTTACTGATAATTGCTGATACTGTTTTTTGATGATACTGATTCGATACTATTGATACTCTTGAGATTGGTTCTTTAATCAAATAATCAAATTGTTATTATATTCATATATTTATATACAATAAATTCTCTTTCTCTTCTTTTCGTACCTATGTTACAAGCATGTTAGAGCATTAGTCTCTCAGTTAGCTGGATTAATGGATGCTCTATAAAAGTATTAATTCGCTCTCAGCTTCTTCAACTTGCTATGGCACTTTGAATTCCTGACCCACTTGGTGGACCCTTTCTTTATCGATTCCTGCGTCATCCCCTCGTCCTTCCGTTACGGTTTCTTTTCGTGAATCTGTTTCGATAAGGAAATAATGGGTTAAACGAGTTAAAAATCTTTGGTACCACGAGCTTTTTGTCCTGTTTGGTTCCTGAGTATGAATGTGTTAATTCGTGAGAAATGTTTTAAGCTGGATGACCTCACCGAGAGGATGAATCGAAACTTTTTAAAGATTTTAGGGACTGCCAGACAGGGGGGCATTCATCCCTCTGGAACGGGTTTTGGGTCGATTTGAATAACTGTTTTCGAGCAAGGGACCGTCAGCATTCTTATTTTCGAGGCTTCAAAAGAAGGTATTATTTATTCAAGAGAACGGGGACAGTGATTTAAAATGGATGAGAAGGTTTGGGAGGAGCTTCAGGTTTATGATCAAATCTCATTAGATTATACTTATTACTTGCCAAAATTAGCACTTTGGTTACTGGAAGTCTACTTCAGTTAGAAGTAAATTCAAGGTTCAAGTATGGTGCTAAATGGGTTTTCAGCATGAATCTAGTTAAGAGTGCCCTTTCGTAGGCAAATCGTTTTTTCTCGTATCGATTGAGCAAATAGTTCTTGGAAATGTAATGAAAGAGAATTCTAACTAACACAACCAGACTGAACAATGACGACAAATAATTCTCAGATGGAAAAAATCCTAGTTTGTTCAGAAACTACTTTCCTAAAACTCATTGATGGCTTACAGGACTTTAGCCTATCGGCCCTATCGTATCAAATTGTTTAACCCAAAGGCACCTGTCAAAGACCGAAAAAAGCACAATATAGTCAGAATCTCGGTGAAATATGAAGCGCAGTAAAAAGAAGAGAACAGAGACAGATACGATAAAACAAATTGCAGAGTTTGGAGAATCCGGAAACGGAACTGACCGAAGGACCGACAATCCGAGTGACTGCGATGACTGTCTGATCAGAAGGCGCGTGGACACGACACTGAAAGTTGAGTTGGTCTCGAGCTGTAGGGCCCAGAACGACCGGAAAGAACCGAGTTGCGATCGGGATCCCCGCATATGGTAATCGGTGAGAGATGAGTGGGTGCCTTCCCCTGGGCCCCCAGACTCCGCCAATCCTGATCGTTCAGGAATCGAATTAGCCAATCGACTTGGCACCGCGTGGTCCAGAGTGTGGGTAGTTGGGCACACGATACCGCAAGAGCTAGGGCAGCTAGGTGAGATACAATTTTAATAAGTTGTCCTTTCAGCTGGTTTACGATCTGATTTAACGTCATGAGGCGATGACTTAACCAGCATCGAGCCTAGAAACGAGGTAGGGAAGTGGTTTCCGCTGATACTGGAATGATAATCACACTTCAACGAATACTTTGCCAATCACCCAGAAAGACTGAAGTAAATACTATTTTTGACTCATTCGTCAGTGTTTTTAACTTTCGAGATTGTAGTGTGATTTTTGAGACTTATTTGGAGATCAGTCGACTTAAGTCAAGTTTCCTTTCAATTTATCAGATTTTTAAGTTTATATAGGTACTGTTCGGATGTACAAAAGGAATTCTCACTTTAGAGAGTCATTTATTCTCATATGTTGGTTTAGGATTTTCAAGATAGATTGTACTTACAAAGGGTTTAGATAAAAAAAATAGATAGAGAATTTATTTACTTGAGGGTTCCGATTTTCAGGTGACTCGATTAAACTTTTCTTTATTGGTTGAAATTTAACATACACTACCCGTTAGAATTGTACATCCATCTGTTTCTTGATGATTGATTAATATATTTTATTTATATTAGATTTAATTTTGTTTCGCTTTCAGACAATTTTTTAATCCGAACAAAATGAAAGTTAACAATAAAATAATATGAAATAGAGCAAAGAAATGGATATTTTTCGGTAAAACCATCAATGTGTCATTCGATTTTTTCACGAGAAAAATAAACTACAGATTCTTTCCCATTTTAGTCAAAAAGTAAAGAAGCTAAAATCGCATTGACTTAACTATTCTGAATCATCTGCTTTACAAGCGTCAATATCCCTCGTTTTCTAACTCCCATGACTTTGTAAGGAAGTGATTGAATATGTAATCATCATGCATTGGAAATGTATCTCTTGCATTTTTATTGAACAATTCAACACCTTACTTTTATTACGTATAAATAATTAATATTAGTGATGTAAGGCTTATAAAATTACGCACGACGTAACATTATTATACCCATTTCAGAAAAATATAAATATTCTGCAAAAATTGATATTTTTATTGTCTAGCCAGAAAACGGGACAAATAAAAAAGATGATTTATTACACAATAACTTGTATTTGTTTCTCTCCAAAGAATAAAACACAAAATAACTTTGCTTTTTTTTCTAAAGCAGATAGTAAACTTCCTTTAACGAATATATTTATTTGATGCGATCTGCTGTTTTTATAAACACTCAAATATTTATGATTCAAGGTAGTGTTTTAAATTAAAATTAAAATTGATTTATTTTGACCAAAAAAATCACTTTTCTATCATAAAATATGAATTTTCAATCCAAAAGCACGAAATTTCAACAAAACGGTTGAATTTTCGACCAAAAAGATGTCTTTTTACCAAACTATTTTAATTTTTAACAAAATAATATAATTTTCAACCAAATAGTTAAAATTTTAACGAAAGATTTGAATTTTCAGCAAAATAATTAAATTTTCTACCACATAGTAGAATTTGAATCAGGTAGTTGAATTTTCAACCTACAAAGATGAATTCTTTACCAAAAAGACGAATTTTTAACCAAGATTAGTTTTCTACCAAAAAATATGAATTTTCAACAAAATACATGAAATGTCAAATGACTGGTTGACTTTTTAAATAAAAAAGATCAATATTCAAACAAACATGATAAAGAGAAATTATCCATGAAAAAATCATTTAAAAAAACGGATTTGAAACAAAATAGTCAAAATTTCAACCAAAGAGATAAATGTTTAACTAAAATGATGAATCTGCAACCAAAAAAAAAAGAATGTTTAACAAAGCAGTTCAACTTTTACTAAAAAAGACCAATTTTAAACCAAAAGACGAATTTTCTATAAAACAGTTGAATTTTCAACCCAAAAATATGAATTTTTAAAGAAAAAGTTGATTTTCAACTAAAAAGTTGCACTTTAAACCAAAAAAGAGGAACTTTTAACTAAGAAGATTAGTTTGCTATTAAGAAAGGCGATTTCTTAACTAAAAAAATCAATTTTAAACCAAAAATAAAAGTTACCTAAGAGATGAACCTTCAAACGAAAAAATGAGTTTTCAACAAAAATGATGATTTTTTTACTGGAATAATTAAATTTACAGTTAAAAAATTTAAGTTTCAAACAAACAAAAAAACGAATATTTAAGAAAAGAGATCAAATTTCAACAAAGATTATTTGTTAACAAAGTGGTTCAACCTTCAACCAGGTAGTTGAATTTTCAATAAAAAAAAGATAATTCTTAACGAATGTGACAGCAGAATAGATATTTGAACCAAAAAATATTTTAATTTTAAATAAAAACCAGTTAAATTTTATTCAAAAATACAAATTTTCAAACCAAATACTTTAATCCTCAACTAAAGAAGATCACTTTTCAACCAAACAGTTGCATTTTCAACCAAAAAAGATTAAACTTCTAATAAAGGGAAGAAATTTGTAATCCGAGAAGACACATTTTCAAAAAAATAGTTGAATTTTCAAATAAAAAAGATTTCAGTTGAATTTTCTAGAACAAAATATTATTTTTAACAAAACAGGTAATTTTCTACAAAAACAGCTGAATTTTCAGCCAACAAAATAAATTTTCAACAAAAAGCGATTAATTTTTTTGCAAAATATTTGAATTTGCAACCAAATAATAACATGTTTAATTAAAAATATAAGCTTCAGGAAAAAGCAATTGAAAAAAAAAGAAATAGAAATGACAAGACAAATAAATTCCCTAACTTTAATCATGTAAAATTTTTAAAATATAATCTTTTATGAACGGAATAAAACAATTTAAAATTTTCAAATTTATTATTCTTGATAGTTATTTAAAGTGTCTCGTATAGAAAATTCCCTGACTTTTGCATGATTTTTTGTTAAAAATAAAAAATATATAAAATAAATATAAAATTCCCTGACTATTCTCTGATTTCCAGGTTTCCCTGACCTACGACCACCCTGATTATTATTAATCATCTTAATTTGTAAAATTATAATATTCATAATAAAAGAGTGATTTATTCTCTTGAAAAGAAATCTTAAGAACTGTATTCCAATATAAAAGAAAAATGGGTCAGTAAAACAGAAATTACTTTCTTAAAGAGCATTTTCGACACTTTTTATCTTCACTTTCACTCAGAGAAAATCAAGTCATTCATAAGAATCCTGACCCGAAAAGGTCGGGGAGAAGGCCGTCTTCTCTGCTTTAGCAGGTGTGGGCGTTTTACAGGTACTTACACACATTCATATGTAATGCAACAACGTTATACGCAATACGCAATGTCAGAAGTCAGAATAAGAACAAGAGCAACGATAAACAAAAACAAAATAATTGAATTTTCAAAATTCAATTTTCATCAAAATAGTTGAATATTTAACTAAATACTTAAATTTTCTACATACAAAGGTGAATTTTAAACTAAATAACAGAATTTTTTCATGACAAAAATTAAACTTCAACAAAAAACATTTGCATTTTCAACGAAATAATTTAACTTTTAAACGAATAGTTGTATTTCCAACCAAAAAAGATTCAACTTCAATCAAATGATCGAATTTTTAATCAAGCCGAAAAGACCAATTTTTTAGAAGCCATTTGAATTTTCAAAAGGAAAGTTGAATTTTCCACAAAAAAGTTGAATTCTCTAAGAAAAATGTAATAGTTGATATTAAAAAAAAATCAACAAAACAGTTGCATTTTCAAACAAATAGTTGATTTTTCATTAAAAAATGTAATAGTGGATATTTTAACCAAAAAATATGAAATTTTTACCAAAAAAAAATGAATTTTAAAACCAGAAAGGCGAATTTGCAAATAAAAAAGATAAATGTTAAAAACGGACAGTTTACATTTTTAGTAGAAACAATTAAATTTCAAACAAACAAACAAACGAATCTCTAACAAAATAATCAAATCTTCAGCTAAAGAGATGAATTTTCCAACGAAAAACACGAATTTTTAACAAATAAAGATTTTTCACCTAAGAAAGAAAAAAATGTCACCAAAATTGTTGAACTTTCAAGCCAAAAGACGATTTTTCTGGAAAAAAATTTAATTTCCAATCCGAAAATATGAATTTTCAACATGAAAGTTAATTTTCAACCAAAAAGTTGCATTTTTAACTAAAGAAGAGGATATTTTAAAATCAAGTTTTCTACCAAGAGAGACGAAATTTCAACTAAAAAAGATAATTTTCCAACCAAAAATTGAAAAGTTACATTTTCAGTTTAAAAAACGAATTTTAAACCAAGAAACATGAATTTTCAACAAAAAAGTTACATTTTTTAATTAATCAGATGAACTCTCAAAGAAAAAAATAAATTTTTAACAAAGTCGTTCAACTTGTACCCAAGTAGTTGAATTTGCAATTTAATGAGATAAATGTTTAAAAAAATAGTTAAATTATCGAAAATTTCCTGTGATTTTTGAAAATTTTCAAATTGAGCTTTAGACGTGATTCAAGTTTTCGGGTTGGTTTAACAAGATTGTTGAATCCTCAACCAAAAAAGATTAATTTTTAACCAAACATTGCATTTTTATCCAAAAAAGATCCGATTTCGACCAAAACAGATTTCTCTGATTTTTTCTCGACCAATAAAATTCCCTGACTTCCCTGATTTCCAGGTTTTCCTTGACCTACGGCCACCCTGATATACTGCTATCATTACCAAAATACTTATCTTAAAAAAAAATATTTCAGAAAGTAAAATAAGGAACACCCAATTAAACTCATTAAGCATTCATTAATACCTTGCATTAAAATTTAATTAAAATAGAGAAAAGACAAAAGTTTATGAAAGGCTATAATTATAAAAAACTGCGTAGTCTAAACAAATATAAATATTTTCTGCAATTAATATATAACAACTACAGCAAATTATTTCTGAAGAAATAAATACCATCTACTATACGGAAAACCTTCAACCCGAGAATCCGGATAATTATCTCGTTGCTAATAAATTCTACCTATTGCTATATAATTTCAATTGAAATTGCGTTTCATTATTATCTTCTACGTTATAATAAAAAAGTACCGTTTTTTTTCTACGGAACTTTCTGAGAACTGAGACCTAAATAAAAAATAAAAACCGAATTACAATTGCAGGGCTCGGATCGACTAGAATAAAAGGCTTAAAAAGTCGCATTAGTTGCATAAAGAAAGTCGCACGGAATTTCGAAAAGAGTCGACAAGCTTTTTAGCGAAATAGTTGAATTTCCAACCAAATGGTCGAATTATTATCAAACAAAAAAGATTAAATTTCAAACAAACAGTTGAATTTTCAAGCCAAATAGACGATTTTTTCAAAAGACAGTTGAATTTTGAACAAAAAAGTGAATTTACAACCAAAAATATTACTTTTGAACAAAATAGTTGAATTTTCAAGCCAAAAATTAGAATTTAAAAAAAACAGCTGAATTAACAGCCTAGAAAGTTAAATTTTTAACAAATAGATCATTTTCAATCAAGAAACATGAATTTTTAATTAAATAGATTGAAGTTAAAAATATGTATTTTCAAACAAAAATGCGAACTTTTTAAAAGATAGTTGCGAATTTTGAACACAAAAGTTAATTTTCAACCAAGAATGATGACTTTTGAACAAAATAATGGAATTTCCAACCAAATGTTCGAATTTTCAAATAAGAGATTAAACCTCGACCAAAACAGTTACATTTTCAACTAAATAGTTGAATTTTTAAGCCAAAAATAAGAATTTTTTAAAGAGACAGTTGAATTTTCAACAAAAAATATTACTTTTCTACCATAAAGGAGGAATTTTCAATCTAAAACAATGGATTTTCTATCAAGAAGGCGAATTTTCAACAATACAGTTAAATTTTCGAAAAAAAGATTACTTTTTGACAAAATAGTTGAATTTTCAACAAAATAATTAATTTTTCAACCAAATCATAGAATTTTTAACCAAAAAGAAGGAACTTTTAACCAAAAAATAGTATGGTATGGTTTCACTAAACTAGAAATGGTTCAATTCCCAAAATTGTATTAATTAAAAATTTTACAAGTATAAAGCTTTAATGGGAAATTATTCCATTTTTAATGTACTCAATTAAAATGGAAAAATTGTTTTCTAGTTTTGAATTCCAATTTTAACTTCTGAGAAAAACGGAAAAATTCCGGGACGACTGAAATATCCCGAAAAATAAATATGTCAACACTAAAAAATTCTCGAAAAAGAAAATATTCGAAATGGAAAATCCCTGAAATCATAAAATTGTCAAAATTTAAAAATCCCGACTTGAAAAATTCCCGAATAATAAAAATGCCAACAATTTATAATAATAACGAATTTGAAAATTCCCGAATAATAATATTTCCGACAGAAAATTGCTGAATTTAAACAATTAAAAAAATTGTTTGCTAGTCAATCATATTTATTTATTTAAAACACAATATATAAATATATTGATCAAATTTTTTTTATGTTTAGTGCATTTTTAAAAATTATTGTTACTATGCATATTAAAAAAAATTGCATTAAGAATTTTTTGTTTTTAATTAATATTGCTATTTAAAATTTTTTTAAATTTATTATAACATATAATTTGAACACTGAAAAAAGTTATTTCTTTTAAAATATTTTATTATTGTATTTTTAATATATACTTAATATTGATTATAAAAAAATTTTAATTGTTTAAATTCAGGATTCGGGAATTTCCCAATTCGGGATTTTTATATTTCGGCAATTTCATAATGTCGGGAATTCTCTATTTCGAATATTTTCTTTTTTTGAGAATTTTTCAGTGTCAGGTATGTTATTTTTCGAGATTTATCAGTCGTCCCAAAAGTCAATTATTCGGATTTTTCTTTAAAAAAATCGCAAAAAGTCGCAGTTTTTAAAAAAAAAGTCGCATAATCCGAGTCCTGCAATTGAAAATGCAATTTAAGCCACAATCCTTGGTCCGTTAACACCGATAAATGAAGCATTACTTAGACGAGGTGACATGGCAGCATGAATCCATATGGATAATCATCTATACGGATTATGGTATAATGATCACGAGAGGCTTGAATATATCAAGTCCATAAATTACGGATGATTAGAGTTCAATGAGCATTAGCATATCGAAAGGAATAATGATCGCGCATTAAAAAGAAAAAAATTTCGAAATAAATGAAACGAGGTGAGAAATGCTGCAAGTCATATCAAAAGATTATATTAAGAAAAATGTTTGTTTCATTCAACAAAAAACTTTCTTTGATATCATACAATTGAAAGAAACATTTATTAAATTTTAACAAATGAAAAATATTTTCCTTATTGAATCAAACAAATAATTTGTTCACGATTTGTTTGATTTAAATAAAGGATTTGCTAGGATTAAATATTTTAAACAAATGTATAGTTTAGAGTTTATGCAAATATTTGCTTGATTCAAACAAAAACTACGTTACCAATTTTGGGCTGTTTTTGACTCCCCCCTCCTTGACGACCGTGGGTTTGCCTTACCCCCCCCCCCCACACACACACAGAAAGTAATGTGGCCGTTGGTAATCAAACAAGAATAATTAACAATATTAATATCTCATACTTCAGAGCATTTTCAACGAAGTAGTTGAATTTTTAACAAAAAAGCTTTTCAACCAAAAAAGATTACTATTCTACTGTAAAAGATGAATTTTCAATCCAAAATGACGAATTTTCAACAAACCCGTTCAATTTTCTACCTTCTAACCACACTGTTGATTTTTTAAGTAAAAAAAACGAACTCTTTAGGAGCCAGTTGAATTTTCAACGATAAAGTTCCTTTTCAACCAAGAAAGAAAACGTTTCTACGATCAAAAATGTGTTTTTTTTTAAACAAAATATATGAATTTTCTACCAATTAGTTAAATTTTCTACTAAAAGAAGTTAAAAAAATTAATTTTTAACAGCAACAAAAAATTTCAACTATTTGAACTGAACTAAAAAAGACGAATTTCTAAGAAAATAATTGAATCCACAACCATAAAGATGAAATTTCAACAAATAACATTAATTTTCTACGCAAAAAGACGAATTTTTAACAAAGCATATGAATTTTATACCAAATAGTACCATTTTTAACTCATTAAGGATACATTTTTCACAAAAAATGGAATAGTTAAATTTTCAGATAAACCAAAGAGGTGAATCTTTAGGAAAAAAATTAATTTTCAACAATAGTTCAATTGAAACAAAAAAAATGAATATTTAACCAAATAGTTAAATTTTCAATCAAAAAGATGAATTTATAACCAATAAGATTAGTTTACTACCAAAAAAGACGCGGTTTCAACAAAATCGATGAATTTTGGACCAAAATGTTGAATTTTTTAACCAAAAAACAAATTTTCTGCAAAAGGTTTCATTTTCAATCAAATAGTTTAATTTTCTACGAAATTGTTGAATTTTCAAGTAAAAAATACTTGTTTTCTACAAAACAGTTGAATTTTCAATACAAAAAGATGAATTCACAATACACAATGAAATAGTTGACAGTGTAAGCGGAAAGAATTCTTTTTTTAAATAAAAAAATTGTTCAATTCTAACAAAAAAGTCAAATTATCAACAAAATAGTTGAATCCTTAGCCAAAACAGATTAATTGTCAAACAGTTGCATTTTTAAACAAAAAGGACGAATTTTCAACAAAATACATGCATTTTCTACCATATGTTTGAATTTTCAACAAGAAAAAATCAATTTTCAACCAGAAATACAACAGTTACCAAATATTACATTTCTTTTTTTTTATTTTCTATTACGTTCTAGCTTCAGGAAGGTTCAACGAAGGCAAAACTAACAAATCAGGTACACGAATAACCCAGAACTTTCTAGAAGGTCCTCGAGAATTCAGTGCCTGCCAAAAGTGCGTTACGATACCTTCGATGACCCGTTGCCTAGCTATTTTCAATAGATCTACAATTTCTACTATGTTTCGTGAAAAGTATTTTTTCACTGTCAAAAAAAAGGTACCAGGAAATTTTTTTTATCCTGGAAAACCTGGAAATGTCCTGCATTTTTTGTTTAAATAAATGCTAGACACCCTGCTTTAATCTATTTATGTATTACCTTTTCAGAGCAAAATCGCAGCAAAATTTCAAACAATCCATACAAAAAAAAAAAAAAAATACGAGAAAGCGTGTTGAAAATTGGCGGCTAATTAATTTCTCAGTAATACCTGTAATGCAGTACATCGCGCATACGTGGTTCGTGCATGACCTCGGGGGAATCCCCGAGTACGGAAATCGACGTACCATCGCGTACGAGTGATTAAAGTTCGTACACACTCAATTATTGCCCAAAAGGCCCAAAGCGATAAGATTCTTGACTCGTAAAAAAAAAGAAAAAAAAAAATTCTCCGAACTAAGAAAATTCATTTCACAAATTAAAAGTAAAAAAGAAAGAATCAAGGAGGGTGGCCGCAAAAGTTAATTTTCAAAATTCCCTGATATTTCTCCCTGACTAATTTTTCAAAATTAATTATTAATTATTTTCCAAAATTCTAATCTTGTAACATTTTTAATAAAGTATATTTTATAAATTTTTATTCATTTTCTAACCCGAAAAATTCATTGAATTCAGTAAACTTGAAATGAGTTTAGAAAAATTGAGGGAAATTCAAAAGAATTAGTTAAAGTGAATAAGAATTCAAGGTAAGTTTAGAAAATTTCAGAATGAATTAAACAAAAACTGGACAAAAATTGTAATCCATTAAAGAGAGTAGAATTGAGTGAATTTAGAAGAATTCCAGGGAAATCAAAAAATTTAGATTAATTTCAAAAATTCAAAAGAATTTAAAACAATTCAGGATAAATTAATAGGAATCTTCAAATATTTAAAACCCTAAGAAATTCCCTCACTTTTGTGAATAAATTCTTTGAAATTCATTAAAATATTATAAAATCACGTGAAATTCTATTAAATCTGATTCAATTTCCGGAAATTTTTGAAAATTTATTAGAATACCTTAAGAGCCTTTAAAATCCCATAAAATCATTGAAATCTTCGAAAATCTTAAAAAATCCCTTGGAATATTGTTAAATATTTTAGAACCTCATATCAGAAATTCTTTGAAATACCTTCAGATGATTGAATTCAATTAAAAATTTCTTCGAATATTTTTTAATTCCCTCAAATTTTTAAAATCCTTTGGAATCACTTTAAATTATTGAAATCTATTAAAACCCTTAAAATTCTTTTAAATCTTTGGTAATAGGTTGAAATATTTGAAAATCCAAAATCTTTAAAATTCTTCGAAGTCTTTGGTAATACACTGAAATATTTGAAAATCTTTGAAACCCTAGAAAATCCCTCAATTCTTGTGGATAAATTCTTTTAAATCGATTAAAATATCACAAAATCCCTTGACAGTACAACAAATTTGATATTTCCTGCAGTCATGTAAAATTTATTAAAATACCTTGAAAGATTTTGAAATTCCTTAAATTCATTGAAATCATCAAATCGTTCCGTATCTTCCAAAATTCCAGTAGATTCTTTATAATCCAGAGGATAATTTGTTTAAATCCCTTTAAATCATTCAAATCCTTAGAAATTTCTTAAAATATTTTAAAATATCCTAAAAAACCTTTAAAATTCTTTAAAATTCTTTAAAAGCTTTAGAAATACCTTGAAACATTTGCAAATCTTTGAAACCCTAGGAAATCCCTCAATTATTGCGAATAAATTCTTTTAAATCCATTAAAATCTTATAAAATCCCGTGAAAGTACACAAAATCTTATATTTCCTGAAATCTGGGAAAAATGATTATTTATTATTATTATTTATTATAGTAAATTCCTCAGAACACTAGGAACATTTCTTTAAATCTCTCAAAATCATTCAAATCCTTGGAAATTCCTTGAAAAATATTGTTAATTTCTTGAAAATGCCTTGGAATCTTTTAAAACCTAAAATATTTGAAATTTTTAAAAATACCCTCAAATCTTTCAAATTCTTTGGAATCCCTTCAAATTATTAAAATCTATTCAAAAATCCTTGCAATCTTTTAAAATACCCTAAAATAGTTCAAATCCTTTGAAATCGTTAAAAACCCCTTGAAACTTTTTAAAACTCTTGAAAGTTCCTTGGACTTTTTAAAAATACTCTAAAATGTTAAGAATGATTTAAAATCCCTTCAAATTATTGAAATCTGTTAAAAATCATAGGAACCTTTAAAAAACAACTTTAAATATTTCAAGAAAATTCAAGAAAATTAAAAAAAAAGGTATAGACCTGAATTCGATAGTGATTAACCCACGGATTAAATTATTGAAATAAATTACTAAAGTGATTTTTTAAAATAAAAAAGTGACTAAAAGTGACTGTGGCAGCCCTGATTATTCTTTGAAGTTACTTAAAGTGCTTCTTACAGAAATTCCCTAACTTTTGCCATTTTTTTCAAAATCCCTGACATTTTCCCTGACTTTCCCTGACCAAGAAAATTCCCTGACCTTTCCCTGATTTTCAGGTTTCCCTGACCTGCAGCCACCCAAAATCTACATTATCAGAGCATTTTGAAACCTTTCTATCCATCTTCAAAAAGTATGGGGGGATGTGTCACGTCCAGCAACCTAAAAACTATATTATTTCAATAATAATCACAAAACCTATAATTGAACTTGAAAAAATGAAAATAGATTAAATTAGAATCGAAATTCTTTAGAACAAAGGAAGGTTGACTTGAACGAAAGATAAGACGAACGAAAAGGCATTTGTGAGGTTCCGAATTAGCCTCGCGACTAGAAAATAGAGCAAGGCACCGAGTGCGACAGGGCGAAAAGTAACTGTCCACGACCTCGGTTGATTCTCAAAATGCACCCTGTGACATTCCACCTCCACAGAGAAAAAAAAAACGAACTTACTTAATAATTGGTCCAGTCTAGAAGTACAGGCCTCACAGTCCCTATGGAATTAAATATAGGGACCAAAGGGTACTTTTTTCCCGCTCAAAGGGTAACAAATTCAAGATAAATTCATAAGACTTCAAAACAATTGAAGTTAAATTCCAAAGAAATCAAATGAATTGGAAACAATTTAAAAATATGAGAAAAACTTATTGAATTCAGTCAATTTTAAATAAGCTTAGAAAAATTTAAGGGAACTCAAAAGAATTTGATGAAATGCCTAAGAATTCAGGATGAGGTTAAAAGACTTTAGGATCAATTAAATAAAAACTGTAACAAATTCAAAAAATCCATGGAATTATATAGAATTGAGTGAATTCAGAAGAATGTAAGTAAATTTAAAAGAATAAATAAAGAGAATTCCAAAGAATGTAAAAGAATTCATGGCGAATTAAAAAAAAATTCAAATCTCTTCAAATCTTTGAAATCATACTAATTGCGAACCAAAGGAGTGACTAATGACTACAAAAAAATTGAAGTTAAATTCAAAAGAATTCAAATGATGTGGAAAAAATTCTACAAATCGAAAAAATTTAATTGATTACAGTAACATTGGAGTGAATATAGAGGAATTTGAGGGAAATGAGAAAAATTCGATGAGATTCATAAAAAATCAAACTGAATTAAAAAAAACAAGTGAATTTAAAATAATTCAAAGATATGAAAAAATTCATTGAATTGAGTAAGTTTGAAACTTGAAATAAGTTTAGAAAAATTAAAGAGAATTTAAAAAAGTTTGATGAAATGCCTAAGAATTTAAGGTGAGTTTTAAAGACTTCAAGATGAATCAAACATAAACTTTTTAAAAACCAATTTGAGTGAATTTAAAAGAATTCAAAAGAATTCAGGATAAATTAATAAGAATTCAGGGATACTTTCAAATGAATTGCAACGAATATTTGAAAATGTCTTCAAATTTTTGAAACCTTACGAAATCCCTCACTTTTTGTGAATAAATTCTTTGATGAAATCCATTAAAATATATTAAAATCCTTTAAAATTATTAAAACCCTTCGAAATCCCTTGAAATTATTTAAATCTATTGAAAATACCTTGGAATCTTTTGAAATACCCTAAAATATTTGAAATCCTATTAAATTATTTAAATCAATAAAAAATTTCTTTCTAATCTTTAAGAATAACCTAAAATATTGAGAAAAAAAATTCCTTAAAATCTTCTGAAATCCCTTGAAATTTTTTTAATATCTTGAAAATGCCAAGGAATTAAAAAAAACGGAATGACTCGTCCCGAAATTCGGGATGACAAGTGAAGTATTTTTCATAAGCTTGATTAGTCGTCCCGAATTTTCGGGACGTTTAGTCCATCCCCTTTTCCAACTCCCCCAATTTTTCGGGACGACGAGCCCACAGCCTAAAAAAAATATCTTAAAATATTTGAAATCCTTTGATTATTTTATCAATTGAGCCTAGGGACCAATTAAATAAAAACTTTTAAAAATTCCAAAAAATTCATTGAATTAAGTTATTTCCTGAAATCCTGGAAAATTTATTAAAATACCTTGAGAGCTTTAAAAAACCCTTACAATCATTAAAATCCTCGGAAACCTTATAAAATCCCGTGAAATATTTCAAAATATCTTAAAACCGTATAGGCCCTGTAAAAACGTTCCAAATCTTCCGATATTTTAGATTCTTTATCCTGAATAATTTCGCGCTTTGAAATCCCTTCAAATTAATAAAACTAATGAAAAAATTCCTTGGAATCTTTTAAAATTTCCTAAAATATTTAAAATCCTTTGAAATTATTTGAAATGCCTCGAAACTTTTAAAAGCTCTTGAAAATTCCTAAGAATGTTTCAAAATACCCTAAAATCTTAAAAATCCTTTCAGATTAATGAAGTCTATTAAAAACTTCTAGGAACGTTTAAAAATACCCTGAAATATTTCAAAAAAATTCAAGACAGTTCATAAATAGGTACAGACCTGAATTGAATAGTAATTAACTCATGAATTGTTTCATGGAGAATAGTCTATTCTCCATAAGTTATTTATTGAAAGAAAAGTGACTATTATCTTAAAAAAGTAAGTAAAAAGTTATTTTAGAAAAAAAGTGACTAATAGTGACTGTATGGCAGTCTTGATTATTTTTACAATTACTTCTTACAGAAATTTCCTGATTTTTGCTATTTTTTCAAAATGCCTGACTTTTGGAAGCTTTGATCTTATTATAAATTATTTTATTATTATTAACTGAATATAGGGTACAATAGGGGATATAGGGACCGGTCTGTGAGGCCTGGAAGTAATATCAAAATCTTGATAAATATGTCAATTTTAATTTTGTTTATCTTGAACTCGTGTGTTTAGCACATAAAAAACTGGGGGTACGAAGTGTTGCAGGTAATTGTTCAAGGCGGATAATAGTCAGCTGATTACTCCCAACTAAGGTAAACTTTCCGTGGTTACAGGCCTTTAACGTGCTGCCTCTAGCGGAGTGCGCCAGAGATACCTGCTATTCACCACGGAGAGTTTACCCCAGTCACAGTTACCCTGCTGGCGGTTACCCTAATTCGCACATCACCTGCAACATTTCTTATTCCCAGTTTTTGCTGTGAGTGCAAGACACGAGATATCGTCTCTGACTCACAGAAATGAAAGGCAACTTGATGGAAAATGAAGTTGTGTGTGGAAAGTTCCAGAAAAAGTCGTCCTGCCACGGTCAACGATGCGTCACATCATGCACCCTTATATGTATTTCGATCGATTGCCAATAACGTAATCCAACATTCTTTTACCGCTCAAGAGTTTTGACAACTCGCTTTTTTATTTATTTTCAATGCAGTGTTGGAGTTCTCGTTTATGGAGTCGAATGCGTCACAAGTTGCATATTGATCATGCAAGATGAAAAATTTATTACGAGTAAAAACATATATTAAAAAGATACGGTTACAGGGTTTCAGACTTGAAGACTTTACAGCTCAAAATTCTCTCAAGTCAGAGGGAATAGGATGATCTTTCACGAAAATAGGGGAAGAAATTAATTTTCTACCAAAAGAGATCAATTTTCAAACCAAAATTACGAATTTTTAACGAAATAGTTTAATTTTTAACCCAATAGTTGAATTTGCAACCAATAAAGGTTTTTCAATCGAGGAAGAAAACAAATTCAACCAAATTGTTAGCAAAAAGATGCATTTTCGAAAAAAAATAGTATTTCGAACTACAAACGATCAATTTTTAACCAAAAATTGAATAGTTAGAGTTTCATTTAAAAAATTACTTTTTAATCTAAAGAAACGAATTTGAACATAATAGTTGAATCCTTAACCAAAAACAGATGAATTACCAACCAAAGAGTTGCACTTTTAATAAAAAAATGATTAACTTTTTACCAAAGGAGACGGAACTACAAACCAAAAAGACAAATTCTTCAACAAAAGAATTGAATTTTCAACCAAGGAAGATTTTTCAGTCAAGGAAAAAAAATATCAACCAAATCGTTGAATTTACAACCCAAAAAGACGAATTTAAAAAAAAAATCGCATTTTTAATAAAATAGATTAATTGCTAAACAATTCCTTAAATTTTCAATGAAAAAAATCTGCCCGATTCGCGGGCACATTCTCATCGCGCGCTTCGCGCGCGGCTCGCTTCGCTCGCAAGTTTCAGCGCACCTAGGGCGCGCACCTGTTGGATCTCGCGCTTCGCGCTCGATTAGGTATTCATCTCGCGCTTCGCGCTCGATTATATGTTTATCTCGCGCTTCGCGCTCGATAATGCATTCACCTCGCGCTGCGCGCTCGGACACATTTGTCGTCTAGGTTTTCACACTTCGTGTGCTCGCTATTGCGCGCTTCGCAAGCTAATACTCTCTTAGTAAGCTTCATCGTTATGACCTGCTTTTGGTTTAATTATGTCAGTTTTACATAAAAATAAGAACTAATTTACTTAAGGTTCTATCGACCTTAAGGAACACATTCTCATCACGACACTCGCGCTTCGCGCTCGATATTTGGTATGATCATCATGTAAACCTCGCGCTTCACGCTCGTTTCTGTTCATCGTATAATAGAAACCCAAAAGTTTGAGCGCGCTTGCTGCGCGCAATTTGGTCGTCGCGCTTCGCAACGACCATATGTTCAATGTTCTTCAGATAAAAATGACTAAAGTTGTATTTGATTTAAAATGAAAACCTCGCGCTTTAGATTGTACACCCAACTACCACCTTTATGCGCGAAATTTGTTGTGCGAGTCGAAATCAGGCCCAAGTTAAGTAGTGATTCGTCGTATAGTGGAGAGTCCAGTTCTTACGTCAGTCCCACCAAAACTTCTGTTACGGGGGGAGGGGGGGGGGCGAGGACAAGGAATGGAAACCGAGAGAGTCGCAATTGGTTGATGTTTTATACTGAGAAGGTCACCAGCCTTCAGCAGCGTTGTATTAGATAGGAGTTCATATGTTTCCATCTGCGCATTCTCGGCCCACCTCTAAACGAGGAACCAATAACTCTTTTTTTTTTTTTAAATATATATATATATATATATATATATATATTCATTTCGTCTATTTGGAACATAGTTCTTGAAATATAAATGTAATAGTCGAATTTTTTCACAGAAATTATTTTAGTAAACAAAGATCAAAACGCATTCTGAAATAAAAGTCAGATTTTCAGTCAGAATAAATTGTTTGAATTATTATTATATTTTATTGTTTCAATCGTTAGAAATAGTATTGAGAACATAAAAACAATGAAATATTGTGAAAAAACACACCCGAGATGAAAAATAAAGTAAATAAGCAAAGTTTTGATGAGAATGTGCCCGTTTATCGGGCCGATTTTTTCACTGTTAATGTCATTTTTTACGAATAAAACAAAAACTACACATCCTATCAAAAAGTGACCCAGGAGAAATTTGTAGATCTTTTTTAAATGCACAACTTTGGTCCAGTCATGATTTGTCGTATCTTGCATAGTTTTACCGTGAAATTGATTTTTTTGATTTTTCATTATTTCTTGTGCAATAAAAATATGAATTTTCGATTTTTCAAGAAAATTCAAAAAGTCGTTATGATAATCTTGTAGGACGTGCGAAAATAAACACTTTTCCTATCTTGACTTTTTTTCGTATCGTGCGTTGTTTGGCCGAAAATGTTACTTTTCGCTTTTTTGGGGGGATTTTGAAAATGCTGTAACTCGGACAATTTTCTTTTCATCAAAAAAAGTCGTAAGGATAAATTGTTTAGATTTTCGAGTACTATAGGCGCCCGCATATATAATTTTGAAATTTGGAAAAAAGTGGTCTAAAATTTTTTGAAAATGCTCTAACTTTTTGAATTTTCATCCAAAATGGCTGGTTAACGAACTCGATTCCTCTTTTTTTCCCCTGAAACTGTGTGCCAAAGCAAAATCTAATCCGATTAGTCTTTCAAAAGTTATCCGATATACAGACGACGACGACGACGACGACGACGACGACAACAACGACAGACAGACAGACACCGACGTAAAAACCATTTTTTCTGACTCAGGGGGCCTCAAAACGTCGACATTTGATGGAATCCGCGAAAGTCATTTTTCACATAAAACCAATACTTTCTCATTATGATGAGAATGTAAAAATAAATCTTTAACAAAGAAGACAATTTTCTACCGAAAAAAAAAGAATTTTAAACAAAAAAGTTAATTTTCAACAAAATAGTTAAATTTTTATCCAAAGAGATGAATCTTCAACCAAAAAAAAATGAATTTTCTAACCAAAACGACGAATGATTCAACAAAATAATTGAATTTTCAACCAAGGAAGATTTTTCAGTCAAGGAAAAAAAATATCAACCAAATCGTTGAAATTACAACCCAAAAAGACGAATTTTAAAAAAAATCGCATTTTTAATAAAATAGATTAATTTTTAAACAATTCCTTAAATTTTCAATGAAAAAAATAAATCTT
>CAKNYM010051505.1:229212-246165 GCA_932195095.1 Andricus curvator
TTTTTTGGGACAATTATGTTATTTGAATTAGCAACAACCGACTTCCAAATTGATCTAAAATCTATCCTGGATGCTGAGAAGCTGGATCACTTCACAGAAAAATCCCAGAATTAAAAAAAAAGGATAAAAGGGAGCGTCAACATATTACGTGACACAACAAAGTGGGGGAGGGGGGGGTTCTGCCTTAACGTCACGAAGTGTCACATCAGAGGGGATCGCAAAAGATTTTTTAATACGTGAAACTTCTCTGATCAAAAAGTAAAATTTAAATCTGTGTCGATATATTAAAGAGCAATATTATTGACACAAAAATATGTGGAAGTAGCACTTTCAACAAAATAGTTGGATTGTCAAGCCAAAAAGACCAATTTTTTTAGAAGACAGTTGAATTTTCGAAAAAAAACAGTTCATATTTTCAACAAAGAAGTGGTAAAATTTTTCAACAAATAACTGAATTTTGAACCTACAAAGATGAATTGCCAAACAAGAAGTTTTATTTCTTACAAAAAAGATTAATTTTCTACTAAAAGACGAATTTACAGCAAAATGAATGAATTTTCAATGAAATAGTTAAATTTTGAACTAAAAAAGATATATTTTACATCAAAAATGAAATGGTTAAATTTTCAGTTTAAAAAAACTAATTTTCAACAAAAAAGTAGCGAATTTTTAACCAGCTGAATTCAACTAAAAAAGACGAATTTTTAACAAAATAGTTGAATCCTTAACGAAAATGATGAATTTTCAGCAAAAAAGATTAATTTTCTACAATTAATTAGATTAATAGATCAATTTTCAATCAAGAAAGATGAATTTTCAACGAAACAGATAAATGTTAAATTTAAAAATATAAATTTTCAAGCTAAAATGGAATCGTTAAATTTTCAGTTAAAAAAATTAATTTTCAATAAAAAAAATTAATTTCCAACCAGTTGAATTCAACTAAAAAAGAATTTAAAAAAAAGTTGAATCCTCAACCAAAATAATGAATTTTTAACAAACAGGATTAAATTTCTACCCAAATAGACGAATTTTCAACCAAATACAGGAATTTTCTACCAAATACTACAAAAGCTACATTTTCAGATTTAAAAAAATTACTTTTGAACTAAAAAAACAAACGAATTTGCAACAGAATAGTAAAATTTTCAAATAAATAGTGTAATTTTTAACAAATAAGTTTAATTTTTTAAAAAACACGAATTTTCAACAAAAAAATTAATTTTTAACCAAAAATATAAATTTTCAAAGAAAAAATTTAATTTTTAACCAAAAATATGTGCTTTCAACAAAAAAGTTGGCCTTCAACCAAATAAATTAATTTTCTAGCAAATGTTGAATTTTCATGTCAAAAAGACGTGTATCCTACAAAACAGCTGAATTTTCAACAAAAACGTTCATTTATGTTATACAACCGAACCAAACAAAAACTTCAAAACAACAGTTGAATTCAACAATAAAGGCGAATTTTCAACCTAATAGTTGAATCCTCAACCAAAACAGATTAATTTTCAACCAACAAGATTAATTTACTGCAAAAAAAGGTGAATTATCAACAAAATACATGAATTTTAAACTAAAAAAGATAAATTTTCAAACAAATAGTTGAATTTTAAACTAAAAAGGATAAACTTTCAGCTAAAAACGGAATAGTTAAATTTTCAGTTTTAAAAAAACAAACTAATTTTCAACTAAGAAAGATGAATTTTCAATTTAAAAAAATAATTTTCTCAAAGTAGTAGCTCAAATTTCAACTTAGAAGTATATTTTTTTACCAAAAAATATGACTTTTTAACAAAATAGTTGCATTTCCAACAAAGCAATTAAATTTTCAACCAAATATTAGAGTTTTTAACCATACAAGACGAAATTCCGGACCAAAAATATAATGGTAGACTTTTCAAAAACAAACAATAATTGGATTTTCTTAATAGGGTCTTTAACTCAATTTAAATTAAAGAAAAAAATGAGAATTTTCAGTTAAAATAAAGATAATTTTTTGTAAAGATTTATGAATTTTCTGTAAAGATTACCGAATTTTCAGCAGATTTTACAGAATTTTCAGTAGTTTCATAAATTTACGGATATTTTCTGTATCATTTACTGAAATTCGCTGTCAAGTTGACATCTTCAAATTGTAAACTCTAATGAAAAAGTCTGTAAATTTTACAGACAGTAAAAATAAAAAAATAAAAAATTAAGTAAGTAAATAAATAATTATAAAAAATAATATAATAAAAATATAAATAAAATTGCTGAAGATTCGGTAAACTATGCAGAAAATTCGGTAAGAATTACAGAAAAGGTAAAGGACAAGACTTTCCCTATTGCAATTAAAAATCCTGTAACTTCAGCAGACTCACTTTTCTGCGACCAAAGGCGCAAAAATCGTGGCAAATAATTCTGAATTTTGTTATTTCAAAAAGGGACGAAAAAGTTCTTGCCAAGTGGCGAAAGATGAGAATCGTGTCCTTGAACAGTGGAGAGCTATGGTGTGCTATGGATTGCTATCAGTAACTAATTCTGTATATATATGTATATCCCATATCAATGACACTTGTCGATCGGCTAATCTTGAGTATGAGTGTCTCTTTCGTCGCGTGACCTATAGTGAAATCGAATCCCAGCCGGGCACCCGGTGATACCGTAATGGGCCCCAGGTTCGAGTAACATGGATTGAGGAATCCGGGGCCCGGAGCTGGAGGAACCAGTCCCAAGAGAGAGAGCCAGCCAGCCAGCCAGCCAGCCAGTCCAGCAAGAGTGCAATCTCGGAAGTGGACAGGCAAATATCGCGAATCGCTTGTGCTCGTCGTCGATACGCACACGTAAGAAACAAGCATAATGCGGGTAGGGCCCCTGCAACGGCCCAACAGCATTCTTGCAAGTCGAGCTGCTGCATAACGGGTCCGAAGTCCCTCCACCATTGTGCGGCAATCTTCAGACGCCTTAGTTCGAGACCTACCACGTAAACCCTTAAGTCGTGCTCAAAACTCCATGAAACAATGTGCAGTGCAACTTACAATGTTCTGCAATCCCATAGAATTTACCTTAACACCTGCAATTTCCTACAATGTACATTAGGATTCACGAGAAATGTTGCTTTTCTAATCTTCTAGGAAAAACAATGAGGTACTGGTATTCTTTCGATATTTATGTTAAATCGTTAGGGCAGGCCTGTTCAGCGAGGAGATATTCCAGGAATTTTCGTCTAAACGAATCAAGTCGCAGATGTGAATTTTCCCCTCCACTTTCTACATCCCATTCTACTTCGCGAGAGGTGCCACCAATCGAGCTCTCTGAAATGGGCAGATGGAAGTGGAGGTGGAAATGCACCATCTGGAATTTGACTGAATTTCTCCTCGCTGGACAGGCCTGCAATAGAGGATTATTCTAAAGGCATAACCGCAGGCCGCGGACTCATTTGAGAAATTCAAAATAGTGTTAAATCGAGCATTACACTTTTTTACCAAATGACTGAATTTTTCATCTACAAAGATGAATTTTCAATCATGAAGGTGAATTTTCTGCCAAAAGACCAATTTTTAACTAAATATATGAATCTTTAACAAAATAGTTGAATCCTCAACCAAATACAAAAATTTTCAACAAACAAGATTTTTCTACCCAAATAGACGAATTTTTAACAAAATAGATTGGTTTTCAAGCTAAAAAGTCGAATATTTTAGAAAACGCTTGAATTTCAAACTGGAAGAGAAGAATTTTCAACAAAATTAATTTTCAATCAAGAAAGATGAATTTGCAACACATACATACATACATTGATTAGCAGTTCGAACTCGAAAGTTCATTGCCTCACTACCCGATTCGGGTAGTGTTTCTAGGTGGATATTTACTACAAATGTGGGCCCGCCACACCCACCACGGGCCAACAGCACGCAGTATTCCTGAACGGTCACCCATCCAAGTACTGACCGCGCCCAACAATGCTTAACTTCAGTGATCTTACGAGAACTGGTGTTTTCAGCGTGGTATCGCCGTTGGCGATAAATTATATTATAATATTCTTCTTTAAATTCCAAAATAATTCAAATTTTAATGTTTTCTCATAAAAATATGACAGATGAATTCATATTTTCGATTGTTTAAGATTGCAATAATAGTTATTTTCAATAAAATAAATCAATTTTCTATGCCATAGTTGAATTTCCTACCAAATAGTTGAATTTTCAACTTATCAAGAAAAAATTGCCAATAAAAAATGGAAAAACTATAATTTCAAATAAGAAAATTAAAGTTTAACCAGAAAAAACTAATTTCCAACCGACTTTAAATAAATAGTTTAATATTTGACCAACAAGTTTATTTTTCAATCAAAATTATGATTTTTCAACAAAAAGTTATTTTTTATCCAAAAATATGAACTTTGAACAAAAAAGTTCATCTGCAACCAAATAGTTTAATTTTCTAAAAAATTGTTGAATTTTCAAGTGAAAATGATGAATTTTCAACAAAACAGATGAATTTTCAACAAAAAAGTTAATTTGCGAACAAAAACAAACGAATATTCAAAAAAATACCTATGTGAATTTTCAACCAGAAAAAATTAATTTTCAACCAAAAATTGAACAGTTACATTTTCAGATAAAAAAATTAATTTTACACACAAAAAAAAACGAATTTCAGACAAAATAGTTAAATGTTTTTTTGTTTGTTTAATTTGCTACCAAATTGTTGAATTTTCAATCCAAAGAGACGAATTTTCTATTAAACAGTTGAATTTTCAACCTGAAAATATACATTTTCAACAAAAAATTTAATTTACGACCAAATAGTTGAATTTTAAACTAAAATTATGAATCTTCAACCAGAAAAAAAAAATTAATTTTTTACATAGTAGTACAACTTTAAAAGAAGTACCTGATTTTTTAACAACAAAAACAAAAGTGAATTTTCAACCAAGAAGGTTAATTTTCTACCAGAAAAGATGAATTTTCCACAAAATGCATGAATGTTTAACCAGAAAAGATAAATATTCTATTTAAAATATCAATTTTCAACCAGAAATAGAATAGTTAAATTTTCAGTAAAGAAAATTAATTCTCAACCAAAAAAAATCTAACATGTAGCAAAATTTTTAGAAGTCTGTTTTCAACCGAATAGTTGAATTCTCAACCAAACGTATGAATTTTGAACCAAAAAGTTGATTTTTTACCCAGGAAGATTAATTTTCTAGAAAAAAGATGAATTATTGACAAAATACATGAATTTTCAACTAAAAAATACACGCAGAAAAAAGAACCTTACATTTTACTGAAAACCAAGTTAAATCTACTGATCTTCCAAGTACGTATATGGACAACACGGTAGTTCATTAAATGTTACAATTATAGGCAACTGAATTTGACTGTCATTGATGGTTACCAGTACCGATTTTCAAGTGCTGCTGACCTGCGGAACAGTAGATTTTACCGATCCAGTCGCTATTCTGCACTGTTCCTCGATGCTGCAATTACGAATTATCATGTCACTTTGACGGATAATATAAACAGATCTAACTTATGTTAACGGTACAGACTATAGTTTGCACGGCTCTATAAATTGTAAAAAAATATTGCTAAAAAATAATTAATAAATAAACACACGGTTAATTCTGACATATATTTTCGGATATACTTATAATTAATCGGTATTTGTAAGTTACAACGCTTATAATACAATTAAAATTTCGCACGCAACGGGGGGGATTCGAACGCATAAACCTAAGCACGCAAGTCGATTAGCTTAACCACTACACTATTACACGAGTTGCGATCTGTGAAATAATTCCGAAATGCATTTGTAACTAAGGTGGCGACCTCGGCAACGACTTTTTAATACGCGTCCATGCCATCGCGGTACACGACAAAAGTTCTCGCATTTACCTGATATCCATACAAGTCAGCTGGAACAGTCGCGGAACGCAAACACGTCTTACTCCAATAAACTCTCAACTGTACGCGACCTGTGAATAAGATGTGCCATCCAAAATTGTGTTATTTATTATAAAACCACTTCATTGCTAAGTGGGGATATGGAGTAATGTGACTACTGTCACAGAAATGTCAAAAATAAATGTTTTTTAGGTGATGCAATCCATCCATTGCCGATGGCGTCATAAATTCATCCGGTGGTTCGCGCGGATAGATTGCGTTATTACGACTTTGAGGGCGAGCTAAACAAGCTATTCGGATCGGTAGCATGTACCGATCCTTCTGCAATGTTCACTGCACCACTATTGTAGTCTCGGTTCAGTGTATTTTACATATCTTACCGTATTTCATACTAGGGAATAGAGGTTTATTTTACTAAAGGATTACCGTTAAATTCACCCTAAATTCACTGTGACATTTACGAAATTCTAAGTGCTATTGACATTTTCACCCCTTCATTGAGAGCAGTTTCTGCTGTTACGGTTACAAGAAACACTTTACATTTCTTGATTAGTAAATATTACATTTCTTTTTTCTGCGTGTATGAATTTACAACCCAATAGTTGAATTTAAAAAAAAAGGTAAATAAAAGGGGTAAGAGTTTATAGACGGTCCTAACCTATTAGGTTAACCTGCCAACTAAGTTAATCTTTAAATGATATCAATGTTCTCAAATGAAAAAAATGCCCACAGAATTGAATTAAAATTATTCTCACACATTTACATACATTGATTAGCAGTTCGAACTCGAAAGTTCATTGCCTCACTACCCGATTCGGGTAGTGTTTCTAGGTGGATATTTACTACCAATGTGGGCCCACCACACCCACGACGGGCCAACAGCACGCAGTATTCCTGAACGGTCACCCATCCAAGTACTAACAGCGCCCAACAATGCTTAACTTCAGTGATCTTACGAGAACTGGTGTTTTCAGCGTGGTATCTCCGTTGGCTTAAAAAATTATTCTCATACTAGTATTAAATAGTTTTAACTCATTATCTATTGTTCGATTGACGGTTATATAAAGTTCCATTTATAAATCGTATTTAAAAATAGGAGGGGGGGGGGGGCGTCAGCTTTAGTGTCACATGGAATTTTGAGGGAGGGTTAATCAAAATGTCAGAAATTGTCACAGGAGGGAGCCACAGAAAAAACTGGGGATATTAAACGTTGCAGGTAATCATTCAAACAGGAGATATCTGCGATTCCGCACGGAAAGTTTACCTCAGTTTGGGGTACTCAAATCGTGTTTACCTTACTTGACCGATCAACTGCAAAATTTCGGACCCTCAGTTTTTTCTGTGAGGGGTGAGTCAATAATCACTGAATCATATTGATTTTTCTTGTAAAAAGTTAACGGTTTAATTATGACCAGAGTTTAGAGGCAATTAAAATACACATAAGATTTCACGCTTTTAAAGAGAAATCTGGCAATCGTTTTTATCTGATTGGTACATTATTGGTACTTGACTATAAACAAAAATCGTCTCTCGAGTTCTGAATTGGTCCAAACAGGTTGGTTAAATACCTTCAAGTGACATCTTCTTTTTTGTAAAGCTACTGTTTGCAATTATTAGGTAGACTGTACATCAATTTCGAACCTGCAGAGTGCAGCTATTGCTTCTTTATCGAAGAAACGATGCTCAGCTACCGTCGTAAAAATTCTCCAGACCATATCGACCCAGTCCAACTTATCTCTGCATATAAATGTCACGTGGGGAAACGAGTTTTTTGCCGGCTTGAAAAGGTGCTTTAAGTTGGGTTTACGGTTCAAGAGTGCTCCCAAAAAGAATTTATGACACACATTCTACAAGTCGAGGACGGGTCGTAATCTGGATGAGAAATTGAAAAATATTCCTTCAAGTTCAAAGTTCAGGTATTTTTTCCACTCAAGTGTTCTCGCAGGACAAAAATTTCAGCAAAATTTGTATTGTGTATTTTCAGTCTTATCAAAAACGAACGATATTTCTTAATAAGGGGCAAATTTGGGCAATTTTTATCCCCCCCCCCTCCTTGTTTTACCCCTAGAAAATAACTGTGTGGTGAAATATAAGCTTCGGTAATAAATCAAGAATAATTAAAAATATTCACTTCACAGATCAAAATTCTTTAAGGTAAAATTACCAATTACCATATTGAATTCAATATGGAATGCTTTAAATTCCTTTAACCAAAAAAGATTTCCCACCAAAGGAGATAAACTTTCAACCCGAAGAGACGAATTTTCAACAAACTAAACAATTAATTTTTAATCACGCAGTTGCATTAACAACCACATAATTGAACTTTCAAGCAAAAGGGAGGAATTTCCAAAGAATAGTTCATTTTCAACCAAGAAAGATGAATTTTCAACCAAAAAAGACGAATTTTCTACTATAAGAGATGAATTTCCAATCTAAAAGGATGAATTTTCAACAAAACAGTTGAATCTTCGACCAAAAAACATGACAAAATAGTTGAATTTTCAACAAAGTAATTCAACTTTCAACAAAATAGTTGCATTTTTAACCCAATAGCTGAATTTTCAACCAAGAAGATATGTTTTTAATCAAAACTGGAACATATAAATTTGCAGTTTAAAAAATTAATTTTCAGCCAAAAGAAACGAAATTTTAAACAGCTGCATTCAACGATGAAAGACAAATTGAAAAAAGTTTAATTCTCAACCAAGTAGATGAATTATCAACAAATAAAGTTAATTTTCTATCCAAATAGACGAATTTTCAACAATAGAGTTAAGTTTTTGAGCTAAAAAGTCAAATACTTTAGCAAACTGTTGACTTTTGAACAAGAAAAGAAGCATTTTCAACAAGAAAGTTAATTTTTAATCAGGGCGGATTAACTTTCAACCAAATAGTTGAATTTCCAACTAAAAAAGATAAGTTATCAGCCAAAAATGGAATAGTTAAATTTTTAGTTTAAGAATTATTTTTCAAACAAAAAAAAAGTTTTTGAACCAGCTGAATACGACGAAAAAAGACGAATTTTTAACGAAATTGTGAAACTTTCAACAAACAAGATTAATTTTCTCTTCAAAAAGACGAATTGTCTATAAAAAAAGTTGAAATATCAACAGTAAAATATAAATTTTCAACAAAAAAGTTAATTTACGACCAAATAGTTGAATTTTCAACAACAACAAATTAATTCTCAACGAAACATGTAATAGTTGATATTTCAACCAAAAATATTTTAATTTAAAATCAAAAAAAGTTCAACTCAATCAATAAATACGAATTTTCAACCGACAAGATTAATTTTCCACGAAAACACTTGAATTTTCAACCAAATAGTTGAATTTTCAACTAGAAAAGATCAATTTTTGATAAAAATATCAATTTTCAACGAAAAAAACGATTGTTCAAAAAAACAGTAAAGTTTACAACCAAAGAGATGCATTTTTAACTAAAATGAATCTTCAACAAAAAAATTAATTTTCACCTAGAGTTCAACATTCAATCAAATATTTGAATTTTCAACAAAAATATGATTTATTAACCAAAAAGATTCATTTTTCACCAAAAAGACGAATTTTTAACAAAATATATGAATTTAAATTTTCAACTAAAAAAGATCAATTTTCAACCAAATAGTAGAATTTTTAACAAAACGAGGTGGATTCTGAACCAAAAATATGATAGTACACTTTTCAACAACAAAAAATTAACATTTAACCAAAAACAGTTGGATTTTCTTATTGGGATGTATTAATTCAGTTCGCACTTAGGTGAAAAACGAGAAAAGGAGGAAGTTTCTTGAAAAGAGGGAAAAAACTTAGAATTATTTTAAAACGGGGTAAAGAAGGGAATAGGGGAAATATTGTGAAGTCTGAAAAATGAAAGTGATTTTAAGACTTATTAAGTTATTAGTGTCTTAAAATGAACCAGTGAAATGTCACTGGTTGAAACAACCAGAAATGTGACTGGCAATCAGTGAAATTTCACTGGTTCACTAGGTGGAATTCCGTCACTGGTTTAATCAGTGAGGTTCACTGGTTACTCAGTACGAGCAGTCATCTGGTCATGCACGTTGACATCGGTCAGCTAGTTATGGATGACACTTATCATTCATCACTTTTGTGTTAACCCGTCATTACGTCAACGTGTCGCGTCGCTGAAAGTCAAATCCAAGTGGCCTGGGGCATCCCCACTTTCAAGAGGAAGATAATATTATATCCCCTGATTATCGCAGCAAGGTCCCAAATATTTTTAGCACAAACACTAGTACAAAATTAAGCTCGGTTTCACTCGAGAAATGCAAAGACACGCGCGTATCAGACGACTGGAGGTTCATCTCTTGGCTTGGAGGTTCATCACTGGTTGAATCTATCATTTGGCGTCACTGGTATATTCAGTAACGCTGTTTTAGTTGAGTCACTTACTGGTTTTCCCAGCCGAAGTCGGAAAATTACTGGTTCACCAGTGACAATCCGAAATACTGATTCAACCAGCGACAATTTCACTGGTTCAATTTAAGAGAATAATAAAGTGTACCGTTGCAGGGCCACCTCTCGCAAACTTTGTTAAAATTTATCATCAAAAAACGTACTAAGCGATGTCTAAGTACGCAAAGTTACTTCCGCTGACCCCCCCCCCCCCCTAAAATTGGTAACGTAATTTATGGACGGCGCCTAATTAGAAATTAAAAAATTGCAAGTCCGCAAAGTAAATTCTCTGTTGTAGAGTTATTAGGGAACGG
The DNA here is from genome assembly GCA_932195095.1 of Andricus curvator. Lineage (NCBI taxonomy): Eukaryota > Metazoa > Arthropoda > Insecta > Hymenoptera > Cynipidae > Andricus > Andricus curvator. Next base: position 239,842 of record CAKNYM010051505.1, read on the forward strand.
AAAGTAAATCCAGACCTAGCTCAATCTCAGGTCTTTCTGTTCTGTACAGGAAAACAAAGACAGCGTCCGAATGCTCAACGTGCCTAGACGTTGGGGTATTTTACATCCAGCCCTCTCGGGCGACACAAAACTAAAAACAAATAAAGATCCAAGTTTTTGAGCCATTAAGAGTGATCAGAGTGGCATCCAAAAAGATATTTTTGGTTCGCAGACCTTGAACTCTTCCTACGTTCGCCATTCTTTCATTCAAAGCGAAATATCTCTTTGATGGAAAATGTTTATTTAGGCAGATGCATCTAAAAGGAAAAAAGGGGTCTTACGTGTATTTAGTGGAACACTTGTAATAATACTTCTATAGGACTCTGATGCTCAAGCACAAAAAAAAGTCACGAAGAACCTACTAAACTGAATCTTCTTATAGACACACACACACTGGTATCATGTGGTTTCACATTTTTTGAAGGTCCTGCTCTACAAGATGACCGCAAAACTTGATTTTCAAAATTACCCACTTTTCCCTGATTTTTCTCTAATTTTTCATTTTCACTGAACATAAATATTTAAAGACCAAAATTCTGACACTAAAATTCTTTAAAAACCCTTCAAATGATGGAAATTAATTAACAATTTTTCGGAATCATTTCAAATACCCGAAAATATTTCAAATCCTGCGAAATCTTCTGAAATCCCTTTCAATTTTCAAAGATCTTGAAAATTCCTTGGAATTTTAAAAAATACCCGAAAATATTTGAAGTCCTTCGAAAGGTTTTAAGACTTTTTAAAGCTTTTGAAAATGCTTTGAAATTTTTTAATACCCTAAAATCCTTTGAAATCCCTTGAAATTATTTAAATCTATTGAAAATTCTTCGGGATCCTTTAAATCACACGAAAATATTCTAAATCCTTCGAAATCTTCTAAAATTCCTTGACACTTTTTAAAGATCTTGGAAATACCTTGGAATTTTTAAAAATACCCTAAAAACCTTTGAAATCCCTTCAAATTATTGAAATTTACTGATATTTTTAAAATATCCCTCGAAATATCCTAACATCTTTAAAATCCCCTAAAATATTTCAAAAGAATTCCGAAAAATTCAGACATAGGTTGACCTGAATTCAATAGTGCTTAACCCATGGGTTAATTTATTGAAAGAAAAATGACTAAAGTGATCCTTTTTATTTAAAAAAGTGACTATAGTGACTTTATCTTAAAAAAGTTGACTAAAAAGTGATTTGAGAAGAAAAAAAGTTGACTAAAAGTGACTGTGTGGCCCTGATTATTCTTGACAGTTACTTAAAATGCTTCTTATTGAAATCCCCCCACCTCTTCTGACCGAACAGCCATCCTATAAGACTCGTGATAACAATAATTTGTTATAAAATTTCTCCATTTTTTTAAAGTTAGCTATCATACCATACGGGACCAACCACATTTTTCTATCCCAGCAGGAGCAAAACAACCAGCCAATCAAACGGACCATACGTCAATGATTCTCGTTTCCTGATATCGATCCTCGAAAACTCGAAATTCACAAAAACGATTCTCCTTTAGGACCTGGATAATAAACCATCATGGGAATCGAACCTCATGCAATGTCGATCGGGTATGAGGACCGATCCTTAAATGGTTACCACCGGGTACCCCTCGTAAAAATACGTGGGAGCCTTTGGACAACGATGTCACATCGAGAAGGTACCTACGTAACTTGGAACGCCGGGAAGTGGCGAACTTGGAATGGTGGTACCACTGCAAAGTGGAGAACGGACCAGGAGAGAAACGCGGTTAACCTGCCCAGACAAGTTCACCCACGCGGATCCCTCGACCTGTATTGATGAGGAGTAGCAGTTCTGCCTGCGGTACAAAATTGACTTTATAAGTGCAGGTTCATTGTTATTGTTCTGCTGCTGTTGATTTTGCTAAACCAATCCAACCGGAACTCTGGATCCGCTTCAAAGAAGTTTGGTCGCAAAAATGTAGGTGACCTTGAATTTAATACCAACATGGAAGTAGATGAGTAAGCTGCATTATAATCCTAGGTTTCTGTTACTGACATGATACCGACATCGAAAGCATTCCACAGCTCAAGTGGTTCGTGTCCGAGCTAAGTTTCTAGAATATTTTGAATGACGTCATCAAATAATATTGCGCAATTTTGTGAAACTAATTTTATTTACGTAAAATTTGTTTCATTATTCAATGACGTCATCTAGAATATTCTAGAAACTTAGCACGGACACGAAACACTTGAGCTGTGAAAAGGTCTCGATGACGGTAACATGTCGGTAACAGGAATCTAAGATTCGGGATGAAAATTGAACTATTTCGTTGAAAATTAACTTTTTTGTTGAAAATTCATATTTACGGGTTGAAAATTCAACTGTTTTGTAGGAAATTCGTCTTTTTGGGTTTCAAATTCATCTCTTTTGGTAGAAAATTCAACTTCATGGTTAAAAGTTAAACAATTTGTTAAACAAAATTTTTTTTGGTTGAAGATGCACCATTTTACTTGAAAATTTATATCTTTGGTTAAAAATTGATCTATTTTGTTTAAATGCAATATTTTTAATTGAAATATTAGGAATATAAAGCGTTTCAATTTCAATTTAATATTAGTACATACCTACTGTTGCCTCTATACAGATGTTTTTTATTTGCAACTAAAGCTAATTGATTTATCTTTCGTTATTCCCGAAAGGGAAATTGCTTAATGGTATAATAATAATAATATTAGTTTCTGGATTGAATCCTTAGAAAAATTGTTCAGGAAATACTTGAAATTGGTGTCATCAAACAGAATCTCTTTCAAAGCGTCTTGTTTTCGGATGTTTAAGGGGAAAAGGCGGAAAGACAGTGATCCCTGTGCCAATATAAAGTGACATCTGAATTACTATCTTTCAGGTCGTAACTGAAATATTTTTTTAACAAGATTGGAAATTCCCGAGAGGATTTTTAAAGTAGCTCAAGTTATGATCGAAAAAAATGAGATCCTCGTTCACGAGAGACAAAATTGGCACATAAAAAGTCGTTAGGTATAATCTGAACTTAAAACCTCAATCAGGAGCTCAGATTACTCCTGTGGAATTTAAATGTCGCTTAAATTTTAAGTGGAGGTAGAGTGGCTCTTGAACCTCTTTTCTGTCAATTATCGTTTTATCCTTCAGAATTGTGAGCTAACTTACGCTACAGTGCTCTTTCTTCCGAAAAATGTGGCAGATGAGATCTTTGGTCTTAAAGTTTAATTATGAGGAGTAACGAATTTCATTGACTTTCATGAGATTGTTTGATAGAAGTGGAGGAAAAATTTGAACGGTATGTGGAGGTTTGTTCAATTACGTGCCCCAATTATTTTAATGGATTAAAAATGAGAAACCAAGTAAGGAAAATGAAGAGTTATGCTCAATGTTTTACGAGAAGGTATTTTAGTGAGAGATTAAATTTTTAAATGTTCTTTGACCTGGCAATCAAGTCGATCCCGTTTCTTTCTTTAGATACAATGTCAGCCTTCACAGCCCAAAATAATCTCAAAACAGGGGAAATAGGGTGATTTTTCACAAAAATAGAAGAATAAATTATTTTGAATAAAACTAATGTAGGTACCATATAACCTTCAATATGTAACGCTTTAAATTCCTGCGATTACTCGTCAAAATATATTGCATTTGCAACAAAATAGTTGAAGTATCAGTTGAAAAAATAAATCTTAACCAAAAAAATGAATTTGGATCAATTATTTGAATCTTCAACCAAAATAGATTAATTTTTAAACAAACAGTTGAATTTCAACCAAATAGTTTAATTTTCTATCAAAACGTTACAATTTCAAGCCAAAAATATCAACTTTTTATGAAACAGTTGAATTTTCTACCAAGAGATAAATTTTCCACCATAAAAAATAATTTGCAGCTAAATAATTAATTTTTCAATGAAAGAAATGAATCTCCAACCAAAAAAATGAATTTTGATCGAAGTAGTTCTACTTTCCACCAAGTACTTGAATTTAAAAACAAAAGGATGAATTCTCACCGATAACTATAATGGTTGACATTTCAATAAAAAAGTTCATTTTCAACCACGAAAGATAAATTTTTAATCAGGAAAGACGAATTTTCTACCAAACAAGATAAATTTGTAATAAAAAAAAAACGAATTTTCGACCAAAAAACATTACTTTTTAACAAAAAAGTGGAATTTTCAACAAAATAATTAAGTTTTTAACTAATAAGTAGAATTTTAAACCAAGAGAGATGCATTTTGAACAAAAAATATAATAGTAGACTTTTCAACTAAAAAAGAAGACCAATAACAGAACAGCAATACTTTTTGAAAAATTAGCAAAGCCAAAAAGAACAATTTTTTAGAAGGCAGTTGAATTTTTAACCCGAAGAGATGAATTTTTAACAAAAAAGTATTTTTTTAACAAAAAAACATGAATTTTAAATCTAAAAGCATGAATTTTCAATCCTGCTGTTTTAGAATATAGTTGAATTTTCAACCGGAAAAGTTGAATTTTCAACAAAAAAGGTTCATTTTCAACCCAGAAAAATGAATTTCTACCATAAGAGATGAATTTTCAATCCAAAAGTACGAATTTGCAACAAATTAGTGGAATTTTCAATAACAAAAAAGATGACATTAACAAAATAGTTAAATTTTAAACAAAATAATTAAACTTTCAACAAAATAGTTGAATTTTCAAGTTAAAAAGCCGTTTTTTTACAAAATGTTTGAATTTTCAACCAGAAGAGTTGAATTTCAACAAAAAGGTTAATTTTCAACCCAATAGGATCAATTTTCTATATATATATATATAAAAGAATTTTCTATAAAAAGACGAATTTTCAACAAAATAATTAAATTTTCCACCAAAGAGTAGAATTTTTAACCAAAATATAAAAGTGGAATTATCAAACAAAAAAGAAGAGTGCAATAATAAAAGAAAGAATAAAATAAAGAAGTACAATAACACTCTTTGACAAATTTTCAACGAAAAAGATGACTTTTGTATCACAAAAGATGAATTTTCCATCCAAAAGCACAAATTTTCTATTAAAAATGAATGTTCAACAAAACAGTTAAATTTTTACAGTTAAACATTAGAATTAAGAACCAAAAGAGATGAATTTTGAAGACCTAAAAGCACAATAATACTATTTGAAAAACTTTCTATGCAAAAAGAAGATTTTCTTAGAAGGCAATTGAATTTTCCATCCGAAAAGTTGGATTTTCAACTAAAAAGTTCTTTTTTAACCAACGAAACGACTTTTCTATCGAAAAAGATGAATGTTCACCTAAACGGTTGAATTTTCAACTAAAAAAGATTACGTTTCAATAAAATAGCTAAATTTGTAATAAAATAATTGAATTTTCACAAAATATATGAATTTTTAATCAAGTAGCTGAATTTTCAAAATAAAAAGATGAATTTTCATCCAAATAGTCGAATTTTTAAAACCCGCTTTTTGCGTTGTTATATAACTGTCTCTAATGGGGGGATCACGAATTTTCAACGAAAAAGTTAAGTTTTCAACCAAAGAGATGAATTTTCAACCAAATTTTTGCATCTACAACCAAAAAATGAATTATTATTAAAGTCGTTAAACTAATCATTGAACATTCTACCAAAAAGGTTAATTTTCAACCAAAGGAGATAAATTTTCAACCAAATATTTGAATTTTGAACAAAATTGGTGAGTTTTCAACCCGTAGGGTTGAAATATTATCCAAACAAGAATATCTTAATTTTCTACAAAAAAAAAAAAACAACAAAATACATCATTTTTCAGCTATGAAAGAAAATTTTTCACCAGAAATGAAATAGTTAAATTTTCATTTCAAAAAATTAATTTAAAAAAAAAGAAGAAATTAATTTGCAATAAAATATTTAAATTTTAAAACTCGAAAAAACGAATTTTCAACAAGAAAGATTCATTTTCTACAAAAAAAAAACAAAGAATTTTCAACAAAACAGTTCAATAATAGTTAAATTTTCTTTTCACAAAATTAATTTTCAACAAAAAAAAAACGAATATTCAAGAAAAGAGTTAAATTTTCAAACCAAAGTAGATTAACTTTCCGCTAAATAATTGAATTTTCAACAAAAAAGATTAATTTGAATTAATTAATTTTAAAAAACAAACAAAAATTGCAACAAAACAGTTCGAATCACCTGGATTACAAGAGGATTATCGTGAATTATAGGTGAATTACAAGTGTATTGCTTGGATTACAAGTGAATTAGAACTGGATTACTTGGATTACTCCAAAGAAGCGGGATTATAAGTGGATTATTTCGGACCAGAATCGGATTACTGGGATTACAGCGA
>CAKNYM010051506.1:335-27018 GCA_932195095.1 Andricus curvator
ATAGCGTTTTTGTAATTTTCGAAAAAATGTATTCCTCAGAAAATTTACTTTCTTATTTTGTATTGATATTGTTGTTATTGAAGCCTATAGCGTTTTTCTGATTTTTGAAAAAATTGTTTCCTCCGAAATTGTTTCATCAGAAAATTTACGTTCGTTTTTTACGTGTTATTGATGTTATTGAAGCCTATAGCGTTTTTCTGATTTTCGCAAATGTTTTTCCCTCAGAAAATTTTTCATCAGAAAATTCACTTACGAATTTTATATTGTTATTGTTGTTATTGAAGCCTATAGCGTTTTTCTGATTTAGGATTAAAATTTTTCCTCAGAAATTTTTCATCAGAAAATTTACTTTCGTATTTTGTATTGTTATTGTAGTTATTGAAGCCTATAGCTTTTTCTGATTTGCGAAAAAAAAATTTCCTTGGGAAAATTTGTCATCAGAAAATTTACTTTCGTATTTTGTATTGTTCTTGTTGTTATTGAAGCCTATAGCGTTTTTGTGAGAGGTGGTGAGAGGGGGACCTACAGTTTAAGGTGGGTTCCGAACCACCAAGAGCAACACCTTTAAGTACTTAGAGAACCTTTTTCTCTAGAGCTAGCGGTGCCACGACTCTCCGGAGATGAACAACTCCCTTGCTAGGCTAGTGCTCACCGCATGGGCCGCCGAGGCTCTTCCAGAGTGCGAGGCGGGAATCGAACCCGCAAGCCGACCGAGTGGGTCCAAAGCCTACGCCTTAACCCCCACGACCATCGTCCCACCTATTTTATTTTTTATTGTTATTGTTGTTATTGAAGCCTATAGCACACTGTGAAAATGTCGATGAAAAGATTTGCTAGAAAAAATTTGACAAATTTTTTGAAAATCACAAAAACCGTAATGAAAACTATTAACTTGTCCAATGTGAAAATATTGATAAAAAAATGCGAGAAAAAATTTGAGACATTTTTTTCAAAATCACAAAAACCGTAATAAAAACAACGTACTTGTCCACTGCGAAAATATCAATGAAAATATTTTGAAATTTGTTTTCAGTCACAAAAACCGCATAGGACGTAATAAAAACAGCGATATAAGCTTCAGTAAAAACAACTACATTTGTAATTGTAAAAATATTAATAGTAAATTTTTCAAAAAAAGTTGTTGACAAATTTTTTTTCACCGCAACGGCTTCTTAGAGCACTTTTTTTAGTAAAAACAAGTAATTTGTTATTGGAAAAATATCGATAGTATCTAAATGAAAAAAAAAAAAAATTCGTTGCAAAATTTCTTTGAAAATTACAAAAACCATCTAGGCTTTAATGAAAAGTACTAGAGTTGTTACCGTAAAAATATGGATGGTAAATTAAAAAAAAAAAATTATGGACATTTTTTTGAAAATCACAAAAACCATATAGGCTTCAATGAAAACTACTACAACTGTATATCTTCCAAAACTAAATATATATCTAAATATCTAAAAACTATATATCTACTAAAAACTAATGAAAAACTAAAATTAGTGGAAGAGGTGTGTTAGCTGGGGAAGTGAGCGGATGTGAGAGGTGATGTGAGGGTAGGAGAAATGAGGGGAGAGAAAATAGGGGAAATTAGGGAGGGAAAGTAAGTGGAAATGATTGGAAGTGAGGGAAGCGCTAGTATGTTACTGCTGGTTAATAGGGGTGGGGAAGTAATGGCTGGGGGAGGAAAGTAGGAGGAGGGGAGTGTTAGCTGGGGAAATAGAGGATGAAGAAGTTGGGAAAGGCAGGGGAAGTGAATGTTAAAGAGAGGGTGGAAAAGTATGGGGGAAGTAGGAGAGGGGAATTAGGGAAGGAGTGGGAAACGTTGGTGGAGGGAAATTATGGGAAGGGGAGGTTTGAACGACCCAATTAATGTCTTAATAGGCTACGAACCCCTTTTTTATATACTAATTAGACTACTTTTTGATGTATGGAATTAGGTGTGGAATAACATTTTCAATCAAGTGAGTTCTCGATTTCAATCAGTATTTGTTTTTAATTTCCACATGACATTTGTACAATCCAACCACGTTAACTCTTACAACAAATCCCACCGAATAATTATCTAAATGTTATTATGAGCATACATTTGTTTTTGGAACGTATTGATCAAATAGTACATCTTTAAAAAGCGAGTAGAATGTAAATACTTCATAAATTCCACGTATCGAAGATGCAATTTATAAATTTGCAGTTTGATATATTTCCCTAAGATTTGGCCTTATGTCAAAAGCCTTTGATTTCTATCCTTCACGTACAAAAATGTTCAATCTCCTATTTCGAGGATGAATTAGAGCCCTCGAAAACGATGAGGCTTAATGATAAAGGAAAAATTAAGTAACACGTCAGCGAGTGAGCGCGTAAATTTCATTGAAGAATGGTAGTGAGTAAGAGAAAAATTATAACCTAATCAAGTTCATTCAGGAGTGATAACTTTTCTCTTTAATGCCAGACTTTAAAGGTTCTTAATTATTTTCCATTTTAGATTTCAATGAAAACAATGATTAGATGATGAACTTAATGAAATAATATTGATAAAAATACAAACAAAAAAGATGCATTAATGTCAAGAAGTGTATGTGTCGAGCCTCAATCTTCCTTCGTTTTCCGTGAGGTATAGAACATCCGCGAGTGATTGTTCGGCTATGGTCTCTTCTGCCTTTTCATGCATCTGCAACAATTTATCGATTTATTAGATAAATAATACTTATTCAGGGTTGCTACAAATTCTAAATTTCGAATTTCCCAGACTTTCCATGACGTTTCCCTGAACCATTTTTTATTTTTCCTGACCGTTCTAAATGTTGAAGCCAAAAATATTTTTGGTTCTAAATTTATTTTTAACATTTTCAGTGATAACTGTCATACATCATTTTATAATAAGACATCCACACATTAGGTAAGACATGGGTAAAATATATGCATTTTCAAGGAAAGAGTTGAGTTTTTAACTCAAAAAGACAAATATTGAACTAAAAATGGAAGAATAAAATTTTCAGTTGAAACAATTTCCAAACAAGAAAAAGGAATTTTCAACTCAAAGAGATGAATCTTCGATAAAAAAAAAATGAATTCTCAACAAAAAGTATATGGATTATATTTCGACCAAAAAATATTATAGTTTTCCATCAAAAGCAGTTGGATTAAACCAAAAAATAAGAATTTTCAACAAATTAGTTGAATCCTCAACCAAAACAGATAAATTTTCCACTTAAAACAGAATAGTTGAATTTTCAGTAAACAGATTAATTTTCAAGGAAATAAAATAAATTTTGAATGAAATATTTAAATATTCATCTAAGGAAATAAATTTTCAAACAAGAAGGTTAATATTCCTATCAAAAAATGGAATAGTTAAATTTTCAGTAAAAAAAAAAACAATTTGCAAACAAATATTTGAATTTTTAAAGAAATTTTCAAGTTAATAGTTAAGTTTGTATAAAAAAAAATGAATTAGTCACCATAAAGATTAATATTTTACCACAAAAGACAAACTTTAAACAAAATACACGAATTTTCAACCAAATAGTTCATTTTCAACTGACGATAAATTTGCGACCAAACATGGAATAGCTAAATCTTCAGTTGAAAAAAGTAATTTTCAATAAAAAAATAAATTTTGTACAAAAAAAGAGGTTTCAACTAAAATGATGATTGATCATAAAAAATAAATTAACATTTAACAAAGTAGTTCCACTTTCAAATAAGTAGTTGAATTTTCATCCAAAAAAATATTAATACTCAACGAAAAACGTAATAGTATATATTTCCGCAAAAAAATATTATAATTTTCTATCAAAAATAGTTGAATTAAAACCAGAAATACGAAGTTTCAACAAATTTGTTAAATCCTCAACCAAAACTAACTAATTTTCATACCAAAATGAGGAATTTTCAATAAAATACTTGTATTTATAACCAAGAAATACGAGTTTTCAACAAAATCAATGAATTTTCAACTAAAAAAGACAAATTCTAAAGTGAAAATGGAGTAGTTACATTTTCAGTTAAAAAATTAATTTTCAAGAAAATAGTTAAATTTTCAACCAAAGAGATGAATCTTCAACTAATAAAATTAATTTTAAACAAAGTAGTTCCACTTTCAAACAAGCAGTTGAATTATAAATAAAAAAATTAATTTTCTACCAAAGATAAATTTTTAACAAAATACATGAATTGTCAACCAAATATTTCTATTTTTAACGAATTTTCAATCTAATAGTTAAATTTTCAACCTAAGAAATTAATTTTTAACCAAATAGATAAATTTTTAACCCAGAAGATGAATTTTCTACCAAAAAAGACAAATTTTCAAATAAAAAAAGATACATTTTCAACCAAAAATAGAATAGTTAAAATGTTAGAAAAAGTTAATAAAAAAAACACGACTTTTCAACAAAATAGTTAAATTTTCAGCACAAAGATTAATTTTCAAGCAAATTAAGTTTTCAGCGAAATAATTAAATTTTTAACTAAACCGATGAATTTTCAGCCAAGAAGATTAAATTTCTATCCAAAAAATTAATTTTTAATGAAAAAACGATTTTTTTAACATAGAATTGAATTTTAAACCAAAAATATCATTTCAAACCAAAAGGACAATTTTCTACAAAAAAAATTAATCTTTAACACAATACACGAATTGTCAACCAAAGATTTGAATTTTAAAAGAAATTTCAAATGATAGAAATGAATTTTCAAAAAGAATTCTCAACAAAATAGTTAATTTTCAACTTAAGAAAATACATTTTCAACCAGTTAAAAAAATAAATTTTCAACCCCAAAAAAATAAAAATAATTATCAACGAAATAGTTAAATTAAAGAAAAAAAAGTATTTTTAACTAAAAGGATGAATCGCCAACAAAAAATGTACTTTTTTACAAAGCAGTTCCACTTTGAACTAAGTAGTTGAATTTTCATCTAAAAAATATGAATTCTCAACAAAAAATGTAATAGTTGATATTTCAATCAAAAAGTTTTAATTTGGAACCAACAACAGAGTCGACTTCAACCAAAAAACATCCTCAACCAAAACAGATTAATTATTCACCAAAAAATTTGTGATTTTTAATCTGAAAGGATGCAATTTCTACCAAAAATATACGAATTTTCAACCTAAAAAGAAAGACATCTCAAAAAAATAGTTGAAATTTCCACAAAATTAAGTTCCACTTCAGTCTTTTGAAAATTCCCTGACACTGTCAAGTTTCCCCTGACATTCCCTGACCCGTTTTAAATTCTCTGACTTTCTGGAATGCCCTGACCTGTAGCAACCCTATCATTATTGAAACCAGTTGTTTAAATTTTCTGAAATTCATAACACCTACTCCTCTAAAAGATATATCCGTCGGTGGACATTTAAAATTTGGTCCAAAATTCACCGAAACAGTTGCACTTTTGTGAATTGAAATCGTTGGGAAGTAGGCTCCTCTGTAAACATCCAAAAATGCTTCGCCCTGAGAAATTCCGTTTTTGTAGAAAATGATCTTGCTATCAGAGAGAGGTTTTAAAGCTTTCAAAGCTTCAGGTACTTGGTCTTTTTCCTCGTAGTAAAGGTGACTTTTGAACTTCACTAAAGGCTAGAGCAAACATTTTTTTTCATTAGAAGTCTCATTTTTTTATCTCTTATTTTTCTAGAAAATATGCTATTGAGACTTTTACTTACTCTGTCTTTGTAGGTATTCGGAATGTGTGATTTGTCATGAGCATCAGGTAAGATTATCAAAAAACCCAGTGTATCACCTTCTCCATAACCCGGACTGTAATGTTTGCCCCTGCTTTCGTGAAAACGCGTACCTTTTCTGAAAAGAAAGCAAAATTCGTAATGTTATAAAAATAAAGATAAGGGTACCTCATGTAATATTTTTTTCAGATTTTCAAAAACCTCGAATTGGAAATTTTATTCTTTTGACGAGCAAATGATCCCTTAATTTTGCCAGATTTTTAACAATATATTTTATGATAAAGTTGAGATTAAAAGGTCAAATTCATCCCTATTTTTTTTTTAATTATGAAAATTTCAGGAAATATTACTTACTTTACTTCAAACAATATCTACTATTGTGAAATAAAAGTTAAGGAATATTTTTCCTACAACTAAAATAGAATTTGTTCAAAACATTAAAAAATCGACCAATATTTGTGAAACGAAAGTCTGCGGTGTCTTACTTTTTATATTTAATTTAAAAAAAAAAAACATTTTTAACCTGATAACTAACATATTACAAAGTTTTTACATTATTTGGCTTTTATTGCATAATTTACTCAAAATTTCGAAGAAGAGGCATTTTAGGCATTTTGAAAGCTTTCAAGAAAATACAAAAATGTTCTTGAGATTCCTGAGAAAATTTCAAATGATTTTTTATTTTAAAACATGAATTTTGAGACAAAAGTGAAAAAGATTTCAAAACATTTAAAATGATTGTCTACAATTTTGAAACAGAATGTAGAAAATTTTAAAGCAACATTTTTTCAATTGTGTAAGATTGCAAAATTTTAGAAATTTATTTAAAAAAAATAATTTTAAGAGAAAATTTAAAAAAATTTATAAATTGTCGAAAAATAATCTGGAAAATTTTAAACCATTTTTTTTAATTTTGCAGGATTAAAAAAAAAAGGAAAAATGTTAATCATTTTAAAATAAATTTTGAAGTATTGGAAACATTTTTAAAAATTTTTGATGTAAAACAAAATGTACGTTTTTGAAGATTCCGAACACAAAATTTAGAAGCTTATTTGGATTTTGAAAAGTTTCAAAACAACAAAACAAATTTGTCAGATTCCTCGGAAAACTTTTTATGGTTTTTTAGTTTGAACAATTAACGTTAAGAGAATACTTAAATAGATTTTATAAAATTTCAAAAGATTTCCACAATTATCGAAAAAGAATCTGGAAGATTTTAAAGCAATTTCTTTAAATTTTCAATATTAAACAAAATTTCAAAACAGTTTTAAATTTGAGCAGACTTGGGGAAAAAATTAAAACAAAATGTATATTTTTTAAGATTTTGAAATAACGTGTTGGAGCCTTTTAAGGATCTTGAAAGGTTGCAAAATACTTTTAAAAATTTTGTAAGATTCCTGAGAAAATGTACAATGATTGTTTAGTTTGAAAAAATAATTTTAAGACAATATTTAAAAAGATTTCAAAAGATTTCCCAAATGTTCAAAAAAGGATCTCGACGATTCTAAGGCAATTTTTTTAATTTTGCATAGAATTTTGCAGATTTCGAACAAAAAAATTAGAAGCTTTTTAAGCATTTTGAAAAGTTTCAAAAGGATAACAAAAATTTCTAAAGATTCATAAGAAAATTTAAAATGATCTTTATATTAAAAAATCTATTTTAAGAGAATATATAAAAAGATTTTAAAAAATTTCAAAAGATTTACAAAAATACTGAAAAAGAATCTCTAGGATTTTAAGGCAATGTTTCTAATTTTGCAGCTTTTTAAAAAAATTTAAGAAAAATGCGAATCATCTTATAAAATATTTAGAAGTCGAGAAACCTTTTTAAATAATAATTTACAATTTGAAAAAATTTCAAAAAATGAAAAACAAAATGCAGATTTTTGAAATTAAAATTTGAAGCTTTTTGAGAATTTTGAAAGGTTTAAAGATAATAAACCAATTTTCTTAAGATTCCTGGGAAAATTAATAAAGATTTTTTAGTTTGAAAAATTCATGTTTAAAGAAAGGTTAAAAATATTTCAAAAGATTTACAAAATTGTCAAAAAAGAATCTGGAGAATTATAAGGTAATTTTGTTTTTATTTTGGAAGATTTTTTAAAAAATGGTACGAAAAGTTTAAATAATTTTTCAATATATTTAGAAATTTTGAAAAAATTTCAAAAATAATTTCAAATTTGAAAATATTTTTGAAAACTTAAATCAATATGTAGATTTTTGAAGATACCGAAATAAAGTTTACTGGGAAAATTTTTAATGATTCTTTATTTTGAAAAAATAATTTTAAGAGATTATTTGACGTTTTAAAACATTTCAAAAGATTTTCAAAATTGTCAAAAAAGAATCTGGAACATTTTAAGGTAATTTTTTTAATTTTTAAAGAATTTAAAAAAAATGTAGGGAAAGTTTGAATCTTTTTAAAAGAAATTTTGAAGAAAATGAAATCTTGAAAAATCTTTTCTCAATTTTGTCAAGAATCCTAGGAAAACTATATTTATATAACCTTAGAAACAAAAAAACTTGAAAAATAGTAATTCGAAAATTGTGTATTAAAAATTATTTTGCCCCTTAAATTATAATTTATTTGCAGTTTGTTTTCTTTCTTGACTGAAAATTTTGTTGTTGAAAATTCAACTATTTTGTTGAAACTTCGCTTCTGGATTGACATCAATTGTTTTTTATTTAAAATTAAAATATTTTTGGTTAAAATATCAACTATTACATTTTTCGTCGAGAATTCATCTTTTTTGGTTAAAAATGAAATATTTGTTGAAATTTTTATTTGAAATATCTGAAATCTTCAAAAATATTTTTGAATTTTCTTAAGAATCTTAGGAAAATTATAACCTTAAATGCAAATAAACCCAATAAATAAATAGTTATTTGAAATTTTTATTTTGCATTAATAATTATTTTCCTTCCTAAATCGAGAAACAACACGCGTACGATTAATGACGCTAATAAATATAAAAAACAAGAATTTACCGATTTTTTAATTTGTTCAAAGAACAATTTTTTTAATTTTAGCACAAGATATGCTCAAAATTTTTTTCAAAATTAAAGAAAATAGGGATGAATTTTACCTCTTAATCTCAACTTCATCACAAAATCAAAACTTTAAGGTTGTTAATACCGCTTACATTTTTTTTCATGTATGAAATTTGAGGGTCACATGGAACCTTGATAAGGAATTTTCTGCATTGTAAACGATAAGATAGTTAAAATTGTAGAAATGATAATTTTAAAATTCGAATTTTTGGCATAAAAACCTCCATAGCGACCTCTAAATATATATATTTTTAAATCTGGTAAAAACAGTGGATTATTATTTCATCCAAAGAAAGGAATTTCCGGTTCAAGATTTCAGAAATTAAAAAAAAAAGGATTCCATGATGATAAATAGTACAATTTTTCGCACCTTGATCTCCAACAGTACCCAAATTTATCGTAACCTAGAGGCGCTTGCAAATTCGCATACTCTTGGCCCCATCCTAGTCTTGTTGCTGATCCTTCTGGCATTTCTTCAATTGTTGCCTCCCAGTACCACTTTCCTCTACTAACACCTAAGATTCAGAAAAATAAAGTTAAAGAAAAATCCAGTTTGAAAAACTGCTTTTAACTGGAGAACTGCATTTTTTTATATTTCAATTGTATTATATTTTTCGTTCGGAATTCACCTGTTTTGGTTAAAAATACTATTATTTGGCTAAAAATTTAATTATATTGTTGAGAGTGCAACCATATTGTTGAAAAGTCACCTTTTTAATCAAAAATTCTATTAATTTGTTAAAAATTCATTTTTTTTTAGTTAAAGGTTCATCTCTTTGGTTGAAAATTTAACTATTTTGATGAAAATTCGTTTCATGTTTGGTTAAAAATAAATTTTTTAAACTGAAAATTAAACTATTCTATTTTTGGTTAAAAATTGATCTTTACAGTTAAAAATTTAAACATTTGGTTAAATTTTTTTCTTTTTTAATAGAAAGTTCAACTTTTTGGTGGAAAATTCATGTATTTTGTTGAAATTCTTCTTTCTTGGTAGAAATTTAATCTTCTTGGTTAAAAATTTATCCTTTTAGGTTAAAAATGTAATTGTTTGTTTGAAATATCAATTGTTACATGCTTGGTTGAGAATTCACCTTTTTTGGTTGAAAAGTCGATTATTTGACTTGAAGTTGAACTACTTTGTAAAAAAAATTTTTTTATTTTTTATTAATAATTCTTAATTATAGCTGAAAATTCAACTATTTGCTTTTCAATAAACTTTTATGTTTAAAATTCTACTGTTTTATAGAAAATTCATCTTTTTAGCCTGAACATTCAAAAATTTGGTAGAAAATTAAACTATTAGGTTCAAAATTAATCTTTTAGGTTGAAAAATCATATTTTTGAGTTGAAAATTTAACTTTTTTAAATAGATAATTAGTCTTTTTGGCTTTAAAATTAAATAATTTAGATGAAAATTGACGTATTTTGTTCGAAATTCGTCTTTTTTGGTAGAACATTAATCTTTTTGCTCGAAAATTCATCTTTTTGGATGAAAATTTAACAATTTTGTTGATTTTTTTTTTATCAAAGTAATTTTTTATCAGAGCTTTTTATAAGGCTATGGCCTTGTATGGCCTCTGGTGTAAATAAAGCACTGCTTATCTACTCTAGAGAGGTTAACCTTATTTATATAAATTATATCATGATGAAATTATGAAATATGAGTGACATACAGTGTGTAGCTCTAATCATGCAATATCCCTTTTCTCCCGTGACGGCGAGCCTATCTTCTGAAACTCGGAGCTGAGGCGCTCGATCATGTAATGCAAGTAAAACTGCACTTGGACTTAAAGATCTGTAAAGCCATCCTGGAATTGGCTTTCCTGCCCAGTCAGCGCTTTCATCGAATTCCTGTATTAAACAATTAGCTTAATTTAATCTCTAATTATAATTTACTAACGACAAAATCTGGAATATAGCCGTTCAAAAACTACGTCACACTGCCAGGAAGGGGGGGGGGAGATTTTGTGACGATTTTTGACATGACAGGGGGGAGGGGTAACGCAGAATGTCACATATCCCATGGAAAATATAAATGTAAGTAACAATTTTTTGAAATGCTTGAAAAAATGAAAATTAGAGATTTTGTTTTACAAGTAATGTATCTAAATACAGATTTCACACTATTTCCCGCATTCCCCACTTTTCCGCTTTTTAAAGAATTCCTCTTATTTCCCCCATTTTCAAGAAAATTCCCCTGTTTCTCGTTTTTTTCGCTCAAATGTGAACTGAATTAATAGAACCCAATAAGAAAATCGAACTATTTTTGGTTTAAAGTTAATTGAAAAGTCTACTATTACATTTTTGGTTCAGAATTCATCTCTTTTAATTATAAATTCTATTTTGTTGATGACTGAACTATTTTGTTGAAAATTCGTTTCTTTTTAAATAGTTTTTTAAAATAAAACTTTAACTATTCCATAATTGGTTAAAAATTGATAATTTATAGTTTAAACTTCAACTATTTGGTTGAAAATTAATTTTCTTGTTGAAAATTCAACTGCTTTGTGGAAAATTCATCTTTTTGGCTTAAAAATTCAACAGTTTTGTTAAAAAGTTTTCTTTTTTAGTTACAAAAATCTATTTTTTTGGTAGAACATTCAACTATTCAGTTGAAAATGAAGTATTTGCTTGAAAATTCTTGTATTTTTATAATAGATATTTTTTGGTAGAAAATTAATCTTCTTGGCTCAAAATTCCACTATTTATTTGCTGAAAAACAATTTTTTGAACTGCAAATTTAAATATTCAATTTTCTCTTCACAATTGATCGTTTTTAGTTTGAAATTCAACTTTCATGTTGAAAATTCCACTTTTTTGTAGAAAATTCGTCTTTCAGGCTCAAAAATTCAAAGCATTTAGTTGAAAATTAACTTTTTAGTTGGAAGTACATATTTTCGAGTTGAAAATTTAACTGTTTTGTAGAGAATTAGCATTTGTGACTTGAAAATTAAACAATTTGGTTGAAAATGCATATTTTTTGGTTGAAGTAAATTGCTTTATATTTAAACAAAAAATGTTTCTTTGAAATATCAGCCATTATATTTTTCGCTGTGAATTAATCTTTTTTGATTGAAAATTCAACTACTTGGTTGAATGTCCAACTTCTTTTTTCAACCCTCTTTTTTTTAAGTCTCAACTATTTTGTTTAAAAATTAATGACTTGCTTACAAGGTCAAATTTTTTATCAAAAATTTAACTGTTTTGTTGAAAATTCATCTTTTTGGATAGAAAATTTGTCCTTTTGGATAGAAAATTAAACTGTCTACTAAAAAATTCGTCTTTTTGGCTTGATAATTCAACTATGTTTTGGAAAATGCAATTATGTTTGGTTGAAGTGTAATCTAATTTGTTTGGAAATTCGACCATTTGGTTACAATTCTTTTTGTAGGTTAAAAATTCAACTATTTGATCAAAAAAGTAACTATTTTGTGGAAAATTCGTCTCTTTTGGTTGAAAGTTTCACTATTTGGTTGTAAATGCAACTGTTTGGTTGATAATTCATTTTTTCTTCGTTGAAAATTAAACTCTTTGTTAAAAATTCGACTATTTTGGCAAATAGTAAATTTTTTTGGTCCAAAATTCAACGGATTTTTTTTTTAATTCATCTTTTTGGACAGAAAATGCATTCTTTTGCATTGAAAATTCATCTTTTTTGGTAGAGAAGTTCTTCTTTGAAAATTTATCTACCTTGGTTACAAATTTAACTGTCTTCTAAAAATGTTGTCTCTTGCTTGAAGTTTCAAGTTTGAAAATTTATCTTTTTGGATTTAAAAGTCAACTGTTTGCTAAAAAAAAATCGATTTTTTAGCTTGAGATCTTAACTCTTTCGTTGAAAATGCAACTATATGTTGAAAATGCAATATATTTCGACTTGAAATCTTGAGCTTTTCATATTAAATTCAATATGCTACCTATACATAAATGTTATTTAAAAAAATTTATTCTCCTATATTATTAAAAAATCACCCTATTTCCCACTTTGGGCTGTGAAGTTTGTTAAAATATTATGTTTGGTATTTTATTTTAGGCGTTTATCAAATGAAAGCGAAGAACAAGTGTTCAAAATAGCATGACGTAATTTTTGAATCGCCCCAAATTTGTTATTCCTTTTTTCCGGGATTTAATCCGTCATTTGAAAAATAATATACCTGTCTAAAAGGAGCATGAGGATCCGGCTCAGCTAAAATGTATCTATATCCATCTTTATTAAAAGGATGTTCTAGAGGATAACCATGCGCAGGAAGTTTTGGGGCTGCCATGTCAGACCCTCTTCCTTTTTTCCCTGGTCCCGTTCCAGTTCCCTCTCCAGGAAGTTTGCGCTTCGCATTGCGGCCACGAATTCCAGTACTAAGCGGTACTGAAAAATCAAGAAGTTTTCAGATAAGTACTGGAGAATATGAAAATTTTATTACAAAATTTGTTCGGAAAGCAGGCTTCGAAGTGCGCTATGGAACTAAAAAAAAATCAGTCCAAAAATTAGTTTTTAAATAAAAAAATAGTGTGAAAAAAATTTTAACTAAAAAAGAACGTATTTAAGAAAATTTCTTTATGTTACCAAATATTTAGAAAATATCGGACACACTGTTGTCAAATATCTGACTGGTTGCGACACTGCATGAATAAGACTTTTAGTGACTGTTTTCTGTTTGTTTATCTATGAATAAATAAAGATTACTAATTTTCTGCATCATCAATTTTGTAAATCGAAATTTCCAAGTGAGTAATTTTTTTCACGATAAAATTTATTTATAAATTTTTCTAATCATTATTGATAAAAGAGAACATTTTAATTGTAAATTATTTTTTAATATTGGGAAATAATTGTGTTCTTAACATTTTGCTACCACACTATAATTTGGAAACATTTTCACACTTTTAAAGAGATGTGAAAAATAGCATTATGGACAAAAACATTACCGGTACCGGCAATAAGATTTCTGGGAAAATTTGTAATGTTTTAGGTTTTATTTTTAAAGATTAGTTCTAAGTTTTGAAGATTTTAAAATATGTCGAAAAAGAATCTGCCAGATTTTAAGACCATTTTTTATTTTTGCAGGATTTTAAGAAAATTATGAGAACTGTATTATTTCAAAAGATATTTCGAAGTTTTAGAAGATTTGATAATAATTTTAATCTTGAGAAGATTTCAAAACATTTTAAAGAAAATGTAGATTTTTGAAGATTCAGAAAAAAGAAGTTTTAAGAATTTTAAAAGCAATTAAGAGAATAAAAAAATTGCTTTAAATTCGTGGGAAAATTTAGACTCATTTTTTATTTTGAAAAATTAATTTTAAGAGAAAATTGAAAAAGATTTCAAAACATTTTAGGTTATTTCCTAAAATTTCGAAAAAGAATGTGGACGATTTTAAAGCAAAATGTTTCAGTTTATCAAGATTGCATTCGAGCAAGTTTAAGAGATATTTAGAAGTTTTAAAAAGATTCAAAAATTAATTTAAAATTTGAAAAGATTTCAAAAAAGTTAAAACAAAATGTATATTTTTGAAGATTTCGAAATACAATTTTGAAGCTTCTTAAGATTTTTGAAAGGTCAAAACAGAATCTGGAAGATTTGGAGGCAATTTTTTAATTTTGCAGAATTTTAAGAAAAATGTTGGAAAAATTCGAATAATTTAAAAAGCTATTAATTTAGAAATTTGGGAGAGATTAAAAATATTTTAAAATCTTGAAAGATTTTCGAAGATTTATCAAATATTTTCTAATTTCTTCCAAACTTCTAACAGTCCTAAATATCTTTTTAACTGAATCGATATTTTCCTAAAATTTGGTAAAATCCTGTACAATAAAAAAATTAGACTATTTCGACATAACTTTTAACCAAGTACATAGTTGAATTTTCAAGAAAAAAAAAGATTAAATTTCTACCAAAATAAATAAATTTTCAATAAAATAGATGCATTTTAAACTAAATAGTTACATTTTCTACCAAAAATGACGAATTCCCAACAAAATACACGAATTTTCAACCAAAAAGATGAATTTTTAACAAAATAGTTGAAGTTTTCACTGAAAAAAGATAAATCAATCAAAAATTGAATAGCTAAAATTTCAGTTAAAAAAATTAATTTTCCACAAAATAGTTCAATTTTCAACCAAGTAGTTAAATTCACAACTAAAACAGATGATTAATTTTCAACCAAAAAGTTAAATTTTTAACCAAAAAAGATTAATTTTCTACCAAACGAGATAAACATTGATAAAGAAAGTTGACTTTTTAAGCTAAACAGATGAATTTTTTCCAAAAAATTTGACTTTTTTCTCGAAAAGATGAATTTTCAAAAAAAAAAGGTAATTTTTAACCATGACAGCTGAATTTTCAACCAAAAAAGATGAATTTTCTATCAAAAATAAAATGAATTATTCACAACAAAGTTGAGTTCCCAAGCTAAAAAGTCGAACGTTTTAGGAAAAATTTGACTTTCAATCCCTAAAAGATAAATTTTCGAAAAAAAAGTTAATGTTCCACTAAATGTAGCTGAATCTAAAAAGAAATAAGTTTTTTTTTGTAACTATGTAGTTGCATTTAAAACCAAATAGTTGCACTTTCAAGCAAAAGAGACGAATTTTCAAAAAAAAGTTAAATTTTTAATCAAATAGTTGAATTTTCAATCAAATGCTCGAAATTTCGAACAAAAAAGATGAAACTGCAACCAAAAACAGTTGCACTTTCAACCAAACAGTTGAATTTTCAACAAAAAAGTTCACTTTCAACCAAAAAAGATAACTTTCCTATCAAAAAGATGTATTTTCTTACCAAAGAGACGAATGTTCAACAAAACAGTTAATTTTTCATCCAAAAATATAACTTTTCAATAAAATAGTTTCATTTTCATTAACATATTTAAATTTTAAATAAAATAATTACAATATTAACGAAACCAGATGAATACTGAACCAAAAATATAATAGTAGATTAATTTAGTTCGCATTCGAGCAAAAAAGAAAAAAAAAGATAAAGGGGAAATTTCTTGAAAATAGGGGGAAAAAAAAAAAAATTCTTTTAAAAACGGGAAGAAGGGAAATAGGGTAAAGAGTGTAAAGTCCGATATTGTATAGTATTTTCATACTAAAGACACAAAGATTAATTATATTTTTTTTAGATAAAATCTAAAATGAGTTAGATTAAAGTGACTAAAGTGGCCTTTTCCTTAAAATAGGAAAGAACAAAAAACATAAGCCTTGCTTATGTTTAATGGACCGCTATTTTCAAAAAAGAATTTCTAAATCTACAGGAATGACGAAACAATTTTTTCAGGCTCTTCGATGATAAAAATACATTGGAATTTTTTTATAAGCCTAGGAAATCATAAATGTAAAAACAACAAATTTTAGAAAAACTGTTTACATTTATGATTTCACAGGCTTATCAAATTTTTTCTAATGCATTTTTACAGCAGAAAAGCCTCAAATGCCTGATAAAATTCTATTGTTATTCCTATAGATTTTAAAATTGTGTTTTTTTTAAGGAGTCCATTATAGAGCTGCAAACATTTGCTAATTTTTAAGACCTAGAAAAACATTTTTAAAAAATGACATACTCGAAAATATACAAAATACGGAAATAAGAATTTTTTAAAGCACATTCTGCTAACGCGCAAGTTGATTTTTTTAATAAACCCATCGATTGTTATATTTTAATTAATTAATTCCTTTCTTTTAGTTACAGCAGTTTCCTTAGGTACACCTTTCATAAATTTTTTATTAACAAAATAAATAAAACTTGTGGGTATGATCAATTTTTTATATCATTTTACTGAAAAAAGTAGCCTGGCCTAAACAAGTATCAAAAAATTATAAAAGTGTGGAACTTCGAAGCCTGCAGGAGGTAATATTCTGATATTGAAAAAAAATTATATCTCGTTACGAACCTGGCTTAAACATTGTGTTTGAGAATTTGAAAATTGTTGGTGATAACTAAGAGATAAATATTCTGATAAGATAAGACAATTTCTGATAAGTGTGTTATATATGCTTCTTTCTCTTCTGAGATGTAAATGTAGTTTTCTTCTTAAAGTTATAAAAAGTTTAATTATACAGAAGATATTTATGGTTATTTCAAGATCCAAATTATAAAATTGGTAAGACCTATTCTGACTTACCTACGTACTCTAAACCCATTTCAGTTATTTTGAGTTGCCCACCTTTTATCATAGCTTCATAATTAGGTTTTATTAACACAAGATCTGGAGTTGAGAGTCCGAACAACTGGCCATCTGTATTATTCTCGTCCATTGTGAAAAGAGTTCCTACGTCCTTCAGCAGAGCTTTGTGAATCTAAAACATAAATAATTTCATATTTTATCAACTGTATCATTATATCTTCGGTAAATATTTAACTGTATAATTAAACTCACTGTTGCGTGCCACGATTGTGTAACTCTTCGTGGCATAGTTGTCATACTTTCCCAATGACATTCTATGAAGGGAATAATATCTTTTTCTTTGTGAAAGAAAGTCCTGTAGTCGTTGTCCTTTTGACAAATTTGCAGTAAATTCGCAATAGCGGTTACGCACATTTGTGGAAAAGCTAAAAGTCAAAACAATAGATACCAAATACTTTTTAAAAGCCATTTTCATTTGGACGGACTTCACAGCCCAACATGCTCTTTCGAAAAAAAAGTTAAATTTTCAACAACAACAAAATTAATTATCGACCAAAAAGATGAGTTTTCAACAACAAAGTTCATTTTCATTCAAGAAAGATGATTTTTCAATCAAATAATTGAATTTTCAATTTTTAAAATTAAATTTTAATCAAACAGTTGCATTTATAGCCAGATAATTGAACTTTCAAGCAAAAGAGACGAATTTTCAACAAAATATTTGAGCTTTTAACCAAATAGTTCACTTTACAAGGCAAAAAGACGAATTTTTAAAAGACAATTGAATTCAGTTCATTTTCAACCAAAAAAAGAAAGAAATTTCTAACAAAATAGTTAACCCAAAAAGACGAATTTTTAATAAAACGGTTGAATTTTCGACTTCACCAAAATAGTTGAATTTTCCACAAAATAATTGAATGTTCAACAAAATAGTTGGATTTTTAGCTAAGTAGCTGGATTTCCAAACTACAAAGATGCGCTTTAAAACAAAGAAGATTAATTCTGTAAAAAAAAGACGAATCTTGAACAAAATACATGAATTTTCAACCAAATAATTGAATTTTGAACTGAAAAAGATAAGTTTTCAACCAAAATAATGGAATTTTTAAATAAAAAAGTAATTTTTAACAAACAGAATAAAGAATTTTCAACAAGATAGTTAAATTGTCAACCAAAGTCATGAAATTTCAACTAAAATGATGAATCTTCAAGAACAACAAAAATTAATTTTTAACAAAGCAGTTCAACTTCTAACCAAGTAGTTGAATTTTAAACCAAAAAAGATTAATTCTCAAGACAATATATAACAGTTAATATTTGAAACAAAAAATATTTTCATTTCGAACCAAAAACAGTTGAATTCATAAAAAAAATTCAACAAAATAGTTGAATCCTCAACAAAGAAACTTTTTAATTTTGAATCAAAAAGAGTTGAATCTATTCAAAAAGACCAATTGTCAACAAAATAGTTCATTTTTGAACCAAAAAAAACTTTCAGCCAATGAAGAAAAAAAATTTCAACCAAATTGTTTAATTTTCAATGAAATAGTTGAATATTCAACCTAAAGAGATTGATTTGCAACCAAACACTTGGATTTTTAACCAAGAAGATTAATTTTCCGCAAAAAGTCGAATTTTGAACAAAATACATAAATTTTCAACCATATAGTTGAATTTTCAATCAAAAAGATTAATTTTTAACCAAGAAGATTAATTTTCTACAAAGAGACGAATGTCGAACAAAATACGTGAATTTTCAACCAAACAGTTTAGTTTTCAACTAAAAGAGATAAGTTCTCAACCAAATAAACGAATTTTCAATCAGTTGAATTGAACAAAAAAAACAACGAATTTTCAACAAAATACACGAATTTATAACCAAATAGTTGAATTTTCGACTTATAAAGGATAAATTTGCAACCAAAAATGGCTAAGTTAAATCTTCAGATGATAAAGTAATTTCCAGCCAAATAAAGGATTTTCAACAAAAAAGTTCAATTTTTCAACCAAGACGTTGAATTTTCAAAAAAAAAAAAAAATGAATTCTCAACGAAGAATGTAATAGCTGATATGTTAACCAAAAAAGACTTTAATCTTTCATCAAGAATAGTTGAATTCATAAAAAAAATTCCTCAACATAGTTCAATCCACAGCCAAAAATAATTTTAATTTTGAATCAGAAACAGTTGATTTTATTTAAAAAATATGGTTTTTAAACAAAATAATCCATTTTAGACCAACAAGATAAAGACTTAACCAAGAAGATTAATTTTCTACCAAAAAATACAGGCGAACTTTCAACTAAAATGGTGAATCTTTAAGAAACAAACAAAATAATTTTTAACAAAGTAGTTCAACTTTTAACCAAGTAGTTGAATTTTTAACCAAAAAAGATGAATTCTCAACGAAAAATGTAAAAGTTGATATTTCAACCAAAAAAGATTTTAATTTATAACCAAAAACAGTTGAATTCAACCAAAAAAAGACAAATTTTCAACAAAATATTTATTATTTCAACAAAAGAGATGAATTTTTAACTGAAATGATGAATCTTCAACCAATAAAATGAATTTTTACCAAAATCGTTCCACTTTCAATCAAGCATAATTACATTTTTTTACAAACAAAAATCTCAAGGAAAAATGTAATAGTTGATATTTCAAAAAAGAAAGGTTTTCATTTAAATAAAAACAGTTCAAATAATAGAAAAATTTTCAACAAAACAGTTGAATCCTGAATAAAAACAGATCATTTACAACCAAACAGTTTCATTTTTAACCAAAAATATTTGGATTTTTTATTGGTTTCTATCAATTCGGTTATCATGTAAGCGAAAAAATGATAAAAAGGGGAAGTTTCTTGAAAATGAGGGGTAAAAAGGAATTCTTCAAAAAACGGGGAAAAAGAGGAATATGGGAAGGAGTGCGAAGTCTGTTTGGAGGATTAAAAAGTAAAAGGTATTTATAATTTAATTAGATTATATATTAATTGTTACTTACGTGCTTGATTTTTCTTGAAACTCTCGAGACCAGTTGGTGAACAGTTTTTGCACATAAATATATAATTCATCATAAATGGCACTAGTTTCCCCAACTGATATCCTATACAAGATTCGTGGAACCATCTCGAACAACTTGCACAAAGCAATTCGGCAATATTCAAATTTCGGTCTTTGCCGCTAAAAAATTACAATAACCATTTTTTTAGACAGGCATTACATTTTTGTCAATAGAATTACAGACTTACTTTGCAAAAAAAAGTTAATATTTAGGTTAGACAGTAACTAGGGTGGCCGTTTTAATCGAGAAAAAAATTCCCGGTCATTTGACGGTTTGCAAAAATTTGTCACAGTCATTGAAATTAAAAAATTCAAACTCTTAGAACTGAAAATATTTTCATTTGAAGTAATTAAAGTCTAAAAACACATTTTAATTCAAAAATTTTTTATGAAACTCTCAATTATTTACACGTATAAAATGAAAGCTTTTTACACTTTTTAAGTAAACAATTTGAAATGAAATGCTGTTAAACTGAAATATAAAAAATTTTTAACTTTTATAAACTGAATAGTTCAAAGGTTTCGGGCTAAAAATTATAAATCTACGCTAACATTTTCAATGCTCTTAATTGAAGAATCAATCAATAAATTTGCATTCAAAATTATATCATTTTATGGAATTTGAAGTTAGTGCCATTCAAAATTGGACGATTGAAGCATTTTTTTAAACTAAACACTCTTTGAATAAAAGGTTTCATTATTTTAATTTTAAGTCGACTCAAATTAATAACTGTTCAATTGTTATTTATACATCAACATTCAACACTCTTATAAATTCAAAATTTTGTAAAATTGAATTGAAAAAAATTGGATGTGCACAATAAAATCAAAATTTCGATTTTTTTAAATGCGAGGGTAATATTTCATTTCGTTCTATAAAAAAAATCCCTTTTTGCTAGATTTTTAAAAAAAGATTTAGAGGTCGCCACGAGTTTTTGCCCAGAAATTGATGTAAATAAATTTTTGAATTCTTTAACTCCTAATTACAATAAAAAAAAGTTTCTTCGTTACCTGGAATTACTTCAATTCTATCGAAGAATGAGCTCTAAATTTTCAGAAAAAAATTGATATTGATGTCCCTTATTGTCCATTATGTATTTCATTTATAGTACAAAAACAGTAACGCTGAATATTAAAAAAAATATTATCTATGGTTTTTAAAATCAAAATGTGGACAAAAGTAGGTAAAGGTTAGTGTTTAATTAAAATAATTCAGAATTTTATTACTTTGTGCTACTTTTGTGCGACCAGGTTTACGTTTTTTTTATTTCTAATATTTAAGGTTCTTGTTTTTGTACCATTAATGAAATTATATCCCCATTATACCCATTTTCTTATGAAAAAAGCTTTAGGATTCATTTTGGCACTTTAATTATAGTTAAATCATATATTTTTGTATACTGAAGCCAATAGTGGACATCAATATTTATAATTTTTTTTTCTATAAAATTGACGGCTTATTCTTTGATAAAATTGAAGACATTTCGGGTAATAAACTAATATTAATTTATTGTAATTACGAGTAAAAAAACAATACCTTCTCATTATGATGAGAATCTAAAAATTCTTCAAATGAATTACATCAATTCCTATGCAAAAAGAATTTGTTGCGACGTCTGAATCTTAAAAAAAAAAGAAGAAACAGGAGATTATTTCTTCATAAAGAGAAATGAAATTTTACCCTCGTGTTATAAAAAATCGAAAATTTTATGTTCTATTGGGCACCCTAATGTCCATCAAATAAAAGTAGTTTATTTATTATTTTTTATTTTACTTTTTAACAAATAATTAATTGGTTATATTCGGGAATTTTAATTAGTCAGCATTTTATAATTTCGGGAATATTATATTTGGAATATTTTATTTTTCGGAAATTTTCTAGTGACGGGAATTTTATTTTTCGGAATTTTTCAGTCGTCCTTGAAAATTAATTCCTTTTGGTTAAAAATTTAACTATTGTGTTAAAAATGCGTTTTTTTTTTGCTGAAAATAATTCTTTAAACTGATAATTGAACTAATCCATTTTTTGATTGAAAATTGATCTTTTTTAGTTGCAAATCCAACTGTTTCGTTAAACATTAATTTGCTTAGGTTGAGGGTTCAACTATTTTGTTAAAAATTAGTCGTTTTGGTATAATTTAACTGTTTTTTTATGTAAAATTACAATATTTTTTGGTTAAAATTTCATCTTTTAGGATTAAAAATGCAACTGTTTGGTTAAAAATTAATCTATTTTGGTTATAGATTTAATTACTTGGTTTAAATTTGAACTACTTTTGTTAAAATTGTTTTTTTTTTTGAAGATTCACCATTTGAGTTAAAAATTAATCTCTTTGGTTGAAAATTTAACTATTGTGTTAAAAATACATTTTTTTTCTGGAAAATAAATTTTTTTGTTGAAAATAATTTTTTTTTACTGAAAATTTGATTATTCCACTTTTTGTTGAAAATTGAAATTTTTTAGTTGGAAATTCAATTGTTTCGTTGAAAATCGGTTTAGGTTGAGGTTTAAACTATTTTGTTGAAAATTAGTCGCTTTGGTAGATTTTAGCCGTATTTTATTTAAAATTAGAATATTTTTTGTTTGAAACTTCATCTTTTTGGATTGAAAATGCAACTGTTAGGTTGCAAATTAACTTGCTTTGGTTGTGGATTCAACTACTTGATTTAAAGTGGGACTAGTTTGTTAAAAATTAATTTTTCTTCTTGAAGATTCATTTTAGTTAAAAATTGATCTCTTTTCTTTATTGTGTTGAAAATGGGTTTTTTTTAGAAAATAAATTCCTTTAACTGAAAATTTAGCTATTCTATTTTTGGTTGAAAATTAATTTCTTTAGGTTGACGCTTCACCTATTGTGTTGAAAATTAGTCGTTTTAGTAGAATTCAACTGTTTTTTTATTTAAAATTTAAATCGTTTTTAGTGGAAAACTCTACTACTTTGGTACAAATTCATTTTTTTGTTTGTTAAAAATTCCTCATTTTAGTTGAAAATTTAACTAATCAATTTTTAAAGGTAAAATTGGTTTCGAAATCATCTTGAAAAATGAATTATTGTTCAATTCATCAGACTGTAACTACAGTTTAATTTTGAAAATCATGAATTGATTGATATTTACAGTTCATCAACTCAAAACGTTTTTTATCAAACATTGTGAATTTTAAGCCCTTTTAATTTTTAATTGCTTGAGTCTTCTTCTAAGTTAACAATTGGAATTAACAAAAAAAATAGTTGAAATCAAACTTATTTTAAATTTCATTATATCATATGATATGGAATTTGTGATATTCCAAGTGATCGGACAGATTTTTCATATCAAAATTTTAAAAATTCACGGTCCCAAAAAGGAATGAAGAACTTCTTGCTTTGAAATTCAACTATTTGGTTGAAAATTAACTTTTTTGTTGAAAATTCCACTGTTTCGTAAAAAATTCGTTATTTGGCTTACAAAATTGAATTCAAAAGTTTTCTTTTTGGGTTGAAAATTCTATTATTTTGGTAGAAAATTCAACTGTTTGTTTGAAAATGAACTATTTGCTTGGATCGTCTTTTTTGGTAGAAAATTTATCTTCTTGATTGAAAATTCAACTACTTGGTTGAAAATTAACATTCTTGTTAAAAATTCAAATGTTTTTCAGAAAATTCGCAATTTTGGCTCAAAATTATATTTTAGTAGAAAATTTAACTATTTGTTTGAAAATGAACTATTTGCTTGGAAATTTGTCTTTTTTGGTGAAAAATTTATCTTCTTGATTGAAAATTCAACTACTTGGTTGAAAATTAACTTTCTTGTTAAAAATTCAAATGTTTTGCAGAAAATTTGTCATTTTGGCTCAAAATTATATTTTAGTAGAAAATTCAACTATTGGTTTGAAAATGAACTATTTGCTTGGAAATTCGTCTTTTTTGGTAGAATATTTATCGTCTTGATTGAAAATTTAACTACTTGGTTGAAAGTTGAACTACTTTGGTCAACATTCATTTTTTTGGTTGAGAATTCATCACTTCAGTTGAAAATTAATCTCTGGCTAAAAATTTAACTATTAAATCTTTAACGTTCAAATCGTTAAATTGTTTAACTTAAAAAAAATTCAAAATCATCTTGTAAAATCAATTATTGTTCAATTTTAAAAACGGAAACTACAGTTCAATTTAAAAAATCATTCATTAATTTATATCTTTAGTTCGTCAACTCAAAACGTTTTTTTTTATCAAAACAAGTCAATTTCAAGCGTTTTTAATTTTTAATTGTTGGTTTCTTCATCTAAGTTAACAAATGAAAAGAAAGAGATGGAATCAAACAAAATTTGATAACGACTTTGTGATATTTCAAGTAACTAGACAGATTTCTCTTTTTGAAATTTGTAAAATTCACGGAAATAAATTTAGTTTAAAATTTAACTACTTGGTTGAAAATTAACTTTCTCCTTAAAAATTCAAACGTTTTGCAGGAAATTTGTCAGTTTGGCTTAAACGTTTAATTGTTTTGTTGAAGTTTTCTTTTTGAGATGAAAATTCTATTATTTTGGTAGAAAATTCAACTATTTGTTTGAAAATGAACTACTTGCTTGGGAATTCGTCTTCTTTGGTAGAAAATTTATCTTCTTGCTGAAAATTCAACTACATTTCAATTTAAAAAATCATTAATTTATATTTAAAATTAACTAACTCAAAACCTTTTTTTAAATTAAAAATGGTCAACTTCAAGCGTTTTTAATTCTTAATTGGTTAAGTCTTCATTTAAATTAACAAAGAAACTTAAAAAAAAGGAGTTGGGATCAAGTTTATTTTAAATTGCATTATATCACGTGAATTTGTGATATTTCAAGTGATTGGATCGATTTTTCTTCTAAAAATTTGTAAAATCCCCGATCAAAAAATAAACTCACTGTCATTTCCCGACCTCGAAAAATTCTCGGGTTTCCGGTCTAGTGGCCACCCTAGTAACGGGTATTATTTGTATATTTTTTGAAAGAATAATTTGAAAAAGGGACTGTTTTTGGAGTTAAATTGTAAACTTTTGCTGTTCTATTTTCTCAATTTATTCAGTTTTTATCGGAATAAAAAAATAAAATAACTGAGAAAGTTCAGATATTACATACTATTAAAGAAATTTAGTTTTAAATTTGTGAAATAAAGGTAACAGTAATAAAAACATTACCAATAACAGTTTCCTGTGTCGGTGAGAGCACGACCATTTGCCTTCTCACTGTTTTCGTCAGCAATCAATTTTTGTTTAACTTTTTCCTCTACTTCAGACTTTTTCGCCTCATCAGTAATTTCACTCGTCCCATTATTTACAATGTCTGGTACACTGTAATAAATAAAGCAATTGAAATTGTCGGACGCAACATAACCTCAAAAATATGTTTGGTTTTGAATTGAAGAAAATTATTGAGTCAAAACTTGTAATGAGACAAACAATATATACTATAATTAACGCAATTATTCAGTTATTTAAAAACCTTTCAACTTTATCTTCCGACATTGTTGATTTTATCAATTTTATAAATTGTATTCTACAACATTTCTGTCAACACGTTCAGTGGAACTAAACTGAACTAAACTAACCAACAGAAGCTGAGAACTCAGTACTGCCAACATAAAATTAGATGCCGGCACTCAATATCTTTGCTCCAATCCATGATTTCCATTAGAGTGATATTTTTTTTATCAATTTGTATATAAAATCTATTATTTTATCAAATATTCTGCATTTCTTGTGAAAATAAAACAAAAAATTTAGTAAAAATGATAAATGTGTGATAAAGGGTGATCAGTAAGTATTGGCTACACTGCCATCAAATTCAAATTTCATTAAGTATTTAAAAAGAATTTTTAAATAAATAAAATAAATATATAAAAAAATTAATAAATAAAAATACTAAAACCATAATCAAGCATTTATTCTATCTTCTTATATTTGAAATTCAGTGCATATTTAGTTAAAAAAAATTTAATGAAAAAATAAAAAAATTAAAACAATCAAAGTGAAACTCTTTAACATTTTGAACTTTAAAAAAATTCCTTATTCTATATTAAATTCAATTTAAACCACTTTAAATTCCTAATTTTTCACGTAAAAATATTGCATTTTCAACCAGATAGATGAATTTTTAACCAAATAATTGAATTTTCAACCCAAAAAATTAATTTTATACCAAAACGGACGATTTTGTAACGAAATATATGAAATCTTAGCCACATAGTTGAATTTTCAACTAAAAAAGATGAATTTTCAACCAAATAGTTGAATATTGAAATCAAAAAGATCAGTTTTAAACCAAATAGTTGAATTTTGAAATAAAAAAGATCAGTTTTAACCAAAAATGGAATAGAAAATTTTTCAGTTTAAAAAATTTATTTTTCACAAAAAAAAATAAAACAATCAAAGTGAAACTCTTTAAAATTTTAAACTTAAAAAAAATGCTTTATTTTATATTAAATTCAATTTAAACCGCTTTAAATTCCTAATTTTCACGTAAAAATATTGCATTTTCAACCAGGCAGATGAATTTTTAATCAAATAATTGAATTTTCAACCAAAAAAATTAATTTTATACCAAAGAGGACGATTTTGTAACAAAATATATGAAATCTTAGCTAAATAGTTGAATTTTCAACTAAAAAAGATGAATTTTCAACCAAATAGTTGAATTTTGAAATGAAAAAGATCAGTTTTAAACCAAATAGTTGAATTTTGAAATAAAAAAGACCAGTTTTGAACCAAAAATGGAATAGAAAATTTTTCAGTTTAAAAAATTTATTTTT
>CAKNYM010051506.1:27028-96238 GCA_932195095.1 Andricus curvator
AACAAATAATTGAATTTTCAACCCAAAAAATTAATTTTATACCAAAAAGGACGATTTTGTAACAAAATATATGAAATCTTAGTCAAATAGTTGAATTTACAACTAAAAAAGATGAATTTTCAACCAAATAGTTGAATTTTGAAATAAAAAAGATCAGTTTTAAACCAAATAGTTGAATTTTGAAATAAAAAAGATCAGTTTTGAACCAAAAATGGAAGAGAAAATTTTTCATTTAAAAAAATTTATTTTTCACAAAAAAAAAAAAGTGATGAATTTTCAACTAATATGCTGAATATTTTACTGGAATACTTGAATTTTCAACCAAAAAGATGAATTTTCAAACAAGAAGATTAATTTTTTACCAAGAAAACGATTTTTCAACAAAATACATGAATTTCCAACCAAATAGTTGAATTTTCAACTAAAAAAGAGAAATTTTCAACCAAAAGAGGAATAGTTAAATTTCCAGCTAAAATAACTAATTTTGAACCAAAGTATGGTGAATTTTCAGCTAAAATGGTGAATCTTTTAACAGGAATAGATGGATTTTGAACCAAAAAGATGCATTTTTTAACAAACGAGTTTAAAAAGGACAGTTTTCAACCAAAAATAGAATCGACAAATTTTCAGTTAAAAAAATTAATTTTCCACCTGAAAAAAAATGAAACAAAGTGATGAATTTTCAACTAAAATGATAAATCTTCAAATGGAATTTTTTAAATTTTAATCCAAAAGATGAATTTTTCACTGAAATGATGAATCTTCAACAGGAATTCTTGAATTTTCAATTTAAACTGCTTCAAATTCCTAAGTTTTAACGTAAAAATATTTCATTTTTAACAAAATAGATGAAATACTTGAATTTTCAACCAAAAGGTTTAATTTACTACCACCAAAAAGGACGATTTTGCAACAAAATAGTTGAATTTTCAAATAAAAAATATCAATTTTCAACCAAAAAGATGACTTTTCAAAAAGTAAGATTAATTTTCTACCAAAAAGACGGAGTTGAATTTGCAACTTCAAAAGACAAATTTTCAGCCGACAATGGTATAGTTAAATTTTCAGCTAAAATAATTAATTTTGAACCAAAGTGATGAATTTTCAACTGAATTATTGAATATTCAACCAGCATAGTTACATTTTCAGTTAAAAAAATTACTTTCAAATTAAGAAAAAACGAATTTTCTACCAAAAAGGACGAATTTTCAACTAAAAAAGATAAACTGTCAACTAATAAATAGTTAAATAATAGTTAAATTTGCAGTTACAAAAATTAATGTTAGAACACAGAGATGAATTTTCAACTAAAATTATGAATAACTAATTTAAATAAATGAATTTTAAACCAAAAGGATGAATTTTCAACCCAGAAGATTAATTTCTACCAAAAAAGACGAATTTTGAACTAAAAAAGATTTTTTCCAATTTTCCAACCAAAAATTAAATAGATACATTTTTAGTTAAAAAATTAATATTAAACCAAACAGATGAATTTTCAACTAAAATGATGAAACATTCAATTGGAATAGTTACATTTTTAATTAAATAAAACTAATTTTCAAAAAAATAGGTACATTTTCAAACAAAGTGATGAATTTTCAACTAAAATTATACATTTTTAACTGGAATAGTTGAATTTTAAACCAAAAAGATGAATTTCCATTTAAAATGATGTATATTTAACTATAATAACTGAATTTTCAACCCAGAAGATTAATTTCTACCAAAAAAGACGAATTTTTAACTAAAAACGATTTTTTCCAATTTTCCAAACAAAAATTAAATAGATAAATTTTTAGTTAAAAAATTAATATTAAACCAAACAGATGAATTGTTCACTAAAATGATGAAATACTCAATTGGAATAGTTACATTTTTAGTTGAATAAAACTAATTTTCAAAAAAATAGGTACATTTTCAAACAGTGATGAATTTTCAACTAAAATTATACATTTTCAACTGGAATAGTTGAATTTCAAACCAAAAGGATGAATTTTCATTAAAAATGATGAATATTTAACCATAATAATTTAATTCTCAACCAAGAAGATTAATTTCTACCAAAAAAGACGAATTTTCAATTATAGAAGATAATTTTTTAACCAAAAATTGAATGGTTAAAAAAATTAATGGTAAACCAAACAGATGAATTTTCAACAAAAATTATGAAATATTCAGTTGGAACAGTAAAATTTTCAGTTAAAAAAAAGTAATTAAAAAAAAAATAAAATAATTGAATTTTCAACCCAGAAGATTAATTTCTACCAAAAAAGGAGAATTTTCAACTAAAAACGATAATTTTTCAACCAAAAATTGAATAGGTTAATTTTTAGTTGAATCAAAGAAATTAATTTTTTAATTAAATTGATATTGCAATAAAAAAAAATTAAGCACGCCCTCGAAAAAATTCCGAGTTAAAAAAAATTCCTCGACATTTCCAGGTAGGGTAGAGACCCTGAGTGTTTTATATTTAAATAACTTTATTATCACAGAACAATATCTATAATTTATATACAAAAATATTTTTTTACAACTAGTAAACGCACGCCATTACACAATCTTTCACCGATTTCATTATTTCTTAAAAGTGCCTAATAACTATTGAATTAAAATAATTAGTCTCATAAATGAAATTTAAATAAATAAAATTACATTGACCTCAAATTTACGTTGCACAAGTCTCTGCATAATTCTAGAATTTGGAAAGAAAATATAGATCATACTTTATGTTGTCAAAAAACACATATAAACTAGAAAAGAGAGACTGCAAACTATTTTAGTTCTGAATTATTATTTTTATAAATTCAAATAAAGCGATTATTAACATTTTTTAAATTTTTATTTGCACTGAAGTCAAAATTTTGTACACTATTAAGATAATACGCCTTGAATTGTTTTGTACTTCATACATCCAGTATCGCTTTTCGGAATTGTACAATTATTACATTTTTTGAACATTTTGTGAGGTAGTTAATAATTATTACAAGTATATCTTAAATCGATCAAAAGAAAAATAGCACAAAATACGAAAACGTCAAATTGTTATCGCAGATTCCAGAGGCGGACTGGGAAAAAACAACCAGCCCGGTAAAAGATTTTCCGACCTGTTGTAAAGGCGGTTAAAAAAAATTGGTAAAATTAAAAAAAAAAACAACACCGATTCAATTCCACGCCAGTTCGCCTCTGGTAGAAGCTAAAATCAGTCAAAAAATTGAGGCAAGATCCACTTAATCTCGTAGCCTACAATTTTTAAATCGAGTACAACTCATCAATGTTAATTAATTTTACAAACATTAATTATATACTAAAAAGTTCTACGCCGTGAAAACTGATGCGACAAATTATACGAAAAAGAAATATCAAAATATAAAAGACTAAAAAGAAATTGATATAAATGGTCCATAAGGTAGAATCTAAAAACCTAATTCACTTTCAAAGGAATTGTGTCCACTCAAAAACTCTTTATTACATTTGCAGAATAGTCTTATTGCTTTATTCAGGGTGGCCGTTTTAATCGAGGAAAAAAATTTACGATCATTTCCCGGATCACAAAAATTCTTCACGGTCATGGAAATTAAGATTCGAAATATTGAAGCTGAACATTTTTTCATTTGAAGTTATAAAAACTAAACCGCAAATTAAAACACTCAAAGTGAAACTCTTTCAAATTTTAAACTTTAAAAATTAAAGCTTACAAAATTCAATCGGAAGCTTTCAACACTTTTCGATTGAACATTTTTAAACGAAATGCTGATAAACTGCAAACTTGAAAATTTAGAACTCTTATAAATTGTATAGTTCAAAAATTTAAAAAAAAATATATATAAAACTACGTCATCATTCTCAATGCTCTAAATTGAAGAATGAATAAACAAATTTTTAAATTTTCAAAATTATGTAATTTTAAGCAATTGTAAGTTAGAAAAATTAAGAACTGAACGATTACAAATTTCTCTTCTAAACTGAACACTTTTTAAATTATAAATTAAATTATTTTAATTTTAAGTTGTTACAAATTAATAATTGCTAAATTGTTATTTATATATCAAAATTTGTTTCGTAATCTTTTTAAATAGTTTCTTAACAGAATTTTTCAAAATAAAAATTTTTCCAGGAATTTTATGAAAATTTTTATATTATCTTCTAGCCTTTAAAATCCTTAAGAAACTTCAAAATTTGGTTTCAAAAGCTTCGAACATTTACATCTTGTTAAAAAAAATGTTGTATCTTTTAAAATGTTTAATTATTCATGAAATTTGTTTAAAACCTCTTAATGTCTTTAGCATTTTTCGAATTTTTCCTAATTTTGAAAGGTTTCGAAACACAAAAATTTTATTGAGATTCCTAGAAAAATTGAAAGTGATTTTTTATTTTAAAAGATTAATTTCAAGAGAATATTTAAATTATTAATTATTTTTATGAATTAATTATTAATTAAGTTTCAAATTATTTATAAATCTTTTCAAAACTTTTAAATATCTCTTAAACTTATTCGATTTTTTCTAAACTAATACTTGTTCAATTGTTATTTATGCATCCAAATTTGTTAATATTTTTCAAATTTTCTCTTAAAATTAATTTTTCAAAATAAAAAATCATTAAAATTTTTCCCAGGAATCTGAAGACATTTTTTGTTATCTTAAAACCTTTGGAAATACTTAAAATTAAGTTTGAATCTTTTCAAAACTTCTAAATATCGTTTAAACTTAATTGAATTTTTTAAAATTAATAAGTCTTCAATTTTTATTTATACATCAAAATTCAACAATTTTGCTAAGAAATAAATTTTTTTTAAATAGTTCAATTAAAATTGTAACGTTCAATGTTTAAATTTAGATCCCTGAAATTTGATTTTAAACAGTAAAATATAATATACAATAATATATAAACAGTAAAATACTGCTAAATATTAAAAAATGGTTCTTTTTTATTAATTGATTGGGTTAAAAATTTAACATTTTAGACTGAAATACTTCAATAAGATTTTCAATTTGATAAAATTGTTCAATTATGAACCTATTAATTTGAAATTATTTAAAAATGTAAAGTTTCAATCCGACGTTTACATTCGTTTAACTACTAACGTTTCCGCATTAATTTAATATTAATCAATTTCATTATTTTAATTAATTTTGAACATATTTAGAATCGTCTTGTGAAATGAATTATTGTTCAATTTTAAATATTCGAACTACAGTTCAATTTTAAAAATCATAATTTAATTTGTATTTACATTTTGTGAACCTAAAACGTTTTTCATAAAAAAATTTAATTTTAAACGCTTTTAGTTTTTAACTGGTTAATAAGGAGATGATCAGATTTAAGATTTTTTTTCAAATCTCATAAATTCCCTATTTTTTCATGTAAAGATATGCAAATATAAAATTTTTTGCTTTTGTTTTTAATACAAAATTTGCTTTTTTTCTAGAATTTTCTTTAATATTGAAAACTTGAAAATTCAAGAAAAAAGCGAATCTTGTATTAAAAACAAGTGCCAAAAAATTTATATGTACATAATTTTACATGAGAATTTAATAAAAAAATATTTCAATCCACACATTCTGTTGTGTTGGAAAAATAGCTTTTTTCGTAAACGGGTCGCCATTGGAAAATGTTTTGGCAAATTAATAGTCATTCAATGGACTCCAGGCGAAAATTTATGAGATTAAAAAAAATCCCAACCCTGATCATCTGCTTGTAAGTCTTCGAAACATTTTAAAATTCTTAAAATTGTAAAAGTCCGCTTGAAAATGAAGACCCAAAAAGGAAAGTTTTTGAAGCAAAATATTTTAGAATTCCGCAATGTAAACTGAATGATTTCATAATTGAAAAACTTAACAATTGAACTTAACATTCAAAACAAAAGTTGAAATCGAACTTATTTTAAATTGCATTATATCATGTGATATGAAATTTATGATATTACAAATGATTGAATAGATTTTCCATCTAAAAATTTTCAAAATTACCGATCTTAAAAAATTCCCGGTTTCCTGATCCAGCGGCCACCCTGTTTATTGTAACGTGCTACCAAATACTACATTTAGTCACACCAGTGACAATTGACACAACTGACGCCTATATTTTCTTATTATATTTACCTTTCCGGTATAACAATAAGGAAATTATATGTGAATGAGCATATAATTAAAAATAATATGATTAATTGTGCGTTCAATGGGAAATGAGTCTTTCTCCTGTAATGTCAATGGATTTACTATAAGAGATTAATCTTAAGTGCATCGTTTAATCATTCAAACGATTCATAATTTACGCATAAATTAGGAAATTAAAAAAAACAGAAGCAAATGTCTTCTTCTCCAGAAATACAAATACTGCAAATATCGTACCTCCTAAATTCAACTTTTATTACATCTAATTTTTTTCTCGGTGGTAATAATTTAAGTAATGTTAGATGAGCCCACGTTTTTTCTTGTAGGCGTCTAAATTTAATGATTTTCGTGGTCCTGTGTCCTTAATAAAGTTTGTCGGTTTAGGTAAGATGCTAGTAGAACCTGAAAGCAATATCTCGTTTATAATTCGCGAAATATTAAAATTTTATTGATTATAAAAATCCTGCAACTCGAAAAGGGGATACTTACTTGGAATTGGAACTTCCAAATCAATCGAAATGTCGAAATTGTGGGCATCAAACAAGTCTTCCGTTCTCAGCTTCTTTACAACCTTCTGTCCATTTTCTTTGTCGCTTGAAGAATATAAATTCGTGGGCATAGGTCTTTCGATTGCTGCAGGCACATCCTCATTCACAGGAACAGGAACTTCCTCCTCCTCTGGTTTAAAAACCATTCGCGGTCTTGTACTACGTCGCGTAAACGGATCGTCTACTTCTTTCCCTTTAGATGCTCTTATTTCCTCCTGTAATTTGAAAATCAAATTTATAATATAGATAAAGTTATAATTTGACATTTTGCGAGTGGCCCCAAAATTTCGTTTTCAAAATTTCCTGACCTTTCCCTGCCCGTTAATATTTAAAAACCAAAATTCTAATTTTAAAACAGTAAAACAATGACCTAATTAAATCTGTTTAGGCCGAAAAAGTGACAAAAATAACTAATTTCTAATTCAAAAAGTGACTAAAAGTAACTAATGTGCACCAATAATGTGACTAATGTTCTTTTAAATTTAGAATAATTAAAAAAATTACATTCTCAAGATTTCAAAACAATTCAAGTTAAATTCAAAAGAATTCTAATGAATTAGAAAAAATAAAAATAAAATTTCCACTGATTTCGGTAAAAAAGTGGAACGAATTTAGAGGAATTTAAGGGAAATGTGAAGAATTCTATGAAATTTATAAAAATTCGAGGTGAATTAAAAAAAATCAAGTGAATTAAAAACAAATTCAAGTAACTTAATTTAAAAAATTCTCTGAGTTTACACTGTCTCATTTTTCATTTACCTTGACCATTAATATTTAAAAGCCAAAATTCTAATTTTAAAACAGTGAAAGAATGACATATTTAAATCTGTTTAATTAAACCGAAAAAGTGACCCAAAAGTGACTAATTTATACAAAAAAAGTTACTACTGTGCATTAATAATGACTAATGTTCTTTTTAATTTACCAAAACTCAAAAGGATTCGATTCCTAAGACTTCGAAACAATTCAAGTTAAATTTAAAAGAATTCAAATTAGAAAAAATGAAGACAAAAATCCACTGATTTCAGTAAAATTGGAGTGAATTAAGAGGAATTTAAAGGAAGTGAGTTCGATGCAATTTTATAAAAATTCAAGGCGAATTAAAAATAAATTCAAGTGATTTGAAAAAAAATATAAAAAAATTAATTGAATTCATTAAGTTTGAAATGACTTTAGAAAAATTCAAAAGAATTGGATGAAATCCTGGAAAATTTATTAAAATCCCTCCAGAGATTTTGCACGAAGATGTTTGAAAATTTTTAATCTGCTGAAAATGCCACAAAATCGTTTAAAATATCCTAAAATGCGTAAAATCCTTTGAAATCCTATTAAATTACTGAAATCAATTGGAAATGCCTTGAAATCTTTTTAAGTTCCCTAAAATATTTAAGATCTTTTGATATCCATTGCAACTTTTTAAAGCTCTCGGAATCTTTTTAAATACCCTAAAATATTTCAAACCCTTTAAAATTTTTTGAAATCTCTTCAAATTTTTTAAAGCTCATGAAAATTTATTGGAATTTTAAAAAATTCCCTATAGAATATTTCGATTCCTTTGAAATCCCTTGAAACATTTTAAAGCTCTTGAAAATTCTTTGAAAATTTTACAAATACCATAAACTCTTTAAAATCATTTGAAACTTTTTAAAATCTCCTGAAACTTTTTAAAGCTCTTGAAAATTTCTTGGAATTTTTAAAAATATCCTAAAATCTTTTGAAACCCCTTCAGATTATTTTTAAAAATTTGGAATATTTTAAAATATCCTAAAATCTTTGGAAACACCTTGACATCTTTGAAAATCTTTGAAACTTTACAAAATCCCTCGCTTCTAGTGAATTATTTGAAATCCATTAAAATATTCTAAAATCCCATCAAATTCTATGAAATCTGATATTTCCTGAAATCCCGGAAAATTTATTAAAATACATTGAGATCTTTTGGAATCCCTCAAAATAATTGAAATCCTCGAAAATCTTATAAAATGCCTTGGAATCTCTTAAAATACTCTAAAATATTTTTAATTCTTTGAATTTCGTTTAAATTACTGAAATCAATTGAAAATACTTCGGAATCTTCAAAAATACCCTAAATTATTTTAAATCCTTTGGAATCCCTGGAAATTATTGAAACCAATTAAGAATTCCTTGGAATCCTTTAAAATTCCCTCAAATATTTCAAATTCCATTATTACTGAAATTAACCGAAAATTCATCAGAATATTTTAAGATACCCTTAAATATTTCAAATTTGTTTAAATCCCTTGAAACTTCTTAAAGGTCCGGAAAATTTCTTGGAATTTCCAAAAAATACCTAAAATATTTAAAATTCATTGAAATCCCTTCAAATTATTGAAAATTTCTTGGAATCTTTTGAAATATCCTAAAATATTTCAAATCCTACGAAATCTGATGTTTCCTGAAATCGTGGAAAAATTATTAAAATACTCGATAGCTTTTAAAATCCCTTAAAATCACTGCAATCAACAGAAACATTATAAAGGCCCTTGATATCTTTTAAAATATCATAAAACCTTATAGGTCCTCTGAAATCGTTGCATTACTTCTAAAATTCTTTAATACCCCATAACAATTTTTTTTAATCCCTTGAAATCATTCAAATACTTAGAAATTCCTTGAAAATGCCTTGGAAACTTTCAGAATATCCTAAAATATTTCAAATCCTTTGAAATCCCTTGAAACTTTTAAAAGCTCATTAAAATTCCTTTGATGTTTAAAAAATATCTTAAAATACTTAAATCACATCGAAATTTTTTTGAATACCCTTGAATCTTTTCAAAGCTAGTAAAATTTTGTTGGAATGTTTAAATTTACCCTAGAATATTTTCATTTCTTTGAAATTCCTGGAAACTTTTCAAAATTTTTTCAAATTATTGAAAATTCCTTGGAATCTTAAAAAATTCATTGGAAGATTAAAAAGTATCCTAAAATCTTTTAAATTCTTTACAATCTTCGGAAATATTTTGAAATATTTAAAAATCTTGGAAATCCTTCGAAATCTCTCAATTCTTGTGAATAAATTCTTTGAAATAATTTAAAATATTATAAAAACCTGTGAAATTCTGTGGAATCTGATATTTCCTGAAATCACGGAAAAATTAAAATATCTTTAGAGCTTTCAAAATCCCTTAAAACCACCGGAAATCTTATAAAATCCCTTGGAATATTTTTAAATATCTTAAACCTTATAGCAGGGATCACAGCGCAAAAGAAGCTCAAAAAATGAGAAATAGGGTGATTTTCTCACGAAAAAGGGGAAAGATTCAACATTTATTTTTATATGTCGAAAAGCACAAACAATATTTTTATAAGAAATTTTATATTTTTAAATAATTTTCAATGATTTCTGACACTAAAGAATTTATGTTTAAAAATTGGATATCTTAGGTCGTTGGAAATCCATTCACAATGATATAAAAAAGTCCGAGAAAAAAATTAAATTAATTGAATACACAATATCTTGATATCTTGATATGAAAATTTTGAAATCGGTTAATATCTTCTGTTCTCTTTTTTAAATTTGCAATTTAAAATTAAAAAAAAGTGTTTATTTAAAATTTTTTGAAAATGTACAAAAACATGTTTTTTGGATTGATTCGAACCTGAAATTCCTTCAGCTTAAATGAAAGGAACATGTTATTATTTTTTATTCACGAGAAACATTTTTTTTTTGGTGTATATAACTTTCCAAAATCGCAGAAAATATGAAATCCTAAAAATCCTAAATCACAACAAAAGTTTCTTTTCCCGAAAAAGCAAAATAATAAAATGTTTGATTGAAGCTGAATAAATTTCAGGTTCGACATATTCAACTTTTTTTTTAAATGTGTGCATATGACTCAATCCAGAAAAACATGTTTTTGCACATTCTGAAAAAAATTGTTACTGGG
The DNA here is from genome assembly GCA_932195095.1 of Andricus curvator. Lineage (NCBI taxonomy): Eukaryota > Metazoa > Arthropoda > Insecta > Hymenoptera > Cynipidae > Andricus > Andricus curvator. Next base: position 37,601 of record CAKNYM010051506.1, read on the forward strand.
CAAAAAATTTATTTTTAAATTTCGAAATTTTTATTATTATTCACTAGTAAAATCTGAAAATATAACACGTTCGTCACCATTTTTGAACCAATAGGAAATATTTTGAATTTAAAATCGTTAAATTTTACTGATTAAATTTTTTTTTCACTTTTGTCGAATGCCAACCCACAAGTTTTTTCCTCCTCAGCTTCAACGATTTAATTTGTTTTACCATTTTCACTCCGTCCTACTCTTCAGTGCTTTTAAACTCAAATTAAAAATTGCTCAAGTAATACTTATATAAAAAGTACTATATATTTTGTAATGCTATTGGTACCTTTTTTATTCATAAATAATTTATTTAAATGCTATAATTGCTTTAATTATTATTCAATAATGGGTACACTGACTAATTTCAGAGAATTTTCCGCGTAATTCAAATATTGCATTTTTCAAATATCGTATATTTAAAGAGAAAAGAGGGAAAAGGGGAAGTTTTTTGAGAATAGGAGAAAAAGGGGAATTTCAAGAAAAAAGAGGAAACTAAGAAAAAAAGGGGAAGACTGTGCACCCTGTTATAGGTACTCAAAAATCGTTCCGCATTTTCCTTAAAATCATCCAAATTCTTAGAAATCCTTGAAAATGCCTCGGCATATTTTGAAGTACCCTAAAATATTTCCAATCCTTTGAAATCTCTTGAAAATTCCATGAAAGTTTTAAAAATACCATAAAATCGTTTGAAATACCTTCAAATGATTGAAATATATTAAAAGTGTCTTGGAATCTTTTAAAATACCCTAAAAAGTTTCAAAAGAATTCAGGAAATTTCAGAAATAGATATAGACCTGAATTCAATAGTGGTTAACCCATGGGTTAATTTATTGAAAGAAAAGTGACTAAAGTAGTGACTTTATCTTAAAAAAGTAATTTGACTTTTGCCTTTTTTTTAATCCCTGACTTTTCCCTGATTTCCATGTTTTTCCTGACCTGCCGTGACCCCCTAAAAAGAATGTCTTTACCTTAATAGCTTTTTCAGCTCCCTCGACGTTCCTCTTCCTATTTCGATCATTGATATACGAAATACTCGAAATCGTCGCAGTCCTCATTTTGTCAAGTTCAGAGGCTCTCTCTTCCAGTTCACCCAATTCTTGCGTCAATCGATTCGACTCTTCATTATCTCCTCGACCATTCGCCACCTCCCTTTCTCTCATCAACTGAGCTTTCTTCATCGCGTAATTATACGGATTTTGCTTAAATCTTCCCTTCTCCCGAACTATGCTTTCAACATCCTCCTCTTTAAATTCGTAAGACATCGCTTCTTTGATATCCTTGATCTTCGTCTCTACCTCCTCAAAAGTCGGAGGCGACACGCCCTGAGTAGAACATAACCTTTTCCACTCGAAGAATTCAGACTCCGTGAATTCTTGATTCGAAATAAACTCCAGTCTGAAAACACGTTCGGAAAGACCTTGTCGAAGTCTCAGGCCCTTATTCGTTCTCGTTTTACCCAACTGGTAAATCTTGGCTGTCTCAACAACGCCGCTGATCTCCGCAACTTTGTAAACGGGAGTGCCGTGCCTGTTATTACCAATCCCGATCCTCACATAGCAACCCTGAGCGACTCGAGAAAAGAAGGGCAGATGAACGAATCTCTCCATCTTGTAGCGAGACAGGCGGATTTTGTTCAGTTCTGCATTAGTGCTTATATAAATCGGTTTCTTTGATTTGTCACTCATCACTGATCGGTTATCATTATCCGAGTCTGAATCTTTATCGTCGCTAGAAGACAATCTGCGATTCGAAGTTTTCTTTTCCGCATCATCCTCTTCTCCACTATCCGATGAGTTACTGTCATCTGAGTAAATGTCAGAAGCCTTGAGTTTCATTTTATTAGCTTTGTGATCATCATCCAGTTCCTCTTCTTCCTCCTTCGCTTTTGATTGCTCCTCTTCTATCCTTTGCTTCTCTTTTTCATCTAGAAAAATAAGTTAAATATGTACAGGCCTCCGACTCATTTGAAAAACTGAAAAACACGATGGAATTTTTTAAATATTCAATGCAGGGATTCACTATTGTTGAAATGCGTACAATATACATCTCCCATCAAATCGCGTGAAATCCTTTCGAATCTGTTGAGATCCTTAGAAATTCCTGGAAAACTGGTCGATCTTTTTATATCCCTTAAAATCTTTTAAATATCACTGATATCCTGGATCCCTTTTTAAAATTCCACAAAATTTTCTGAAACACTAACAAATTCTTTGAAAACCCTTGAAAATCTTAAAATCTCGTTTTTTTTAAATATGCTAAACTCTTCAAATCTTCTGAAATCCCATAAAGCTCCTTATAATCCTTTAAAATACATTCAAAGATTTTTAATCCCTTGAAATCCATGAAAACCCTTTGAATTCTGTTGAAATCATCTGAAATCTCCTGAAAACTCTCCCAATTTTTTCAAATCTATAGAAATTTCTAACAGTCTTATGGAGTTTTTTTTTTGAAATCCTATGACTTCCTTAACTACTGTATAATCCATTGAAATTTTCTAAAATCCGACAAAATATTTTGAAATCTCACGAAATTCTTCAGAATCTTTTATAATACACTATATTGTTTAAAATATTTTGCAATTTTTAATATCCCTTTATTCTTGTGATATCCCTAGACATTTTTTGAAATCCCTTGCATCTTGAAACCTTTAATATCTTTTAAAACTGATTTTAAAATGTTTTAATTTTTTAAATCCTCTGAAACCCCACAAAATCCCTAGAAGTCTTTTAAAATTGAATTCCATTTCATTAACTCCCTAAAGTTCCCTGGAAATCCTTTGAAATTACCTAAAATCGTTTGAAATCCTTTGACATCCTTTTGAAATCCATTTACATTTTTGAAATCGCTTTCCCATAAAAAAAATTGATTTTTGAGATATTTCCTATCAAATCGCGTAGGTCTGCTAAGATCTCTAAAAATCCTTTGAAATCCCGTAAAGTATCTTTAAATTGGTAATTTCTTAAATTTTTTTCAATAATTTCTAAATCTGAAACCAGACGAAACTTGTTGAAATCAATTAAAATCCCTTAAAATTCTCTTGGAGTTTTTAGAAATACTATAAAAGCTTTAAAAACCTATAAGATCCTTTCAAATCCGTAAAATCAGTTAAAATCCTAAAAATTCCGTAAATTACATTCAAATTCGTAATACCTCTTAAAATTTCTTCAAAAAAGTTCAAATCGGAAATCAGATGAAACTTCTTGAAATCTCTTAAAATCCCTTGAAATTCTCTTGTAATCTTTTAAAATACTCTAAAAGCTTTGAAACCAAAAAAAATCTTATCAAATCCGTGAAAACAATTAAAATCCCCTGAAAATTTTGAAATCTTTCTTATAAAATCGAAAAAGTCCGGTAAAATCCCTAAAAATCCATTGAAATCCCGTAAATTACCTTGGAATTTGTAAGATCTCTTAAAATTTCTTCAAAGATTTAAAAATGATCTGAAATCAGATGAAACTTCTTGAAATCTCTCAAAATCCCTTGAAAATCTCTTGTAATTTTTTAAAAATATTCCAGAAACTTTGAAACCGTATAAAATCCCTACAAATCCCTTGAAATTCCATAAATTATCTTAAAATTTCCAATCTCTTAAATTTTTTCACAAATTTTAAAATCTGAAATCAGATGAAACTCCTCGAAATCTCTTAAAATCGCTTGAAATTCTTTTGGAATCTTTCAAAATAAACTAAAAGCTTTGAAACCCTGAAAAATTCTTGCAAATACCTGAAATCAATTAAAATTCTTTGAAATTGTTGAAATCTTTCCTATAAAATCGCGCAGGTCTGGTAAAATCTCCACAAATCCTTTGAAATCCCATAAGTTATCTTGAAATTTGTAATACCTTTTAAAATTTCTTCAGAAATTTTTAAATCTGCTTGAAATCTATTAAAAACTCTTAAAATCTTTTAAAGTACTCTAAAACCTTTGAACTCCTACTACAAACTCCTTTTAAATCCCTGAAATTAGTTAAAACCCTTTAAAACTCCTTGGAATTTGTTGAAAGCTCATAACATTTTTACAAATCCCTTGAAATTTCGATTTTATTTTAGTCAATCTAGCGAAGAAGTTTAAAAACATGTACAAAAATCGCTCTAATTGCACTTGTTTTTCTTAAATTAAATTCTCACCTCGTTCTTTCTTCTCCTCTCGCCTCGCTTTAAGCAGGGACATCGCGTGGAACTTTTTATCCTGCTTCTCTTCTATCGTTTTCTTCCTGTCTTTGCTTCGTTCTTTCGGATCGGGTGCTCTTTCAATTTTCTTGTCCTTATCATCAGACCCCTTTTCTTTCTTCTTTGACTCTTTATGCTTCTTCTGTTCCTGCTTCCGAACCATCCGAAGTTTCCTTTCGATTTCAAACCTGGTCTTCATGATTTCTCGTTGTTCTATACGCTTGAAGATTTCCTGTTCTCGCTCTTTTTCGGACATCTGAGCGAGGCGAGCTTGATCCTCCTCGTCTCCCATTAGTCTGTCGTCATAGCCATCATTGAATTCTTCGTCCTGGCTCGATTCAGAAGCGCTTGCATCCGAATCTGATACTTCGCCTGTTATATAAATTAAATTATATGCATATCATAATCAATTAATAAATTCTAAGCATATAAATACCGGGATCACAGCTCAAAATGGGATTAACAAAGGGGGAAATATGGTAATTTTTAACAAAGAAGGGGAAAATGGGGGAAAGATTAAACATTTATTTTTATGTTTAGAAAAGAAACAATCCTTTCATAAGGAATGGTAGTTTTTAAATAATTTTTAATGATTTTTTAACGATTTCTGATACCAAAGATTTGTTTTTAAATTGGATATGCTTAGTTCGTTGAAAATTCATTCACGGCGGCATAAAAAAGGCCGGAGAAAACATCAAATTTGTTAAATAAGCTTTAATTAATAAATAAATCTTAAACTCAAATTAAAGATAGTTGAAGTTTGAGACCCTGGATTTTTATCTTTTAAAATCTTTTGAAACAACTTAAAATATTTAGACCGTTTTTAAATTTGTCGAATTCCTACATACCCATTTAAACTGTTAAAAAACGTAAAAATCCCTCAAAATAAAATTTAATTTATTCCCTAAAGTTCTACAAAAATTTTGTTAAAATCCTTTGAAATCTTTTGAAAACGTACAAATCCATTAAAATATCTAGAAATTATTTGAAATTTCATGAAAAGAAACTAAATTACAGTTATTCATTAAATTTCTCTAAATGAATCATCTAAATCAAATGCACACGCGCTCACGTCCCTGGATTTTTTATTTATAATGTTAAAGACAAACTATTTAAAAATCCATAGGAACAAATGTTTAAATATTTAAAAAAGTAGAAACCATTTGATATTCCTTGGTAGAAATCCTTAGAAATAAAATTTAATTCAATCCCTCAAGTTCTCTCGAAATTCGTTAAAAGCCCTTGAAACCTTTTGAAAATGTAAAAATCCATTAAAATATGTAGAAATCATTAAAAATTCCATGCATATACATTGAGTTAAAAGTATTCATTAAATTTCTCTAAAAAAAATGTTTAAATAAAATAATATTTTCTAATATTAAAAACATAAACTAATTAAAAATCCATAACAGAAATTTTTTTAATATTCTTAGTTAATTTTTTTTTAAACGAAATACTTCGAATCTTTTAAAATAACTTAAAATCTTTAAAATACTTTTAAATTTGTTAAATTCCTTCATATCCCTATAAACTGTCAAAATCCCTTGAAATAAAATTTAATGAATTCCCTAAAGTTCTCTAGAAATTCGTCAAACCCCCTTGAAATCTTTGGAAACCGTAAAAATCCATTAAAATATGTAGAAATCATTTGAAATTCCACGAATTGAAACTAAATTAAAATTATTCATTAAACTGTTCTAAATAAAACGGATTTTATTTCCTAATATTAAAAACACAAACTATTTAAAAATCCATAATATCAAATTTTTAAATATTGAGAGTTCTAAAAATGTTTGAAATGAGTTAAATAATTTAAGAAGTGATTCATTCTAGAAAGTCAGAGATTTGTTGAAATTTTGATAAATCTTTACATTAATTAAATATTTTATGGATTGTATATTTAAACAAAAAATATTGTCATTATTTGCCAAACTATTAATTGCTGGTTTTTGGTAGTTTTTAAAAATTGTTTAAATTCTAGAACTTATTAAATTTGTGTTCAATTGAAAAATTCCATTAAAATTCGTTGTAAATCTTTTGATTCTTGTTTGAATTTTGGTCTAATCGAACAATAATTATTATAATATGTCTAACATAATAACAATCTTTATTCGAATTTAAACTAAAGAATCTTCAATGTGGGCAAACAGACCATCGTATTTTATTATAGTTAATTAAAAAATATCTAATTTGCATAGATTAAACGAAAAAATATTTTAGCTTCCAAGTTTTATTGAAATCCTAAATAGTTTAGTTTGCAATTAGTCAAATTTAAGAAGGTTGACTTAATTATAATAGATAATTCTATATCTTAAAAAAAAGTTTTCACTACTCGCCGTAATATACTCTAGTTTTGAATAGAATTGAATTCTATAGGCAAATGTCGTGTATTTAAAGAGAAAAGGGCAAAAAGGGGAAGTTTTTCAAAAATAGGAGAAAGACTGTAAACCCTGTAAGTATATAAACTTAAAAAATCGGATAATACGAAGTCTTTTTACCTTCTTCTAATTCTGAGACCTTAGCCGCTTCATCCTCGGCCTCCTCGTCACTTTCTTTCGCTGATGCTTCATTCTTTTCTTCTTCTTTTTCATCTTCCTTTTCACTATCACTATCTTCGGAACTAGACTTCGTCACCTTTCGCTTACTTCTTTTGGCCGGAGCTTTTTTCTTTTTCTTTGTTTTTCCTCCTTTTGCACCCCAATCGTCATCTGAGTCTGATGAATCAGAATCGGAAGATTTCTTTGCGGAAGCTTCTTCAGCAGCTGATGATTCACTTTGGGATTTTGTTACTTTCTTCTTTGAGAGTGTCAGTAGTCCCTATTTGGAAAACAATAATAAATTTAATAATCTTTACTCACCAAGTAGGAACAGTATAATAAAAAAAACACATTAAAAAAAAACGCTAATTTCAAAACATCTTTCAAGCAATATTTAAACAAAAAATATATATTTTCGATACACTGAAGTAAACATGTATGCCTCAATTAAAATAAATCTTAATGGTATTCATAGGTAACCCGACAGGGTTGCTACTAAATTCCAATTTCGAAATTCCCTGACCGTTCTAAATGTTTCTTTTAAGTATAAAAACAACCTTACATCTACGAGATCGATAATGTTAATGCCAAAAATGGTTTGTTTCTAAATTTATTTTAATCACTATTATTATTTTATAAGGGACTATCAACAAACTACGTAAAATATACGTAACATACATGAATTTTCAACCAAATAGTTGAGGTTTCAACTCAAAATAATGAATATTCGATCCAAAAAAAATTAGCGATCAACAAAAAATGTAATAGTTGATATTTCCACTAAAAAATAATATAAATAAAGAAAAAAAATGTTGAATTTTCAAATCAGAATATAATTGTTCCATTTCCAACCAAAAAGATGAATGAGTCCCCGAGAGAAGATTAATATTCTACCAGAAGACGAATTCTCAACAAAATAGTTTAATTTTCAACTGAAGAAGATAAATTTTTAATCAGCAATGGAATAGTTAAATTTGCAGTTGAAAAAATTAATTATAAAAAAGGGGTTTCAACTAAAATGATGAATCATCAACAAAAAAAATGAATTTTTAACAAAGTAGTTCCACTTTAAACTAAGTTAGTTGAATTTTCAACCAAAAAAGATTAACTTTCAACCAAAAATACAATAGTCGATATTCCAATCAAAAAAGATTGTAATTTTTAAACCAAAAAAAAATTGAACTCAACCAAAAAGGATTATTTTTTAACAAAATACATGAATTTTAAACCAAATATTTGAAATTTTAAATAGTCAAAAATCTATTAGTTAAATTTTTAATCAAAACGATGAATTAGTCACTAAGAAGATTAATATTTTACGACAAAAGTGGATTTTTCATCAAAATACAGAAATTTTTAACCAAATAGTTGAATTTTCAACAAAGAAGATGAATTCTCAACGAAAAATGTAATAGTTGATATTTCGATCAAAAAAGATTTTAATTTTAAACCAAAAACAGTTGAATTCAACCAAAAAATTTGATTTTGAACCAAACCAAATCAATTTTCCAACAAAATATGAATTTTCTACAAAAATAATAGAATCTTTAACACAAAATAGACGAGTTTCCAACCAAATAAATGAATTTTCAAATGAAAATAATACATTTTCAAGCTAAAATGGAATAGTTCCATTTTCAGTTTTAAAACTTAAGTTTAAACTAAACAAAACACGAACTTTCAACAAAGTAATTAAATTTCCAACCAAAGAACTGAATTTTTAATTTAAATGATGATTTTTCTACGAAAAAGGCCAAATTTTCAACAAAATACATGAATTTTAAACTAAATATTTGAAATTTTTAATATCAAAAAATCTATTAGTTAAATTTTTAACCAAAACGATGAATTAGTCACCAAGAAGATTAATATTTTACCACAAAAGTAGAATTTTCAACTGAAGATAATTTTTAGTTAAACATGGAACAGTTACATTTTCAGTTAAAAAAATTAATTTAAAGATAAATAATTTTCAACAAAATAGTTAAATTTTGAACAAAAAAGGGGTTTCAATTAAAATGATAAATCATTAACAGAACAAATTCAACAAAACAGTTCCAGTTTCTACTAAGTTAGTTGAATTTTCAACAAAAAAGATGAATTCTCAACGAAAAATGTAATAGTTGATATTTCGATCAAAGAAGACTTTAATTTTAAACCAAAAAGCAGTTGAATTCAACCAAAAAATTTAATTTTGAACCAAACGAAATGAATTTTCCAACAAAAAATCTGATTTTTCTACAGAAATAATAGAATCTTTAACACAAAATAGACGAGTTTACAACAAAATAAATGAATAATTAATATTCATATATAATTTATATATAATTAATATTAATAATATAAATTAATTAATATTAATAATTAAATTTCCAACCAAAGAACTGAATTTTTAATTTAAATGATGATTTTTCTTCGAAAAAGGCCAATTTTCAACAAAATACATGAATTTTTAACCGAAAAGATGAATATTCAACTAATGAGATTATATTTGTACCAAAACATATGAATTTTCAACCAAAAAGATTACATTTCTATCAGAAAGGATACATTTTCGACAAAAAATGGAATAGTTAAATTTCCAGATAAAGAAATTGTCAATGAAAACAAATAATCTTCAACCAAAAAAGATGAATTTTCAACCAAACGGTTGTGATTTTTAACTAAAGAAATTAATTTTTAACTAAAATAACGAATCTTCAACGCAAAAAGACGAGTTTTCAAACAAAAAATATGAAGTTTTTACTAAATTAATAGAATTTTTAACAAAAAAACGAGTTTCCAACAAAAGAATTGAATTTTCAACTAAAAATAAAAATTTTTCGAGCAAAAATGGAAATAACATTTTTAGTTGAAAACAATTATTTTCTAACTAATAAAAACATGAATTTTCAACCAAAGAGATGCAGGTCCAACTAATGAGATTACGTTTGTACCATAAAGATGAGTTTTAAAGAAAATAATTGAATTTTCACCTAAAACAGATCAATTTTCTACTTAAAATAGAACAGTTAAATTTTCAGTAAAAAAAAAAATTTCAACGAAATACGTAATTAAAATTTTAAACAAACATATGAATTTTCAACCAAAAAGATTAAGTTTCTATAAGAAAAGATACCTTTTCGACAAAAAATGGAAGTTCAATTTTCAGATGAAGAAATTAATTTTCAATAAAAAAAACAACTAATTTTCAACCAAAAATTATGAATAAAAAAAATGAATTTTTTAGAAAGTAGTTCCTCTTTCAACTAAGTTGGATTCAACCAAGAAAGAACAATTTTTAACAAAATAGATGAATCCCCAACCAAAACACATGATTTTAACCAAAGAAATTAATTTTTAACTGAAATAACGAATCTGAAACGCAAAACGACGAATTTTCAAAGAAAAAATATGACTTTTTTACCAAATTAATAAAATTTTTAACACAAAAAAACGAGTTTCCAACAAAATAATTGAATTTTCAACTAAAAAAGATAAATTTTCAAGCAAGAATGGAATAGTTACATTTTCAGTTTAAAAAATTATTTTCAAACTAAAAAACCCGAGTTTTCCACAAAGAATTAAATTTTCAACCAAAGTAAGGAATTTTCAATCTAAAAGATTAATTATTATCTACCAATTTTCAACTAAATTCCTGCATTTTTAATCAAAAAGATGAAGGTTCAAATAGTGAGATTATTTTTCTACCAAAAAGACGATTTTTCAACAAAATGGTTGGATTTTCTCTTAAAACAGATACATTTTCAACTAATTAAATTTTCAATTTTCAGTAAAAAAATTAATCTTCAACCAAGAAGATTTATTTGTCTCATAGGAGATAAACCCTAGGCCTAGAGAAAATATTTACTAACTCTCTCATTTAACTTGCCACATGGCTTTGAAACTGAAAAATAAAATTAAATATTTGCTCTATGTTTTATCTCCTACAAATAAAAATTTTGAGGTTATGACGCTCCAATTTTTTTTAAATTTCACTTTTGACAGCGATGAACGTTTTACAATGAAATTTCTTCTGATTTTCGTATACAAAGTAGTTCTACTTTCAAATAAGTTAGTTGAAATCAACCAAAAAAGAAAAATCATCAACAAAATAGTTGAATTAAAATAGATTCATTTTCAACCAAACAGTTGTGACTTTTAAACAAGAAAGCTGTAATTTTTAACAAAATAGATTAACTTTTAACGCAAAAATACGAATTTTCACAACAAAAAAAAACATAACTTTCTAACAAAATTGTTGAATTTTCCATCAAAATAATAAATTTAACTTTAACTTCAGTATATCGAAAATTCTCTGACCAGTTTTAAATTACTGACTTTCTGGAATTCCTTGACCTGTCGCAACCCTGTTTTTTTTCTTTTGTTATATATTTCTCTCTAAAGAGCTACAAAGGAGTTATTTCGAGATCCAATTCTAATTTGTAAGCTTTTTTGTGTCCTGATTTTGGTACATAAAATGGTTCACGTAGATTTCATTTTGACCTACAAAAAATTAACATCCTCGCCAATTTGAATTCGCTGACCCATTATTTCCTTATTTGCACACATTTTATGCGTGGAATAGGCCAGGCAATTTATAAATATATCTAAAAAAACGTAAATTTATCAAGGTCGATAGGAACAAAGCTATACGACCATGTTATGCTCGTGGCTCGTGTCTGTCAACGTCACGCTTCTTGCATCACGATTCATGAATTAAATAAATTATCTGTACACGTGAATGGTAAATCATTCGCAAAATTTTGAAGAATGAAGAGTATGCATCAAAACTACTAGCTTTCTCGGGAAATGACTATTAAATGTGTCTAAAAATGGAGCTGGAGGACAAATTATAGGTTATGAGAGAATGAACTCACATTCTCTAGATCGGAGCCACTTTCGTCTGAGCTTCCACTACTGCTTGAGTCGATGAGGGCTTGGCTTTTCCTCTTTGCAGCCATGATTCACGAGTATTTTATAGTTTAAAACGTGAAAATAACTAAGAACTGCACCTTCCACGAAATAAAAATACCACTCGATGCATCACCAAACGCGCGAAAACCAGCAAAATTTCGTGACTCATGGAGTTGGAGGGGGAAACACGTGACGCGTACAGAACGCATGCGTCAAATTGATTTTTAAAAAATTAATGAATTAATAAGTGTGTTATCCATTTGTATAATAATAACCGATTTTGGGCTGCTGAATATATTTTTAGGTCGTATTAGTATAAATGTAATTATATTATCTGTTTTCATTAGAATTTATAGTTATTACCAGTGATTGCCATTGCTTACTCAGTGCTTACATGCATGTTAGGTTGCCTTGCACCAGGCGAAAAGAGCGGCAAAAAACTGGAATTTTACAATCCAATTATTAAAAAGTTTAAAAAATTGAAATTTCGAAAAAGTGGAGATTTTGAAGGAACATTTTCAATGGGTGAGATTAGGAATTTTTATAAAAGATCCGAGTAAGTTTAAGAGACATTTCAAAGTATTAAAAAGATTCGAAATTAATTTAAAAGTTGAAAACATTTAAAAAAAGTTTTTTAAAATGTTCATTTTTGAATATTTGAAAGTAAAATTTTGTATGCTTATTAAGGATTTTGAGTGGTTTCACGACCACGAACAAATTTTCTTAAAATTCATGTGAAATTTAAACTGATTTTTTATTTTGAAAATTTTCAGATTTCAAAAATTGTCATAAGAGAATCTGGAAGATATGAAGACAATTTTTTTAAGTTTATAAAATTCTAAGAAACATTTTAGGAAAATTCGAATAATTTTGAAAGATACTTAAAAGATTGAAAATTTTTGACAATGGTTAAAAAAATAATGTTAAATTTGAAAAGATTTTCAAAAATGTTTCACAGAATGTAAATTTTTGAAGATTTTGAAAAAAATGTTGTATCTTTTTAAGAAGTTTGAAAGACTTCAAAAAAATGAAAAACTTTTCTTGAGATTCCTGGAAAAATTTTTAATGACTCGAATTTTTCGACATCCATTAAAATGGTTAAATCATCCTTTTTTTAATTTTCTCCAGAATCTTAGGAAAACTATATAATTATATAACTTTAAAATCAAATAAGCTCAAAAAACAAATTTTTATTTTGTATTCAAATCTATTTATCTCCTAAAATTATAATTTGGGTGATTTTTTTTTCTTTCATGGCTAAAAAATCTTTTTTTTTGTTAAAAATTAAACAAAAAGGTTGGAAATTGGTCTTTTTTATTTGAAAGTGAATCTATTTTTGTTTAAATACCACTATTCGATTGAAAATTCGTTATTTTTTGTTAAAAATGCAACTGCTTGAAAATTAATCTTTTTTATTAAAGATTCATCATTTAAGTTGAAAATTCATCTCTTCGGTTGACAATGTAACTATTTCGTTGAAAATCCGTCTTTTTGGTAGCTAATAAATTTATTTCGTTGAAAATTTATATTTTTGTTTTAAAAAATGGAACTGTTTTGTAGAAAATTCGTCTCTTTTAGAAAAAGTTAATCTTTTTTGGTTAAAAAATGCCACTTGTAATTTTTTTTGTTTAGTTTAGGATTCAGCTATTTTGTTGAAAATTTGTCTTTTTGAGGAAACTGACAAAGATTTCCAAACATTTTAAATTACTTCCTCGAATTTCGAAAAAGAAAGTGGACGATTTTAATGAAAAAATTTTCAATTAATGAGATTTTAAAGTTGTATAAGAAATTCGAGAAAGTTTAAGAGACATATAAAATGACCACGAAAAAATTTTCTTAAAATTCATGTGAAATTTAAACTGATTTTTTATTTTGAAAATTTTCAGATTTCAAAAGATTAAAAAAATTTTCATAACAGAATCTAAAAGATATGAAGACAATTTTTGTAATTTTCTAAAATTCTAAGAAAAATGTTAGGAAAATTCGAATAATTTTGAAAGATACTTAAAAGGTTTCAAATTTTTGACAATGGTTAAAAAAATAATTTTAAATTTGAAAATATTTCCAAAAGTTTTTAACAGAATGTAAATTTTTTAATATTTAAAAAAAAATGTATCTTTTTAAGAAGTTTGAAAGGCATCGAGAAAATAAAAAACTTCTCTTGAGATTCCTGGAAAAATTTTTAACTTGTAAATTTTTTTCTTTAGTTTAGAATTCAGCTATTTTGTTGAAAATTGGTATTTTTGAGGAAACTGAAAAAGATTTCCAAACATTTTAAATTACTTCCTAAAATTTCGAAAAAGAAAGTGGACGATTTAAAAAAAAAATTTCAATTAGTGAGATTACAAAGTTGTATAAAAAAACTCGAGAAAGTTTAAAAAACATATAAAAGTATTGAAAGGATTCAAAATTAATTTAAAAGTTGAAAACATTTCAAAACAGTTCTGAAAAATGTTCATTTTTGAATATCTGAAAGTAAAAGTTTTGAAACTTATTAAGGATTTTGAAAGGTATCACGATCATAAAAAATTTTTCCTAAAGTACATGTGAAAATTTAAACTGATTTTTTATTTTCAAATCTAATTTTAGGAGAATATTTAAAAAACTTTTAAAAATTTTCAAAATTGTCCTAATAGAATCTGGAAGATTTAAAGACAAAACGTTTCTAATTTTTCAGAATTTTAAGATAATTTTTGGAAAAATTCGAATAATTTTAAAAGGTATTTAAAAGGTATAAAAGTTTTGGAAATGGTTAAAAAAATAATTTGAAAAGATTTCCAAAAATTTTTAACAAAATGTAATTCTTTGAAGATTTCATAAAAAATTTAGAAGCTCTTTAAGAAGTTTAAAAGGCTTCAAGAGAATAAAAATATTTTAGTGAGATTTCTGGGAAATTTTTAATGACTTTTTTCTTTGAAAAATGAATTTTCAAAGAAAATTGAAATTGGTATTTAAAACAGTTCAAAAGATTTTAGTACAATTTTTTAATTTTGAAAGATTTTTAAAAATTTAGGAATAGTTTGAGTCAGTTAAGAAGATATCTTCGATACTTCTTGAAGACCTAAATATCTTTCAAATTTACTGAAATTTTTCCTCAAATTTAGCAAAATCCTGAAAAATTAAAAAATTAGGTAGACTTTTTCGACATCCATTAAGTGGCTTAAATCTTCCAAATTTTTTTGTTTTTTTGCATTTTCTCCAGAATCTTAAGGAAATTATATATTTATATAACTGTAAAAACAAATATACAAATAAACTTAAAAAATAAATGTTTATTTGAAATTTTCATTTTGTATTCAAAACTATTTATCCCCTAAAAGTATAATTTGGGTGCAATTTTTTTTCTTTCATGACTGAAAAATATTTTTTCTTTAAGAATGGAACAACTAGGTTGAAAATTGGTCTTTCTGATTTGAAAATTAATCTATTTTTGTTGAGAATTTCACTATTTTCTTGAAAATTCGTTTTTTTTTTGTTGAAAATTCCACTGCTTAAAAATAAATCTTTTTTGAATAAAGATTCATCATTTCAGTTGAAAATTCATATCTTCGATGACAATGTAACTATTTCGTTGAAAATCCGTCTTTTTGGTAGAAAATAAATCTATTCGTTGAAAATTTATATTTTCGTGTTAAAAAATTGAACTGTTTTGTAGAAAATTCGTCTTTTTTAGAAAAAGTTAATCTTTTTTGGTTAAAAATGCAACTTGTAAATTTTTTTGTTTAGCTATTTCAGCTATTTTGTTAAAAATTTGCCTGTTTAAGGATGAATTCAACTGTTTTTTATTTAAAATGAAAATCTTTTTTTTTTGTTGAAATATTATTTGTGTATTAGATTTTTCGTTGTGAATAAACTTTGAAATACAAAATTCAATGTTTTCCTTTCAAGAAACATTTCTTAAAAATGTTTTACTTTTCTTAAAAATTTTATAAAATTCCTCGAACAATTTAAACTGACTTTATTTTTTCTTCAATACATTTTAAAAGAAAACTGACGAAAATTTAAAAACATTTTAAATTACTTCCTAAAATTCCGAAAAAGAATGTGGACGATTTTAAAGCAAAATTTTTCAGTTAGCAAGATTATCAAGTTTATTCAAAAATTCGAGTAAGTTTAAGAGACACTGAAAAGTATTAAAAAGATTCGAAATTAATTTAAATGTTGAAAACATTTCAAACAAGTTTTAAAAAAGGTTCATTTTTGAATATTTGAAAGCAAAAATTTTCAAGCTTCTTAAGGATTTTGAAAGGTTTCACGATAATGAAATAATTTTCTTAAAATTCATGTGAAAATTTAAACTGAATTTTTAATTTGAAAAACTAATTTTAAGAGAATATTTGAGAATATTTCAAAAGATTTTCGAAATTGTCATAACAGAATCTTGAAGCTTTTAAGACAATTTTTTTAATTTTCCAGAATTTTAAGATAATTTTTTTAATTTTCCAGAATTTTAAGATAATTTTTGGAAAAATTCGAATAATTTTAAAAGGAATTTAAAAGGTTCAAAAGTTTTAGAAATTTAAAAAAAAATAATTTGATATTTTAAAATATTTCTAAACATTTTTTAAAATGTAAATTTTTGAAGATTTCTAAAAAAAAATTCTAAGCTTTTTAAGATGTTTGAAATGCTTGAAGAATATAAAAAACTTTTCTTCAGATTTCTGGGAAAATTTTTAATGACTTTTTACTTTGAAAAATGAATTTTAAAGAAAATTTAAAAAGGTATCAAAAGATGTCTACAAGTGTCGATTATATGTGGAAGATTAGAAGGCAATTTTTATAATTTTGAAAGATTTTTCAAAATTTTTAAAATAGATTAAGTCAGTTTAAAAGATATTTATCTTCTAAACTTCTAAAAGTCCTTAATATTTCAAACTGATTGGAATTTTTCCTAAAATTTTGCAAAATCATAAAAAAATATAAAAAATGCTTTTTCGACATATCTGCAATTTTTTTTTAATTTTCCCAAGAATCTTAGGAAAATTATATATTTATATAACCTTAAAACAAATGAACTTGGAAAAGAAATGCTTATTCGAAATTTTTTAATTTTCTATTCAAAATTATCTATCCCCTGAAATTATTCTTTTGGTGAAATTTTTTTTTCCTTCATGACTGAAAAATCTTTTTTGGTTAAAAATTGAACTGTATGGTTGAAAATTCATCTTTTTAGTTTCAACATTAATCTGTTTTTATTGAAAATTCCACTATTTTCTTGAAAATCGTATGTTTCGGTTGAAAATGCATCTGGTTGAAAGTTAATCTTTTTTGGTTAAAAATGAAACTGGTTGAAAATTAATCTTTTTTGGTTAAAAATAAAACTGGTTGAAAATTAATCTTTTTTTGAATGAATTGAACTGTTTTTAATTCAAAATCGTTATTTTGACATTTGGAAATTACGTAACACATAAGTAAAATTCGTGAACTTTCAAGGAAATAGTCGAGTTTTCAAGTCAAAAGTTAATTTTGAACCAAACATGAAAGACTTACATTTTCAATTAAAATAATTAATTTTTAACCTAGAAAAGGAAATTTTCCAAAAAATACTTAAATTTTCATCGAAAGTGATAAATCTTTGATAAAAAAATGAATTCCCAATAAAAAGAATAATAGTTGATATTTTCACCAAAAAATGTTTTATTTTTTAATAACAAAAAGTTGAATTAAATAAAAACATACTTTTTTTCAACAAATCATTTCAATTCTTAACCAAAACAGACTAATTTTTAAACCAAAAAGAGAAACTTTCAACAAAAGAGTTAAATTTTTAACTAAGCTAGATTTTTCAGTTAATAAAGCAAAAAAAATCTAATTCAAAATGTTGTGTTTTCAAGTAAAAAAGAAACGAATTTTTGACAAAAAGGTTGAATTTACAACCCAAAATTATGAATTTTCTAGCAAACTAAGTGAACTTTTAACCCAAAAATTCCAGTTTTCACAAAAATAAGTGAATTTTCAACTAAAAAAAATTTAATTTTCTAGCAAAAATGCAATAGCAACATTTTCAGTTTGAAATAATAATTTTCAACGAAAGAAAATAAATGTTCAACAAAATAGTTGCATTTTTAACCAAAGAAATGAATTTTTAACTAAAATAATGAATCCTCAATCAAAAAATGAATTTTTTAACCAAATAGTTGAATTTGAACCCCAAAGATGAATTTTCTATTAAAAAATACAAATTTTGAGCAAAATAGATGACTCTTCAACGAAATATTTATATTTTCAACCAAACAGATACATTTTCAATCAAAATGATTGAAGGTCTATCAAAAAAGATAAATTTACGACAAAAAATGAAATAGTTAAAATTTCAGTTAAAAAAAAAATTATCAATAAAAAACGGATTTTCTACAAAATAATTACATTCATAACCAAATTAATTTTTAGCTAAAATGACGAATGAACCAAAAGGATTAATTTTATTAATTTTCTACCAAAAAAGATTAAGTTTTAACAAAATACATGAATTTTCGACCAAATTTGGAATTTTTAAAGGAATTTTCAACCTATAGTTAACTTTTCAGCCAAATAGTTGAATTTGGAATTGAAGAAGATAAATTTTCAACGGAACATGGAACAGTTAAATTTTCAGTTGAAAACATTAATTTACAAAAAAAAATTAATTTACAACAAAAAAATGCAACCAAATAGTTAAATTTTGAATAAAATTTTGTTTAACTAATATGATGAATCGCCAACCAAAAATAGGAATTTTGAACGAAGTAGTTCCACTTTCGACTAAGTAGTTGAATTTTGAACCAAAAAGTTTTTTCAGTCGCTATTTACGAAGAGCGAAAATTTTGAAAATTTAATAAAATCTTTATATAAGGAGAAACATCCTGACATCAACTCAAAATTAACAGGATGATTCGAGCAGGAACTGATTTAAATACCTTGCAAATTCCAGATTTTTCCGTTTTTTTTTCTAAGAGGTATGGTATATCACATGGAAAAAAAAATCTTGAGAAAGAAAATATAATTTGTTGAATTACAGGATCAACATGTTAATTGAAGCTCAAATTTGTACTAAAATTAGAAAAAATTAATCGTTTGTGGAAAGTTTTGGGTTTTAAAATTATTGTTTAAATATAAATAATGTAATTATATGGTATGCGATTACAATAATTTTAAGTACAAATTTGTTTTCTAAGAATAATCGTAAACATTCAAACCAATTTAAATTGTTTACACAATTCTATTTGGTTCAAATATTTTATTTCTGTCATTTTTTTCAAGATTGAAATTTTTTAGGACTTTATTTTCTAAGAATACTCTTAAATGTGTAAACAAATTAAAATTGCTTGAATAATTTTAATTTGTTTGAATATTTAAGAGTATTCTCAGAAAACAAAGTAGTACCTAGAAATATTTCAATATTTTGAAAAATAGAAAAAATAAAATTGTTTTAACAATTTAACTTTGTTAAAACATTTTAGCATTCTTAGAAAACTAATAACTACTTAAACATATTGAAATAATCCGAAAATTGGGCGCGATTAAATGTTTTCCCTGCTTTTTAAAAAGTTAACTATATACTTGAACAAAGACGTATTATCTAAAAAATTGTAGAATTATTTAAAACAATTATTTTATTGTTGTCATTGATATGCCGTTTTTTTCATTCGAGAACATTGATATAATTTAAATATCAACTTAGATGGCAAATTATCATAACAGATTCGGTTTGGTTGAAAATTAATTTGTCTAGATTGGCGATTAAACTATTTTGTTGAAAATTAATTTGATTCGAAAATAGTTGAAATAACTGTATCATTTCTAATTCAGAGCGGTCAAAATTGAACAATTTTATTTGGATTTCAAGAATCGAAAAATCTGATGATTACCGATTAAAGTTTCGAAAATAGGACAATTTCAAAACAATAAAAATGGAATATTTTCAGACTAGAAAAAATAACTTTTTAACCAAATTGTTGACATGAATGCTCAACGGAAAATGTAATAGTTGACATTTGAATCAAAAAAGATTTTAATTTTAAAACAAAAAAAAAGTTGTATTTATAAAAAAAGACGAATTTTTAACAAAATAGTTGAATTCTCAACCGAAAAGACGAATTTTCCACAAAAAAGTTGATTTTTCAAACAAAAGGATATTTTTTAACAAAGCTGTTTTATTGTCAGCAATGAAGATTAATATCCAATCAAATATAGTTGAATTTCCAACCGAAAACATAAATTTTTAACCAGACAGATTGATTTTATACCAAAAAAAAACGAATTTTCAATAAAATACAGACATGAACAAACAAATTTTCAACAAAACAATTACATTTGCAACTCTATTATATCAAACGTATATTATATTTGTTTCTGTACCTCGGTCTGGGACTGCTTATTCAGATATTGCAACACAAAGTATGAATTTTATTTCTAATGATGACTTTAATATTTGTTTCTTACTTTGAATTAAATTTTATTCTCGGCTACCCTGAAAAATTTATCAATTTAATAAATTTATATTATTAGAATTCAAATATGCACAAATTTTGTTAAATAAAATCGTATCGTAGCTTGTGTCCTTTTTCCAAAAAGCAATTTTTTTTATTTTTAATATATTTTTATACCAAGAGTTCATAACAAATTTCAAGATATTATTTGGTTGAACAATTTTTGTCTTTTCATTTTTTTGTCTCTTGTGTCGTTTTTCCAAAAATTTAATTTTTTTTTAATGTTGTTTTTTACGAATGAAACAAAAACTACGCATCCTATGAAAAAATGATTAATAACAAATTTGTAGCTCTTTTTCAATTGAATGATTTTTGTCTGATTTTTTTTGTAGCTTGTGTCGTTTGTCCAAAAATTTAATTTTTTTATTTTTAATGTTGTTTTTTACGAATAAAACAAAAAACTGCGTGTCCTATAAAAAAGTGATTAAAAAGAAATTTGTAGATATTTTTTCGGTGCACAATTTTTTTTCAAATCTTGCATAATTTGACCGCAAAATGAAAATTTTGATTTTACATTATTTTTTGTGCAATCAAACTTTGAATTTTCGATTTTTCGAAAAAATTCAAAAAGTTGTTATGATAATCTTGTAGGGCTTTCAAAAAGCAACGTTTTTCTTCTCTTGACTTTATAGCTGTAAGCGACATGAGTTTTCGTTCTGTTATTTAAGCCGAGTTGTAAATCCGGCAATAAAACTTTGACAAGAACCATGAATTTTCGTAGACGTGTTTTCTATTAAAGATAAGTGCAAATTAAATTAAATACAGGGTTATTAATGTTTAAGTTTTCCTCGTTTTGAAGGCGGCTGTCTCAAAAAGCTCAGTATATAAATGGCCCGGCCTCAGCAACCAGACATCAGTACAAAAAGAAGTAGACCTATTATTTTTTCTTCTAAAAATATTACTTTCTTATTTTTCTGGTAGTGGCAGTTACGCGAAGAAATTAGATTAATTAAACGACTTTTACAATGTTATTTTTCTCAAATTGCAAGTCGCTTAGCTTTTTTCAGCTTCACAATTAAGATTATTTTATGAGGCAAAGAATTGTTGGTTATAAAATTATACTTTGCTCATTCACTTTTTTGACAAAATTGATCATTCATGAAGTCCTTTTACTAACATATCAAAAACAAACACCTATAAATGTACACGAAAAAAAGATTTATTATTGAAATGAAAATCTTCCGTTTTGGTACCGATATTTTCTTGATTAAATGCTAATTTCTTCCTAATATTTGCCTTCTTTAGAAATTAAAAAGCAGCAAAAATTCACATAATAACAAATTTCACAACAAAAAATGCAAGGCAAAAACATATTCCACAAACAATTTTTCACTGTTTACAAGGAAATATTGTATTGAACCATTAGTTTGAACTAGTAGTTGATATTTACGAACTTTTATCAAAGTCATCAATCAAAGTTATTTGATTTAGATGCTTTCCAGAGTATAGAGAATGCTGAGACTATACATATTCTGAAAAACGAATATACACCACCAGGAGTATTGGAAATATTTTTTAATATAAAGGATAAGGATTTGAATGGAAAATGTGACAAAATTGACACTGACGAAACAGCTACGTGAGACAAAATAGGAAAAGCTGTCATAGATCTTCACTATGATTTGGAAGCTGGAAAAAACACCCAAATAAATAGAAGTACCCGTGTGGACATGTGCCCGATTTTGCCCAAATAGTTCTTGGGCACCAATTTGGCCCCCATTGGGCGTCGTACTTTAGAAAAATGTAATTAATTAATCAAATATAATATTCCGGCTTATATTTTCAACCAATTTTAAAGTTTTGTAACGGAAGCTAAATGAATTCTCAAGAGATCTGTGAAAGTCGATTTTTAAAAAAAGTTGATAATTTTTTTTTATTGAAGTATAAACTTTGCAAAAATGAGAATTTTCAAGTTTCCAATGCAAAGGAAAATTATTCTTTGGCTCAACAAAACTTTTGCTGACTAAACGAAAAATTCCATTGGTTTAACAAAATATAACGTTTGTTTAACAAAACGCTTTGTTATGGTAACTAAAATTTGGTGGAACCGTGCAAAAAATTAATTGCACAAATAGCAATGAAATTATTTTGTTGTACGAATAAAAAATTTTCTCACTGTATTAAATATATTTCCTCCGTTTAGGTTTTTATGCATTTTAAAATTACCCGCATTTTTTCATGGTTTCATGTAGGCCAATCAGAACGTGGCATTAAACAATGCCAGCGCCCTCAGTCGTCCGTGGTTCGTGTTGCTCAGTGACAGTGTTGCTTTCGTTCTTTTGGAGGACGCTTAATGGAGTAACCGTGTCAATCGCGCAAATGCAAAATAAAGAGTGCTTTTTTATAAAGACCGTCAAACTCATCTTTTTATAATACTTTCAAGATATGTTTTTCGAAAAAGCAGTTTAACATAAGGATGGGAGAAAGAGAATATGTCGACAATTTCATTCTTACACCACCTCATCCAAAAATACTAACTTCCGCCTTTAAAAACAAATTAAAGTGCGTGTTCTTCATTAAAATAAAATTCATAAGTTCAGCACATAAACCAAACACCTTATTAATATAATATTAATGAAAAATTATCTTTTGAAGTAAATTAAGCATAATTAATATTGCCCAACTGGGGCCAAACTGGATCGTCTAATTGAGCATAGATACAACTCACCGTTACAAGCCAGACTCGAGCCAAATCTGGGAGTAATTGGGCCGCCAAATTGGTGCCTATTTGATAGTTGGGCAACCTGACTGGGACCCAGTTTGACCCCATTCGACTTTTCCACACGGGTACTTGAAGGATGCTGATAAATACAAGGCGCAAATAAAGTTCATCAAAACAGCGCTATACCATGCGCGACGGACGATAAAGTGGCCGTATGTATTGCTTTATATAAAAGCACCTGTGAGTTCGTTTAATGTTTCAAGTGCGAGTTTCATACTATGTTTTTTGGTACATTTCTTAATTTGTATTTTATATAAGATATGAATATTTTTTAAAGTGAACATTCCTTCATTTTCAGACTAGGAAGAAACTGAAACAAGCAAAAAGAGTGGCAAGAGAACTATAGGACAATTAGACTATGGTCTAGTGGTTAGCATGTTGGCCTCTATGCCGCAGCACTGTAGGAAGAGAGTTCGAGTCTCGGTGGATCCGTAGGCTGACTTTGAAAAAAGTGGGGTTTTGACACACTGAAAAAAATGGTTAGTTTGGGCCAACTATTTAGCTTGTAAGATATAGCGCTACTATTTTATTAGTTGATGGTGCTATTTTATTAGTTGGCACAAGAAATTCATTAGTGACAGTGACTATTCAATTAGTATTAGCAACTAATAAAATAATTGTCCCCACTAATAAAATAGCAGTGCCATTAATTATTTGGCCCAACTAACCATTTTTTTCCAGCCATTTGTTGAGTATAATTCGCTCAGTAGCCAGGACGAACTTGAGTGCGTTGTATTATACACAGGTTTTACTGCAATTTTCCTCGTGTACTGAAAAAAAAACAAATATTGTAGGTAAATACTAATATAGATATTTGAAAGACGGGCGCAGCCACTGGGGTATATAATCAGTAGAGTATTTTCTTGTGGGGTAATGTGTACATTTAATTTAATGTAATATGTAATGTAATATGATAATGTAATAAGTAATGTAATATTTAGTGTAATGTGTAATGTAATATGTAATGTAATATGATAATGTAATAAGTAATGTAATATGTACACTGTTAGAAATGTTTGCAATTTTAGTATACACGGGCATATTAAATTTCTGATATGTTTACTAAATTCATTACACTTTGTAATTTTAGTGCCAACGGCGATACCACTCTGGAAACACCAGTTCTCGTAAGATCACTGAAGTTAAGCATTGTTGGGCGCGGTTAGTACTTGGATGGGTGACCATCCAGGAATACTGCGTTGCTGTTGGCCCGTCGTGGGTGTGGTGGGCCCACATTGGTAGTAAATATCCACCTAGAAACACTACCCGAATCGGGTGTGAGGCAATGAACTTTCGAGTTCAAACTGCTAATCAATTTTTTTTTTTTTTTGTAATTTTAGTATACTTACGTATACTAAATTTCTTTTATGAAGTTATATGTATACTAAATTTATTAGGTGTACAGTAAGTTTCTTTCACGTATATGCATTTCATAGTTTCTGTATACTAAAATTCATATACGTGTTTACTATATTCAGCTGCGCAAGCGCGTTTCGATTTACGCAGATCGCGCAACGTGGCCGGTGGCAGGCTCGCATGCCCCTGCATTTGTTTGAGTTATTTGTAATGCTAAAAGGTTTCTTTCTTCGAGGATCTGCAAAGTCTTCATTTTGAAAGGTATGTTCAATTTATTAACGAAAATGTAGCTTAACGATATGATTTTTTGACAATTAAAACTTTTTTCTTTAATTTCATTTTTCATCTGTTCATGTTTACAGATGATGAAGACGGAACTTACGCCAAACGGAACGCATATACTGAATTTAGTATATGCGTATACTAAGTTTCGTATATATGTATACCGAATTTAGTATACGCGTATACTAAATTTCATGTACGTGCATACTAAATTCAGTATATGCATATACTAAATTTACCTAACGCTGGTATACTAAATTTAATTTCATGGTGTGAATTCTTGCTTCCATTACATGTATACTAAATCTAGTACAGATTTTTCTAAAAGTGTAGTGTAATGTGTAATGTAATATGTTATTTAATATGTAATGTAATATGTTGTGTAATATGTAGTGTAATATGTATAGCGTAGTATGTAATGTAATATGTAATGTATTGTAATAACCAAACTATGTAGCATTAAATAAAAAGTTATCAATATCTACCTGCAATCATATCAGGATTTTCCTAGTTTTTGATTTGAATCTAAAACATAAAAGTAAACCAACAAAACCAAAAAACAGGGATCCAGATAAACAACAAATTTAGAGAATGAATATATAATGCAATGAAAATCGATTTATTATAGCTTTTAAATACATAGATTGAATTCGTTAGAAATGTGTTGATCGTCGTACTTAATACGTCCTATATAAAACATTGGTTCGATACAAAGAAGTGTTTCTACCAAAATTACGAAATTATTGTTGCCAATTATTATTTATTTAAGTCAGTGAAATATTAACTAAGCTATTGAACGTTGTTATTGGTTGCAAAAAATAACTTATAATTTTATATACCATCTATTACCAAAATGTTACATTACAAAAAATTATCAAATTAATGAAAGCAATATATATATGGAATAGCTAAGAATTTTCTAAACTTCATAAGCATATTGAAAGATTCGATAGGATTTAATAAGGTTTAGGGTGTTTTTAATGATTTCCAGGACTTTGGAGAATATCAAAGATTTCAAAAGATTTTTATGGGATGATTTCAAGTGCTTTTTACCGGATTTCAATAGATAAACATTTTTTAAACATTTTTATAATATTTCTATAAATTGCAAAGAATTTTACAAGAATTAAGGCATTTCGATGGATTTCAAGGATTTCATGATAATTTCAAATATTTCAGTAACATCTGGTTTGAAAAATTTTCCTTAAATTTCAAAAAATTCAAAAGGATTTCACAGAATTTATAAGACTTTGGGATATTGAAAAAGATTTCAAGGGATTTCAGATTATTGCCAATACTTAACAATATTTCAAAGGATTTTTAAGGTATTTTATAAGAGTTTCCAGGATTTCAGTTATTCTAAGGGATTTTGAAGGCTTTCGATAAAGTTTTTTGATAAATTGCCCAGAATTTCAAGAAATTTCAAAGGATTTTTTTAATTTTAGGGTAATTCAAAAGATACCTAGCAATTTTCATGAGATAAAAATTATTAAGAGGTACCATATCATATAATAGTATAAAATGATATTTAAAATTATTAGATAAATATTTTTATTAAAAAATTAGATTTTTCCAAAAAAACAAACATTTACTGTCATTATCATGGTCAAAATTGAAGAATTTTAAACATTGTAACCCTTCAAAGTTTAATTATTGTAAAAACGTCATAAATGATATGATTTTTAATTGGCAGTTTTTAAAATAATAAATTCAAGCTTAATTGAACCGTTTTCAATTTTGGTGCGCCTTTTTTGATTTATTAAAAATTTTTTTTTAAGGAATTAAAATCATTTTTAATCACTTCAAACTTTGCAAAGAATGATAAACAAACGGAGGGTCCGATCAAAAAACTTAAAACACTTCTGAATTGGTCTCTAAGAGGCTTTTTTATTTGATTGAAAAAATAATTATTAAAAAAATCAAAATCTTGTTAACATATTTGTAACTGTTCACAACAATTTCCAAACGTATGCAAAAATACGTTGCTATGGCAGACTCGTTAGTAACAAAGCTGTCTTCTCTAAACTTGCAATGTTACAAAACAATTTTGTCAACAATTTTTGTACGTCATTCAACAAAGGAATACATACATTTGTGAGGCCCCATATCTAGATTTCAAACTTTTGGAATTAATTATAAATAAACTAAGCGTTCTATCCACAAAAAATGTTAAACAATTATTTAAAAAAAAATGAAAAAACCTCTCACAGATGTTTGTATGTTGATTTTCATTGAATACTCAAAGTTGCTGTGCAATTAATATATTTGCTTAAAACAATTGCAGAACTTGAAAAAAAATTGCTTAAAAAAGGCACATTCAGATATTTCCGAGACGAATCCAAGGGTGTTTTCGATTTTTCGATTAGACGCTTAGTTTGTTTATAAATATTTACGAAAGTTTAAAATCTATATATTGGGTCCCGGAAATATACGCTTATGTAGAATGAGATTGAAAAATTGTTAACAACATTGTTTTGCCACATTTCCAGCAACTCAAAAAATTTTCGCTGCAAAAAAATTACTTTTTAAAAATTAATTCATATGAATGTAGGAGTGTCGTTTAAAAATAAAAATAATTAAGAAGTCAGTAATAGCCATTGTTATTTTTGGCGGTTTCACGTAAAAAAAATTAGCTTTTAAATCAAAATAGCTTGAGACTGAGTTTTTTATGAAAAAATAACAACACTGCATGCTCAAATTTTATACTTACTATGATAAATTGTTTATAAAAATATTTAATAATACATTTGTATTAATACTTGTGATTAACATAGAGTTACAATTTAGTCTCAAGCTATTTAAATGCGAAGAGCTATTTTATTCTATGTGAAATTACCAAAATGTTGAATTATTTAATCTTAATTGTTTATGAACATTTAAATTCTGATATTTTACCAAACATTATCAAAGATATATTATTTTTAGGAATATCTGTAGCAATCCCGGTGATTGAAGGAAATTAAAATTTAAAGAAACCTTAAATTTAAATATTTCTTCACACGAATTGTTTATAAGAATGTTTATTGTTAACATTTTGAATATTTTTGTGACTAGCAGTTATTCTTACGATAATTCCAAACCCTTACAGTGCGTGAAAAATGGGTTTTCTACTCAAAAGGATAAAAATGTCGAATTTGTGTATAAAAATTTAAATTGTTATATTGTACTGAATATTATCAAGCATATATTCAATTCAATTCAACTGTTTTTTATTTAAAATTAAAATCTTCTTTGATTGAAATATCAACTATTATATTTTTCGTAGAGAATTAATTTTTTAAATTATTTTGTTAAAGAGTCAACTATTTTGTTGAAATTTTAATTATTTTGTTGAAAATTCAACTGTGTTATTGAACATTCGTCCTTTAGGTGTGTTATTGAAAGATTGTTATAAAATCTGTTATAAAAATGTTAAGTATAAAATTGTTATTGTTATAAAAAATTTGTCTGTTTGGCTTGAAAATTTAACTATTATATTGTTGGAAATTAAACTATTTTTTTGAAAATGTAATGATTTTGTTGAAAAGTTAACTATTTTGTTAGAAATTCATCTTTTTGCTCGAAACTCAACTGCATTGTAGAAAATTCGTCCTTTTGGTTTGAAAATTCACCTTTTTTGTATTAGAAATTCATATTTTTTTGGTAGAAATGTTCTTCTTTGAAAATTCAACTATTTTATAAAAAAGAGATCTTTTTGGCTTGAAGATTGGAATATGTGGTTGAAAATACAACTGATTATAGTTGAAGTTAATTATTTTTTCTCTGAAAATTCGACCATTTGATCGAGAATTCGTTTTTGTAGGTTGAAAATTCAACTACTTGGTAGTAAATGCAACTTTTTCATCCAAAATTAATTTGTTGCTTGTTGAAAATTGAACTATTTGTTTGAAAAATCATCTCTTTTGGTAGAAAATTAATTTTTTCCGGTTGAAAATTCAATTAGTTTGTTGAAAATTCAATATATTTCGACTTGAAATCTTAAGCTTTTCATATTGAATTCAATGTTACCTATACATTAGTTTTATTTAAAAGAATTTTTCCCTTATTTTGGGGGGCTGTGAAATCTTTCAAAATATACGTTTTTATGTTTTGTGTTTTATTTTAGGTTTTTATCAAATAAAATCAAAGAAAAATTTTTGACCTGATAAAAAAATTAACCAATTGGTTTAAATGTCGTCTGAATATTATTCGCAAGGAGTGTTTTCACTGATATCATGATTTTTCAGACAAATATAAGTATTTCAAAGAAACTAGGATCGTTTATAAAAAAAATGTCAAACTTGTTGCTAAAAAAAATTATTAGACAAACAGTTTAAAAATTGGCTCAAATCTCTTTAAAATTCAATTAGCTTTCGTTTAAAAAAAAAGCTCAAATCTGATCAAAATTGTCAGCCCTAGAGTAATTTGTCCAGAAAAACTTTTTTTTGCCCCAATGTGCATCGTGGAGCTTGGTACCATCGTCTGGCTTAAGTGATGCCAAAACGCGCAGACCTTAATCACTAGCGCCACTCTCGGTCGTCGTCTCAACTCCTCACTGGGAGGGATGGAAGCTCACGAGGGCTTGCGAGAGGGTAAGAGAGACCGCGAGCAATACACCCAGTTGGAGAGCAACAGTGACACGACACCAGAGAGGGACCGAATCCAATAATCAAGCCACCAGCCAGAGAGAGAGGAGCAAACCCCGAGAGAGACGCCAACTCAGATCAAGTGAGAGAGCTTGCGTCTACGTCAGGAAAAGCTCCGAGCTTATTGGTCCCGGTCCATTGTTGCGTATTGATTGCTGCGGAGCGGTGGTGTGGTCGTCGGGACACTTGGTTGTCGTCGTAGTCGTCCTCGGTGATGATCGGCGCGGCGGTGGCATCAAGTCGAATTGCGAATGGGTAACGGAAACGCGTAGTCGTCATTCACAGCTCGCGTCGTTCTCGCACCTCTGCCCGGGACAAACACTTTGACGCATTTCTTGGTGCCAGTGCGGATTCTCGGGGTGAGGGAGCCGCAAGTGTATGTTCTCCGGAAGTGCCACCCGGAAATAGGAACCAGGACTAAGCCACCGCAGCTGCTGAGTAGTTTGCTAGTGGAATTGGGTGGCTGTTAGAATTGGGTGACTATCAGAATTGGGTGACTATCAGAATTGGGTGACTATCGGAATTGGGTGACTATCAGAATTGGGTGACTATCAGCGAGTGAGACATCAACGAGAGTAGAGGTCACCAAGGAGGGTAGCAAGGTGCCAAGAGGGTGGCAAGGGATAAGGGATCAGGAAGTGTCGACACTGAATCAAATGAGGATAATGTGACCGAAGCCTGGAGTGACAGAAATGAAGAGTGACGAGAAGAAGTGTTAGAAGAAGTCAGGTGGTATTTTTTGATCGGGAAGCATCTCGCCAGTCAAGGCCGTGGATCCGGCAACATTATGAAGCGCATCAAGAGCAGACTGCTGGCTGGTCATTGGGGACGGTGAATGTATGACCCGGGGGCAGCCAGCAGAGATCTGCTGCCGGGATGACGTATGACGAGACGACCGAGCAGCCCCCGGAAGACTGCCTCAAGGTTCGGAAATGGTGGTGTTTCGTCCTCTCGAGCATCTTCACCTTCCTCGCGGGGCTGCTCATCGTCCTGCTCTGGAGGGCTTTCGCCTTCCTCTGCTGCCGAAAGGAGCCAGAGGTTGCTCCAAATGACCCCAAGCAGAAGGAGCAGAAGGCGGCCCGCCAGAACAAAGAGTTCGAGGGTACTTTTATGACCGAGGCCAAAGACTGGGCCGGCGAGCTCATTTCCGGACAAACCACCACTGGACGTATTCTTGTGAGTTTCAAATTTCACCATCTTTTATTATGTTAATTATCAAACATTAACTTAATGGAGAGCGCACGCTTCTTGGCCAATGGCCTGGAATCGAGATGATGGTCGAACTTGACCGCAGGGGGTTTGTTCTGTTTTAGGGCTGACTGAAAATCTTGGAGTCTTATGTTCATCAGCAAGTGACCTTGCTGATGAAAAATTGTTGCTCCACGATTTTACGGATTTTTTGTGTCAATTTTCATTGGATAGGCTGAAAACTAAGTGGGGTAGGGACAAAAGTGTCCAGTTCAAAATATTGGATATCTCTTCTAAAGAGGAGCATAAGTTCTCCTCATTTTGCAAAAAGACTTTCGAGAAAAATTGCATTTGGATGAATTATAGTAAAGACACTTGCAGAGATAATTTAAATCTTGTAAAAAGATCGAAATAGTTTTGGTCAATAATTTATGCCATAGTCCTTAGATTCATTTTATCTATACCTACATTTTTCTATATAGACTTTCCCAAATTTTACTTTCAATATTTTATAACAATTTTCTGCATTAAAAATGACAAGCGAAAACTAAAATAAATATAATTTATCAATTTGACAAACTTCATGTTTTTCTTAAAAGTTTAAATTTATGTTTCATCTAAACTGTTTTCTCTAAAAAGAATGTTACATGGTTTTTTGGCGGAGAATTTAATTGCTTTCGTTTTGATTCTGTTGATATGATTTAAGTTTAAATATTATTTATTTTTTTAAATTCCAATCTTTAAATACTTATTTCTTCGGAATTCCCTGCTGGGAAAAACCTATTTTCTTCCAGCGAGGAATTAGTCACCTGTTCCAAACATGTTACCAATATTGCCATGGCAACTGTCCAAATGTCCCTCATTTGGCTTTTCCAGTGGAGTAGCTTTATCATGATATTAAATTTTGGATGGAATCATTTTTATTTTAAATAACGAAATTAGTAGGAGAGTATGCAAAAATACATTTTTTATATATTTTATTTATAAATTTCCCTGAATTTATTATTTCTCATACCTTTTCTGATTTTTTTATGAACAAACTAAGGAATAAATTAAATCTACATTTTTAATGAAAAACACCCTTTAGCTGAAGATTAAATAAGGTTCTTACACTTTTTTCCCAATTTTTGACAAGTTTTTCGTTTAATAGAAGAATTAATAATTAATGTTGGAGGTCTTCTATACAAAAATCGGAAAAGACTGAAAATAATTAACATAGAACTTTTGGCAACAGCAAGGTAATTTTTGATCATATCTCTTGAATCGCGATCTTATCAAAGTGGAGTCAAAACACAAAATCATTGGCACAAAATTTGGAAGAGTATTAAAATCCTTACCTTTTTTTAATAAAACGTGTTTATGTCTACTTTACATACAATTTTTGGTTTAAATAATGCTTTCAAGGAATATTTATTTTTAATTAAATAGATCGTTATTCAATTGTTTGTGTATTTAATTTAATTTAATTTTAATAATGCCCGTGTAGAAATAGCCCCACTTGGCCCTATTAAAAGTCGGGCACTAGTCGGGGGCTAGTGGGGTTCTTTTTGGTGTACATTTCTAGTCGGGGGCTGGTCGGGGACTAGTCGAGCTATTTCAAAAAATCTTAATCCTCTGTGTAGGCTATTTTTATGTCAAAATTCCTAGGCGGGTTCTAGTCGGGCTCTGATCGGGCTATTCTTCTTTTAATGTAACATTTTTAATATCAATTCAACGAGAGTTTAAGACTGTTCCTGTGTTCTAAAATTTCGAAAAACTATAAATACAAATATCGCGAAAACAATTTTTTTTCTGTTTTTTTTTTTTTTAAGGAAAAAAAATCTAAGTTCCATCTTTAAGATAAATTGTAAATCTTCAGAAAAAATTACATTTGATTTAATTCTTAGTCGTCGTAAAATAGTCTAAAACGCCTAAAAAGCAAAACATTATAGGAAAGTTTAAAAAAATTTGTGTATTAAAAAAATTGTCGCAATACGCGATAAAATTTCTAAGTTCCGTGGATACAAATTTTAAATGCTCATTAAAAATGACATTTTATGTCTTTATATCAAAAGTTTTAAAATAGTCTAAAACGCGAAAAAACAAAATATTACACGAAGAAAAATTGTAATCGATTTAAATTATTTATTTAAAAATTATTTTATTCATATTCCTGTTAACAGATTATTTATTTTACGTCTATATTATGATGTCGTATAATAATAAAAAAATTAATTAGAAAAAAGATTTAAAAAATTGTTGTTATTACTTTTTTGAGCTGTACCTTATGAAGATGGCTTTTTCATCGAGTTTCAACTCGTAGGTTTAGCGCAATGGTTAAGACTACCGACTGCTAGGCGACAGATTCAGGTGTAGATGTAGGTTCGAAACCCCGTATCGTTAGAAATTTTATTTGTAATATAATGTTTAAAAATTTAATATATGTATTCATTCTAAGCAGGGCAATTAACATTCATAGACAGAATACTCGCAGTCAATTATTATTTATTTTTTAAATACCTTTTTTGTTATATCTTTAGAGGATAGCAATAGTGGTACTGCGCCAGTGGTGTATTCTCACGTGGGTAGTACCCGACTAGACCCCGACTGGGATAAGTCGGGTCATCCGACCAGCCCCCGACTAATTCACCGTGACGAACTGGTCGGATACCCGACCAGTTGTCCCGAATAGCCCCCGACTTAAAGTGGGGCCAACTGGTCGGGTACCCGACCAGCCCCCCATTTGCATTTCCACACGGGTGATGATTATTTCTGTGTATTTGAAATATTATCAGTTCGATTATCGGAATTAAGTTGAACAAATTTTTCATAATGGTTTCAACGCCTATCTAAAAAATAAAAAGAATTTTTACAAAAAAAAATTACTTCCGATTACAGATTCTTTACGTTAATAGGTCAAACTTGTTAAACATGTTAACACTTTTCAAAAATCATAAATATTTTTCAATATTTCTCTTATGATATGTAATTTTACAAAACTTGAAAATTTTTTTTTAGAATTTGAAATATATTAATCATGTATGAGATTATCTTCTGATGAGGTTCTATAAAATTCTACAAACTTCTATGAAGTTAACGAAAATGAAAAATTCCGATAGAAAATATTTTCCAATGTAAAATTTTCAAAGACTTAGAATTGACGAAATACAAAATTTTCGAATGCAAAATTGACAAAAAGATTTTTAATTTCCGAATCATAAAATTGACAACAACAAAATTTGAATGATAAATTCTTTCTTTTTAAGTTATCAGGTGTTTGAGAAAATTGAACTAATAACTCGAGCGGTAACAGATTTTTGATAATTTTGGTACAGTCAATCTTTTTTTGTGGTCCTGTTAAATTTGACAAAAAACCAAACATTTTGGTCGGAAATTCTGTAATTCGGGATTTGTGTCATGTCGGGAATTTCGATACTCGGATATTCAACAAATCGAGAATTTTAAAATTAAATTTAAATTTCAATTCTTATCGTCAATTTTTCAGTCGGAAATTTTTTATTTCGTCAATTCTAAATGTCGGAAAATGTTGAATACGGAAAATTTTTTAGCAATTTTATAGACCCTTGCAGCACTTTCTGCGGGAATTCATATTATTGTGCTATAATCGAATTGAAAATATTATTAATAAAATTCCTCGAAGTTCTGCAATTATTGATCAGCATTCTTCCTACTGAGCACTAATACTTTTTCACTGTACCCATCATTTATGACCCATATATAAATCATACGTTCGTGCTGGGTTCACTTGGCCGGAAAAAGACCTCCCTCAGTTTCCAAGGATCCATAAACATTGTGAGAAAGTTTTTGATGCTTTATAGACATTTCAAACAGGTTGCATTCTGCCCTGAATACAGGTTTCGAACCAAACTTTACCCATTTTCCTGATTACTCAATTTGCGCTAAATAAAAAAAAAACAGATTTTTTTATTAAAACGATTTTTGTTCGGTCCTGAGTTACATAAAAAGTTATATAAAAACCATTCTATTTTCTTAACAAACAGATAATGTATTGTTATTAATTATTATTAACATTAAACTATTTTCAATAATATGCAGTTAAAAAAAATCTGAAAAATAAATTGAGTAATACAAACAACTGAGATCGACGAAAACAACTTTCGTGCGAAATTACAAACTGGGCTTCCGAATCAGTATTGTAGAAAATCAGTACAGGTATATAATGATTTTCCTGTAATGAATTTCATATAATTTTTTCGTGATTATAGAAAATTCATTATATAAAATCATTACATGGAAAACGATTATTGAATAATCAGTATTTGAATAAATCATACAAGAATATTACAGAAATTAATTTAAAAATGAGATAAAGTACAGAGGAAAGATTTCTTTTAGACCACAAAAAATTAAAAAATAAACTTTACACAGCCAAAATCTGTAAAATTCCTTTCTATCTTTACACTCGCTTGAAATTTCGTTGAAAATCCTTGATGCCTTATTTAGAAATATTTTGAAATCCATTCAAATCTTTGAAATCTGTTAAAAAATCAGCAAAAATCGCTTGTAATCTATAAAACTATAAAACTTTAACTCATTTAAAATAAGTTAAATTTATTCCTCAAAGTTCTCTTGAAATCCCCTGAAATTTTCAAAATCCCCTATAATCTTTGAAATACTTGGAGGTCCTATAGAAACACTTAAATTTTGCGAAATTCTTTTAAATTCCTTAAAATCTTTGGAAACCCTTCCAAATTCTTTGACAACCTGTAAAATTTCTGAAATCTCTTTAAATTGATTAAAGTCTTTCAAAATAACTTAAAATCTTTAAAATCCTTCAAAATTGTTTTAATTCCTTATTATCCCTAAAAATCGTCGAAATCCGCGGAAGTCTCTTGAAATTAAATTTATTTTATTTCCTAAACTTCTATAGAAATCCAGTCAAATATCCATTATATAATTATTTAATGGATATTTTAATGAATTTTCATAGGAAATAAGTAGAAAGAATTTGAAATCCCTTAAAATATAAATTAAACTCATTCATTAAAATGCTTTAAAAAATACCGTTCAAATTCCTAGAAATCTTTAAAATCTTTGGAAATTCAATCGATTTTATTATCTTAATTTTATTGTTTGATTGCAAATTCGACCATTTTTTTAAAAATTCGTTACTATTGGTTAAAAATTAGTCTATTTTGGTGAAAAATGAACTGTCTGTTGAAAATTCATATTTTACTGTTGAAAACTCAACAAAAATCTTTTTGAATTAAAAATTCCATTATTTTTTGGAAAATTCCTCTTTTCGGTTTAAAAATTCATTCCATTTAAAGGAAATTCAATCTTTTTTGGTTAGAAATGCAACTGTTTTACAGAAAATTCGTCTTTTGACTTGAAAGTTCAACAATTTGGATTTTTATCTTTTTTTATCTGTTATCCTTTTATCTTTCTTGGCTGAAAAATTGTTCTTTGTTGAAAAATCATCTTTTTGGTTAAAAGTTTTAATTTTAATTCTTTAAAATAGTTGGAGGTTCCACGAAATTCTTTAAATCTTGTAAAGTTCTTTGAAATCCCTTGAAAAAGTTTGAAAATCTTTTTATATCTGTTGAAATCCGTAGAAATCCCTTAAAATAAAATTTAATTTATTTTCTAAAGTTCTCGAGAAATTTTTTTAAATCCCTTAAAATCTTTTGAAATCTGTAGAAATCGTAATAATCCGTTGAAATCAGAAGAAATCATTTGAAATCCCTTAAATATAAAGTAATCTGAACTTATTCATTAAAATTCTCTGAAGAAATACGGTTAATATTCCTAGAAATCTTTGAAAATTCAATAAAATTCTTTAAGTGTTGTGAAATTTCATGAAATTCCTCAAAATATCTTGAAATGTTTGGAATCGCTAGGAATTCCATGAAATTTAATTTATTTTCTGCAGTTTTCTAGAAATCCCTTCAAATCGAGCCTTACATTTTTGGAAATCCTATAAAATTCTTTGAAATTTTCAAAATCTCTTCAAATTCTTTTTAACCTGTTAAAATAGCTTAACATCTTTTAAAATCCTGTAAATTCTTTAAAATTTTTGGAGGTCTTATAAAATCACTTAAGTCTTCCGCATTTCTTTGAAATCCCTTCAAATCTTGGGAAATCCTAAAAATTCTTTTAAATCTTTTAAAATAAATTAAAATCCTTTGAAAGTTTGTAACATTTTTAAAGATCGTGATAATCAATGACAGTAAGTAGAAATCAATTGAAATTCCTTAAATATGAATTAAATTAAACTTATTCATTCAAATTATTTAAAAAAATCTGTTCAAATCCCTAAAAATCTTTTAAATCCCTTCGAAACTTTAAATATTTGGAGAATCAGTAAAGTTCTTCAAATTTTGTAAGATTCCTTGAGATACTTTAAAATCCCTCTTTGGAATCTATTAAAATAACTTGGATGTCTTTTAAAATTCCTCAAATCATGTGAAATTGTTAGAAATCCCTTGAAATCTTTGTAAATCTTACAAAATTCTTTGAAATTCCTTAAAATTGTTTTCCTTAAAAATGCCTTCGAATTTTTTGGAATAACTTAAAATTCTTTACAAATTAGTAAGTTCCTTTATATCTCTTGAAATTGTTGAAAACCGTAGAAATCACTTGAAATAATTTAAAATCCCACTTTAAGTGAATAAATAAATCATTCTTTTGTAGTTTCTCTAATTTTTTCATCACATTTGTCAATATTTTAACACTATTTATTTCAATACTGAGTTTCTTATCATGATTTTCTCTAATGATTTTCCTAGAATCGCGAAAGAATGATTAGAAATTCATTATAGAAAATCATTAAAGGTCTACACTGAATTTTCTATAATATTTTTTTGTAATTCTTAATTGAAATCTTATTTTAAAAGAAGAAAAATGTGGGTAATTTGCGAAAAACCTCAAGTGCGCTCTCCAGGTTCTGATTTCTCAACCAAATAAAATATATCTTTTAGAATAAATAATTTCAAAGACATATTTGACTTTATTCATTCAAAGTAAATACATTTTTTTCTTGGGGTTTATAAAAGTTTGTTTGCTTGACTGATTCTTATTTGGTTGAAAGATTATAACAGTTATGATAGTATTATTTTATATGCGACCCAAATTTGAATCAGTCAAAAGTGACTGATTTAAATAATAATGTGTTATGAATCCTCCTTTATGAATATTGCATGATAATTACCGTAAACTGGGGCTAAGCGACGCATATGTGGGGTAAAGATGCGCACTCTTAGTTCCACATTAAAACGAGATTTGGCTTCTTCTAGGGCTTGCAATTGGATTTTTACAATTGTTAGTTCCAATTATTAATTACAATTCTCTATATTTTTTACCTAGAAGACGCAAATAACGCACTCAGAAATGCAAAATCGAGACTGCCCGCTTTCCCCCACATGTGCCGCTTAGCCCCAGTTTAGAATAGGTATAAAGAACAATGTTATTTTAATGGATAATGCATATATTTGATCAATTTATTATTATGTGCCTTCAGAACTAAAACTATAAACTTTTACATCAATCGTAAATAAAGAGCGGTGCTTCATTTCTATTATGAACCCGATAGTAGTGTATAAATGTGTGTTCCCATGTTGAGCGCATTTGTGTGAGAGATTTATTATTATGCTTTTCATTCGTTCTGAGTCAATAAACATGACTTTACGAAATCTATAAACTGACTATCAATCACGACTTTTGCACGATTAACACTAAAGAAGCCTTTCGACAAATGCTAATTTATTCTCCAGCTTCCTGTTTCTATTTCACAATATTATAAATTCCAGAAAGTAATTTATTTAGTGCTGCCGTAGGTAAGGGAAAATCTGGAAATCACAGAAAAGTAGAGAATTTTATTGGTCAATGGTTTTTTGCAATTTAATTTTTTTTAAATAAATTTTTTGCAAATAATTTTTTTATAATCGCTTCTTAACAATTTTTCGAAAATTATTACACTATGACCGTGGCTACGTATACCGAAATTTCGGTACACAAGATTGACTCAAGTTGAACCATTTAAAAAAAATTGGTAAGAAGCGAGAGTAAAAAAAATTTAATTACAGAAACTATTCTTGAGATAATTATTTTTGGTAAGTTTTAAACTTTTCTCATAAAAAATAATGTTTTTTTCTGTTATAAGACATGAGTTATAATATCATTTCAATTTCTCAATTTTTAATTTTAATTAGAAATTGTTTTATTCTGTTTATAAAAGATCTTATGTTGAAAATGTTACAACATTAAAATTCTGGCCTTTAAATAATAATGGTCAGGGAAAATAAAAAATAGGGTAGGGAAAATTTAAGGAATTTTGAAAATGAAGTTTGTGGCCATCCTGATATAATATTTTTTTTAGTAATTTATTTTGTTTGTATTTCTATTTCTACTTCTTTCAGTTGCTTTCTCCTGAAGATTATATTTTTAATTACAAATTTTATTATTTGATTGCAAATTCAACAATTTTGTTTGAAAGACATCCTTTTTGGTTAAAAGTTCGACTATTTTAGTAAAAAATGAATTTGGAAAATTCCACTTTTCGGTATAAAAATTAATTTCTTTTAAGGAAATTTAATCTTCTTTGGTTGAAAATCCAACTGTTTGGTTGAAAATCAATCTTCTTTGGTAGATGATTCAACTGATTTGTTTGAAAATTCGTCTATTTTGATTGAGTTCCACTGTTTTTTATTTAAAATCAAAATCTTTTTTATTTTGAAATATCTTCTATTACATTCGTTGAAAATTCATATTTTTTCATTGAAAATTAAACTGTTTTACAAAAAAATTGTCTTTTTGGTTTGAAAGTTCAACAATTTGAATTACCTTTTTTTCTTTCAAGACTGAACTTTTTTTTGGTTTAAAAATCGTCTTTTTGGTTGTAAAATTCAAATTCTAGGTTGAAAGTTGAACTACTTTTTTAAAGATTCATCATTTTAGTTGAAAATTCATCTCTTTGGTTAAAAATTAAACTATTTTTTTGAAAACCCATCATATTGGTAGAAAACTAATATTTGTGTGTTGAAAAGTCAACTATTTGTTTAAAAATTTATGTATTTTGTTGAAAATTCGTCTCTTTTGGTAGAAAATTAATTGTCTTGGTTAAAAATTCATCTCTTTGATTCAGAATTTATCTTTGTAGGTTAAAAAATTCAACTATTTGGTTTTAAATTTAATTATTTTATTGAAAATTCAAGTTTTATATTGGAAATTAATACTCTTTGGTTTAGGATTAATTTTTTTTTTTGCTGAAAATTTATTTTCCTAATTGAAAATGTACCTGGTCTAGTTGAAGATTCATAATTTTAGTTGAAAATTCTACTGTTCTACAGAAAAATGTCTTTTGGCTTGAAAGTGCAACAATTTGGATGAACTTTTTTTCTTTCTTGATTGAAAAATATGAATATTGTTAAGAATTCTCCTTTTTGTTGGAAGATTAAACTTTTGGGCTGTAAATTAAACTATTTTTTTTTTAAATCAATCTTTTCGATAAAAATTAATATTTGCGGGTTGAAAATCCAACTGTTTTGTAGGAACTTCGTCTTCTTGGTTGAAAATTGGTGTTTTTTGGTTCAAAGTTAAACTATTTTGAGAAACATTCATTTTTTTGGTTGCAGATTCATCATTTTGGTTGAAAATTCTTCTCTTTGGGTAAAAATGTGACTTTTCTGTTCAAAATTAATTTTTTTACTGAAAAATCAGTTTTTCCATTTTTGGTTGAAAATTTATCGTTTTTAGTTGAAAATTCAACTTTTTATTTAAAAAATCCTGTATTTGGTTGAAAATTCGTTTTTTTTTTTTTGGGTAGACTATTTATCTTTATAGTTTAAAATTCGTCTTTTAATTTGAGAATTCATCTTTGCAGGTTAAAAATTTAACTATATTGTTGAAAATTTTATTATTCTGTTGAAAATTCAAGTCTTCCACTGAAAATATCACTATTTTGTTAAAAATTCGTTTTTTTTGGTTGAAATATCAACTATTGTATTTTTTGTTTAAATTTCATCTTTTTGTTGAAAATCCAACTTTTTCGGTGGAAAATTGAACCGGCTTTGTTGAAGTTTAATCTTTTTTGTTTAAAAATTCGACTATTTGATTGAAAATTCATCTTTGTAGGTAGAAAGTTCTTGTATTGTGTAACAAATTAATTTTTTGTTGTTGAAATTTTCATTATTTTGTTGAAAATTCAAGTATTTTTCAACAGCCTTCTTCTTTGGCCAAAAATTCAACTGTTTTGTTAAACATTCGTTTATTTGGACATAAAATTCTCCCTTTTGGATTAGAAATTTATCTCTTGTTGTTCAAAATTCAATTGTCTTCTAAAAAATTCAATTATGTGGTTGAAAATGCAACTGTTTTTGGTACCAGTTTAATCATTTTAATATATTTTTGATGTTACGGTATTGACCAGATACTTATAAGTAAATAATTTTGACGTTAATTCTTTTTTGTCTATTGATCTTCTGTCAATATATTTTTTTAAATATTGATTTTATTTTTAAATTGTGTGGAAATAAAATATTGGCATAAGACCAGTAGACAAAAAATAATTAACATAAAAATTATTAAACCATTTTTGATTGAAAATTCGACTATTCAGTTGAAAAATTTATCTTTTTTTGGTTGAGATAACTAAATAAATTGACAATCTTTTAATTCAAATTTAAAATTGTTTTATTCCGTTTGTAAAAGATTCTATAGTCAAAATGTTACAAGATTCAAATTTTGGTCTTTGAATATTGGACAGGGAACTCCACAGCATATAAATGAAGGTCGGGTGTACGATCTGCCTCGTACGTGGTTAGAATGAACGAGCACATCGAACTTAGGTTGATAGATGCATTTATTCAGAGTCGAAAAGGAATTGATGAAGCACATTATTTCTCATTTATTTCCTCACAAAAGTTCTAAATACTTGTATATATGTTTATGTTACACGAGTACGGTTTCCTGGTTTTCTCGGCGTGGTTGAACGAGCAAAGCTGGTCTTTGTTGGTGGTGGGGTACTTTACCGGCCTAGGCTGGTAAAGTTCACTTTATTGTCCGCGAGAAATGCGCGCGCATGCGCGTTCGTTACTTTGACCGACGCGCAACTGTTCTGCGCGCTACTTGTCCCTTTAAACTAACCTCAAACCTGAAACGTAATATCATGAGAAAACTCGGAAACCATACTCTTATTACATAAAATATAGTATGTACACAATATAATATTAAAAATTAGTTCGTGCAAGGAAGCGTCGATCAAGAAGGATTTCGTAGGGAACGGACATCTTTTTTATAATGATGATAATTTTTCCTGTTTATTAACCACTGATAACAAAACAAGGAACACGATAATATAGCAAATTTGATTTTTTTCACAATTCTACGTGCCAAGAGCTTCAACTTGCGCCGTCCCACAGTGGGGTTAAAAAATGTACATGGACAAACTGATTTTCAGAAGACAAGTTGTTATCCGATTTGAACTTTTTTTTTCTTTGAATGAAATCTAATAAAATTCCACAACAAAATGTCCTGGCCAATTTAAAAATAAAATAAAATTCTTTAATTCAAAAATGCCTAGATAATATGAAGCAACTATCCAAAAAAGATGTTCAATAGCCACGAAAATGTTTGAAGTTTCTTAGATTGGTTATAAAAAAATAAGTGAATGAAAATTTATAAAAATCCACTATTAATATTATTATGAACTATGTTGTAAAAAAATTGTTCTCGTCAAATGCATTTGTAAACTAAAAATGCCTTTTTTTATGGAAGATACTGAAAATTACATAATAATAATAATATCCTTCTATCAGTTGATAACAGCTGATGATTAATAATAACAATATCAATAGTGGATCTTTTGAATGCTAAAAAATAGGCAAATAATCAATTGGTTAATTAAGTTTTTTGAAACGATTATCAACTATTATCGATTCATATACCAAGAAGTCAATTTTGAAGATATAAAATTGAAAATTATTCAATTTTGAAGATTTAAAATTAAATTTATTTTAATTTTCACATATCATCCCTTACGTCCAAAATTTTTGCAAATTTGTTTTCTGGGGTTTTCTTTGGTCGCTGAATTCGAATCTGAAGTCAAAATTTTGGATTAAAGAAAATTCAAGATGGCGAATCAAATATGGTGGTAAAAAATGCAAAAATGGTCACATTATGTTTGAATGTGGTGAAAAAAAACAGCATGGCAAAAAATTCTGAAAAAAATTTGAAACAGGTTTTGAGGTGTTTTAAGTACCTAAAGAAATTTCTGTTCTGATATTCAAAATAGATTAGTGGAAAATCCATTTCTCCTGGGAAAAGTGCCAATTTGGACTATATATTTATAATTTTTTTGTAGTTCACAATTAATGACTGG
Organism: Andricus curvator; assembly: GCA_932195095.1. Taxonomy (NCBI): domain Eukaryota; kingdom Metazoa; phylum Arthropoda; class Insecta; order Hymenoptera; family Cynipidae; genus Andricus; species Andricus curvator. Next base: position 80,211 of record CAKNYM010051506.1, read on the forward strand.
TCATTTTTTACACTTACTAATGTTCTACGGACCCTGTAGAAACAAAACAAACCTGTACATCTTCTTAAAAAAGTGGCTGAAAAAATGGAAAACTACTTGTAACGTAACTTAGTTACGATTTTTGCAGTAATTTGGAACATTAATTTTAGTTACTTTGAAGTTACTTTGTGTTTTCTTTACTACTCTTATAAATATTAACATTATTCAAGCAATAAAAATAATAAATTCAATATTACAAGAATCGATTGAATAAATTAATCATTCAATACAAATTATTTCTTTAAATAAAATAACAATAATTCCTAAAAGTATAAAATTTAACCTTAAAATAATTAATATATATGAGAGATTTATGTGTCAGTTATGTTTGAAAAATTAATCTCTTTTGGTTGAGCATTCAGCTATTTTGTTGAAAATTTGTCTTTTTTGGTTGAATTCAACTGTGATTGATTTGAAATTGAAATCTTTTTTGGTTGAAATAACATCAAGTACTACATTTTTTATTTGGAATTCCCTTACTTTGGTTGAAAATTTAATTTCAAATCATTTGTTTTGTTAAAAATTCAACATTTTGTGTTGAAAATTCATATTCTCGGTTCGAATTGCAACTGTTTTGTGGAAAATTCGTCTTTTTGGCTTGGAAATTCAATAATTTAGTGGAAATATTTTTTCTTTCTTGGTTCAACATTCGGATTTTTCGATTCAAAATTGACATCTTTTGGTAAAAAATCTCATTTTGTTGTTGTTGAAAATTTAACTATTTTAGTAGAAAGTTAATCTGATTTGGTTAAGGATTCATCTATTTTGTTGAAAATTCGTTTTTTTTTGGTTGAATTCAACTGTGTTTAATTTTAAATAAAAATCTGTTAGGGTTGAAATAATATCAACTATTATATTTTTCATTCAGAATTCATCTATTTTGGTTGAAAATTCATGTATTTGGTTTAAAATTTCACAATTTTGGTAGAAAGTTCAGAAATTTAATAGAAAAGTAACTTTTTCGTTGATAATTCATATTTTTGGTTTAAAAATGTAACTGTTTGGTAGAAAATTCGTCTTCTTAGCATAAAAATTGAACATTTCAGTGGAATTTTTTTTCTTTATGGGTTCAAAATTTTGATTTTTTGTTTCAAAATTTACGTCTTTTGGTAGAAAATCTCATTGGTTTGTTGTTGATAATTCAACTATTTTGTTGAAAAGTGTTGTTTTTGGTTTGAAAATTCATTTTTTTGTTGTGAAAAAATTTCTGTGAAGAGTTCAGCTATTTTGTTGAAAATTTGTCTTTTCCGGTTGAAAATTTAACTATTCGGTTGAAAGTTGAATTACTTTCTTAATGATTCAGTTTCTTGGTTGAAGATTTATAATTTTAGTTGAAAATGCATTTCTTTGGTTGAATATTCAACTTGTTTTTTCAAATTCGTTTTTTTCTTCGGTAGAAAATTAAAATATTTTGGTAGAAAAATCAACTATTAGGTTGATAATTAAATTTTGGTTGGAAATTAACTTTTTTGTTGAAAATTAATATTTTTGGTATGAAAATTCAACCATTTGGTTGAAAATTCATATATTTTGTTAAAAATTTAACTATTTTGGTAAAAAGTTCAACTATTAGATTTAAGAGTAATTTTTTTGTTGAAAATCATCCTTTTGGCTTGAAAATTCAACTCTTTTGTTCAAAAGTGTTCTTATTGGTTTGAAAATCCATTTCTCCCGGTAGAAAAAATTTATATTTTTTGTTTATAAATACAACTGTTTGATTATAAAAAGTGGATAAAAAATCTTTCTGGGTTTGAAAATCAACTCTTGTGTTGAAAATTCATCTTTTTGGTTGGAAATTCAACAAGCTTGTTAAAAAGTCATCTACTTTGTTGAAAATACAATATTGTTACTTGAACTGCTATTTTTTAGCAATCTGTATTTTTTATTTACTTCAACTAATGCCTATTTATTTTTAAATTAAGCTTGTATGTATCATCATCTTAGTTATTTTGATTCTTAAATTATAAAATTGAGGAAGTGAAAAAAGTAACTTTTTAGATGACTCAAAGTTACATAATCTAGTAACTGTAACTAGTTACTCAAAAAAAGTAACTTACCCAACACTTTTATATACTATAGTTTTAGGTAAATTTGAATAAAGTTATGTTACGTAACTTTTTTATCAACTTCGACTTGTACCATTTAAAAAACATACTTTCTCTTCTAGAAAAAGTATATTTTTTGGAATATTAATTTTGATCTAATTTGAGTAACTTATTTTAAATTATGATAATATAAACATGAAAAAGGATTTCCTTTAGGGGAGGAAAAATGTGAATGTAGTTTTGCTTTTATATCAAGGGAGGATCTCGGTTGAGAAAATCAGTATGTTTCGTTTCTCTTGTAATTTCGTTCCGTGCAAGGGGATGGTGACCCAGTTTTCTTGAGTAGTCAGACACGTCGATGAGAGGGGTGACTTTCTACGCATTGCGTATTTCATTCCAGACTAGTGTGGCCGACCCCAAGGAATCCTCCCACCTTCCGATCGTTCATTATACAACCCTCTTTTTCCACCAACGTTTTTCATTCCTCTTACCCCGCAGGCGCAGTTTCCGGTCGACTATATGTAGAGCTATAATTTTCATGAATGAATTTTCCAATTCGGATACAAATGTAATGAGAGTTTGTGGTATGAAAAATAGAGTGGTCCAAATTTTGTCTCCATCCAATTTTTATGCCCCCGCCCCCAAATCTGTTAAAGTTTAACACGCATTTTCCATAAGAAAAAAGACTTTCGTGTGCATTTTATTCAGAATCATTCATAATTGAGTTATCCCTCAATATTTCTCTTCACAATGAGCCATAGAATATCCCCATTAATCTATTGTATAGGATCCCAAAAACCCCATGAGGGGCCGTTCGAAAACATCTTCGTGGCTATTTTGAACATTTTTCACACTACCCTCCATTCTTTGTCCAAGATTATCACGTAAAGCTTGAACCACTCCAGGGTCGATCATCCCTTTTAAGTCAACATTTATTCTTCGATTTCATTTGACAAATGCCTAAAATAAAACTATAAACGAAATATTTTAACAGACTTGATAGCCCAAAATGCTCTCAAAATAGGGGAAATAGGGTGATTTTTCATGAATTGAGTTTTCATACTTTACCATATTGAATTTTCAATTTTTCACCATATTGAGTTTTCAAGTTAAAAAGTCGGATCTTTTAGAAAAAAATTGACCTTTGCACCCCAAAAGATGAATTTTCAACCATAAAGATGATTTTTCACTCAAATAATTGAATTATCAACAAACAAAATAATTCATTTTAGAACAAACAGTTGCATTTACAAGCAGATAATTGAACTTTCAAGCAAAAGAGACGTATCTTTAACAAAATAATAAAATTTTCAACAAAATAGTCGCACTGGTAACCGAATAGTTAATTTTTCGGCTCAAAAATTGAATTTTTTAACTAAATGATTGAATTTTTTATTCAAAAATTAATTATCAACCAAACAGTTGCATTTACAAGCAGATAGTTAAGTTTCAAGCAAACGGGACGAATTTTCAATAAAATAGTTGAATCCTCAACCAAAACAGATTCATTTTTAACCGAAAAGTTGCATTTTTGCTGAAAAAAGATAAAATTTCTACCAAAACAGACGAATTTTTAAACTAAAAAGACAAATTTTAAACAAAAGAGTTCAATTTTCAACCAGGAAAGATTTTTCAATGAAGAGAGGAAAAATTGCCAACCAAATAATAGAACTGAAAAACAGTAGAATTTTCAACCCAAAAATTAATTTTCAACCAAATAGTTAAATTTTCTATGAAAATAATAGAATTTTCAATACAAAAAAGACGTGGTTTTAACAAAACAGTTGAATTTTTAATAAAAAAAGCCGAATATTCTACGAACATTTGAATTTTCAACAAAAAAGTTAATTTCCAACCAAATAGTTCAATGTTAAACTGAAAAATATCAATTTTCAACCAAGAGTGACGCAGTTAAATTTTCAGTTGAAAGAATTGATTCACAAAAAAACGAAGTTTAAAAAAATAGTTAAATTTATAACCAAAGAGATGAATCTTCAACTAATACAATTAATTTTCAATAAAGTAGTTCATATTTTATACAAGTAGTTGAATTTTCGACCAACAATATTAATTTTTTACCAAAAAAGATAATTTTGCAATAAAATACGTAAATTTTCAACCAAATTGTTGAATTTTCAACTAAAGGGGATTACTTCTCAACTAATATAGTGGAATAGTTAAATTTTGAGTTAAGAAAATTAATTTTCAAGCAAAAAAATCGAGTTTTCAACCAAAGAGATGGATCATCAACTAATACAGTAAATTTTCAAAAAAGTATTTCAAATTTCAAACAAGTAGTTGAATTTTTAATCAAGAATATTAATTTTCTACCAGAAAGACGAATTTAAAACAAAATAGATAAATTTTTAACCAAATTGCTGAATTTTTAACTAAAAAGGATCAGTTCTCAACTAATAATAGAATAGATAAATTTTGAATTAAAAAAATTAAAGCTCAAAAAAAAAATTTCAACAAAATAGTTAAATTTGCAACCAAAGAGATGAATCTTCAACTACTACAATACATTTTTACCAAAGTAGTTCAAATTTCAAACATGTAGTTAAATTTTTTAACAAGAATATTAATTTTCAACCAGAAAAGAAAAAATTTTTATCAAAACAGTTAAATAAAAAAATAATTATAATAATTATAATAAAAATTAAAACAAAGAGACTCTCAGTAACTACTTTGAGGAAAAATTACATTCAATATTGTCCATATAGAATTTTGAATAATGTTTCAAATAACTGGTTTTATTTTAGAAAAATATATCCACAAAAAAGAAAGAGATTGTTTAAGAAACGATTCTCTCCGATTTTTATTTATTATTTGTTCATAACTAAAAAATCAAAGTAATGTTGAAAGTTTCTGAAAAAACGCAACTTTCTAGCATTACTATAAAAGAAGATAGTTGCAATCAATAATACATTGTTTAGAAAATTTATTATTGTTTATAGCAATTTTCTCACAGAACAAACTCAGAAAGTCACCGTTTTTTCCGAATATATCAACTCTTCAGTTAGAGCGAGGCAAAACTCAATTCAACTTAACAAAAATAATTTCTTAAACAATTTATTTTTATTGATAACAATATTCTCTTAGAATAATGCTAGAAAGTTGCGGTTTTTTCTGAAGTGTTAGAATTTTTATCCACTGTTCAATTTTAGTGAAAAAATAATTAATTAAAGTTGAAAAAAAAGTTTGTCAAACAATTGATTATTATTTTTAATAATATTCTTTTTGAATAATGCTAGAAAGTTGTAGTTTTTTCTGAAATTTCCAGCTTTTCTTAGACTTTTCATTTAGGAACAAAAAATAAATGACCATCAACAAGAATAATTTCAAAATAAGTATTCCAATTTTTTTGGAATGAAGTATTTTTACTCTTTAGCTAATGATTAAAAAATATTATTCAAAACGAAAAGGCTTCAGTAACTATTTAAGGAAAATTTACATCAGATGTGATCTATAAAGAAAATTTACAGAATATTTCAAATATCTGGTTTTATTTCAGAAAAATATATTTAAAAAAGAAAGAGATTGTGTGAAAAATGATTTTCTCTGATGTTTATTTACTATTTTTTTATCAACAAAACGCCGAAGCAAAGTAAAAAATGTCAGAAAAAAACGGCGACTTTCTACCTCTATTTCAAGAGAGAATTGCTATAAAAATAATAAATTCTGAATAAAATTTAGAAAAACGTCTTTCTTTCGAATGGGAAATACGTGTTATAAATTCTAACTCTAAATATATTTTTTTTTCTTAAAAAAAAGCGTTTTTTTTATTACAGAAGCAATCAATTGCTTGTCAAGCATGAAAAACTGTGATTGAGTTTTGTAACTTTGTTTCTTTGGAAGTCTTCGGAGACATGAGAGAAAATGGGAATTTTTATAAAGTCTTATCCGAGACGTTTGATTCTATCTAAAATGAGAAACTTATTTTCAAACTTTACCTCTTTTCAGAGTGAGTGCTTTTATATTATCTCGGTAGTGTTTCTTTAATTAAAGATTCGTTACAATTTTAATTTTTTATTAAATTTGAACTGTACCCTTTTTAAGAAATAAAAAAACAAATGTAAGGATAATATTCATAATAATGATTTTTGCTCAAATAGAAATATAAAAATAAATAATAATACCTAATAATACTACCTTATTCCGCTGCTGGAAATAATAAATAAAATATTCACTTTATATTCAAATCAAGCACTTAGAATTTTTACCTTCGCTAACCCAGATAAATATTTAACTCTTATCAGAAATGTTCTCGTTGTAAGATTATAATTTGGATTCCTTAACTCAGGAAAAAGCAGAAATAAAAACGCTTAGGTGTTAAAAATTATATTTTTTAAATTTCACTAATACATTTCTTATCTAACGTAAAAAACTTTATATACAATATGTATTGTATAAAACAATATTTGAAAAAATGCAATTTAATATATAAATGGTGAAAAACACCATTAAGATGGAATAAACAACCCTTAAACGTAAAAAATCGTTATTTCTCACATGATACAAAGAAATAATTTTATTTTTTTATTTATTTTTGTATTTTGAAGAGAATAATTAAATGTCTTGTTTAGTTTTACGGAATTTTCCGCCATATTAGCCCTTTTATTTACAAAATACCTCTTTTGAATTCCACTTATGTATTTATAATTTAATTTTAAAAATCTCATATAAAATTCGTTTAAATATTATTTAAAAATATTTAAAAAAATGACATGAATTATAATTATGTAGTTGAAAAGTAGCACACTCAAGCGAGACAAACCACCCCATCAACAAAAAACAATATATTGTATGGGTAGTTTTTAAATAACAAGAGTATTTTATAGGTAACTACGTTACATAACAATTTCCTGAATAATAAATGACATTCTACTCAAAATGCTTGAAATATTTGGATAAGAAGCCGTACGGAGTTTGTAAATTAAGTTTTTGTTTATAAAAAGGGTTGTTTTTTAAAGACATCTTTGGGTGGAATATAAATTTTTCTGTCCTTTTTAAAAATATTTTCTCGTACATTTTTATACGTATTTTATTTGAAGTTTCTTGCATTAAATAAGAAATCTATCATTCACCTTTTAAAACGGGTAGTTTTTTTACCCACAATGGTGTTTTATGTCAACTAGTTTGTGTCTAAAATTGTCTGAATAATATTCTTGATTATTTTACTTCAAAAGAACGAAATATTTGGATTAAAAACTGCAGGGAACTAAAAAATTAATTTTGGGTTTATTAAAAGGGGTGTTTTTTATTCCTGAGGGTGGTTTTTTCAATTTTACTATACTGTTTTTACCTTATTCAATTGATTTTTATGATTTTCAGTGAAAAATAAAATGTTGTTTAATCTTCATGTAAAAAAATATGAATTTTTTACGTTTGGGGTGGTTTAACAGCCCTGAGAGTCTATATACTTCCTTCTTAAAAAAATTAGCCTGAGAAGAGTTTGGAAAATGGCTTCAAGTAAGTGTTTTGTAGGCATGAGCTAAAATTTAAAAAAATGTAATTTTTCTTTTTTTTTATTATTGAACCACTGATATCAACAAATTAAAAATGTAACATAGTATCTTTTTTTTAATACCAATTCTACATGCCAAGAGCTCTAATTTTAGTCTTCTATAAAAAAAATCGGACTTAATGAGAAGCTTTCAGAATAGGGGTCTAAAGAAACAAATTTTGTTTATTTTTCTTAATTTTTAACTACTGATGCGAAGAAAACTATAACATAGAAAATTTTATTTTTTATGTCAGTTTCACATGCCAAGAGTTTCAATTTAGCTATTTCCGCAGATAATCGGAGTAAAATAAAAACATCCAGGATGGGGGTCTAAAGAAACAAATTTTCATTATTTTTCTTATTTTTCACCTGCTGATATTAAGAAAACTATAACATAGCAAATTTTATTTTTTATGTCAGTTTCTCATGCCAAGAGTTTCAATTTAGCTATTTCCGCAGATAATCGGAGTAAAATAAAAGCATCCAGGATAGGGGTCTATAGAAACCACTTTTCTTAAATTTTCTTATTTTTTAACTGCTGATATGAAGAAAACTATACATAGCAAATTTTATTTTTTATGTCAGTCTCATATGCCAAGAGTTTCAATTGAGCTATTTCCGAAGAAAATCGGAGTGAAAGAAAAGCATCTAGGATAGGGGTCTATAGAAAAAACTTTTCTTAATTTTTCTTATTTTTTAACTGCTGATATGAAGAAAACTATATATAGAAAATTTTATTTTTTATGCCAGTTTCACATGCCAAGAGTTTCAATTCGATCTATTCCCAGAGAAAATGTAGACTACAAGAAAAGCATCCAGAATAGGGGTCTAAATAACATTTTCCCCATTTTTAATAATTGCCTGATCACTTACATCAAAAAAAGAAAACTATAGTAAAGAAAATAACATTAACTATCTTAATTCTACATGCCAAAAATAACAATTTGAGCCATACCAGAAAAAATCAGTCTAAAAAAAAGTATACCTCATTGTAGTCTGAAAACCCAATTTTTCATTTTTCTTATTTATCAATCACTGTTTTGAAAAACGAGGAATATAATATAAAACGCCAACTGCTTCAATTTAAGCCATCCACGTAGAAAATTGGACTAAAAGAAAAGCTTTCAGCATAGGGGTCTATATATAACCAAATTTTCCTCATTTTTCTTATTTTTCATACTCGGAATTTAAATAGAAAGCAGATTTTTCCCAAGATTCCCATTATTGTTCTGTGCTCTGAAGTGGTGTTTTATAGGGGGAAGGGGAAACATCAGCTTAAATATTTTTTAGACGAGATAAGAAACGGACCAAATTTTCCACATTTCTCTTACTTTTTTTTCAACCACTGATACAAAATAAATAAAATTTAATTTTTTAAATCTTAAATCCATATGCTCAGAGCTTCAATTTGAGTAATCCCTGAAGAAAATCAAACTATAAGAGAAGCTTCTAGCAAAGGGTGTTTCTCATCCCCCCCCCCCTTCACCCAATGTTTGTTTGATTAAAATTTGGAATTTAAACAGAAAGCAGATTTTTCTCGAGATCCTTAATATGTTTCTACGCTTCGCTGTTGTCACTTTAAACATCTAAACTTACAAAATTAAATTTTTTATTCTCAATTCTATATGCTTAGAGCTACAATTTGAGCCATCCCCGAAGAAAATTAGACTATAAGAAAAGCTTCCAGAATAGGGGATTTCTCACCCCCAAATGATTGTTTGTTAAAAATTTGGAATTTAACTAGAGAGAAGATTTTTCCGAAGGCTCCTGGTATTTTTCTACGCTCTGCAGTAGTCACTTTATGAGGTCGGGTATTAGGTATTTTCACTTTAACCACCAGCTAACTTCACTTCGTTGAGTGCTGAATAATTATTATGATTTTACTATTTCATTAAATAGTTCTTAAAAAATAAAAACTATTTTTTTCATACACTTATATTGAAAAATAGTATATTGTGCTACAAGTGCGGAAAGTAGGCAGTTCCACACAAGTGTGAAGTTTGCTGTACGAGCCAGAGGCGAGTCGTTGGCGAGATGTAAACGAGCCGAAGACAAGCCAATGCATTTGATCCATTGTTTTCCCCTCAGCAGTTAATGAAATAAAGTTAGCTGAATATGAAGTGAAAATGCTTAATCCGTCTGTTCGTTCGTCGTACTTCTTTCTCGGGAGGGGAAGTATGGATGGAAAGGGTTGAGCCGGGGAAGTGAGTGGCTGTAGAAGGGGAGGGGGAGAAAGGGACTGACGAAGGGAAGGAGAAGTAGGGTGGGATCTGTCAAATTTGGGGTTGGGGTGGAGAGGGGACTTGAGGGGTTGGATAGTGAGGGGTGGATTAGGTAGGAGATAAAGGGGAGGGGAGTAATGGGAGAGGAGGTGATCATAAAATAGGATCGGATAGGGCATGAAAGAATAGGATAAAAGAGTAGAGAGAGAGAGGGGCATGATAGGGGCAGAGGGGAGATTTAAAGGACTAAATTACTCGTAACGTCTTCATAGGCTAAGAAACCCTTTTTTGCGGACACACGGCGCCTACATTGACTCATTTTTTAAGGTGATTTGAAATGGACGGATGCTGGAACAAGATTATAAGGATTTATTTTCTGAAAAAAGATCTTCTCCTTCGCTCCGCTGGGAATCGAACCACAGGTCTTCCGATTGCCGGTCGGGTGCTCTTACCACTAATCTACTGGAGAGATCGAAGGAAGATAGTTTTCTTTCAGAAATACGCTTTAATAGCAAGGTGTTATGTCTTAATACAAGTCAAAATACAAGGAATCTGTATTATCTTTGGAGTTGGTAACGATCGATCATGTGAAGATATCTTTCACAACTGTGAAACTGGAAATCAACACTATCGATCTCAGGTAACTCCTTCAATAACAGAAGGACAAGATCTTTTTTCAGGAAATAAATTTTTAATTTAAAAATTTAAACTCCGTCTAGTCTGAAAAGACGTGAAGAATTTATGTTATTTTATGAGTTACCTTAGATCGATAGTGTTGATTTCCAGTTTCACAGTTGTGAAAGATATCTTCACATGATCGATCGTTACCAACTCCGATGATAATACAAATTCCTTGTAATTTGTCTTAAATTAAGACATAACACCTTGCTATTAAAGCGTATCTCTGAAAAAAGTATCTTCCTTCTATGTCTCCAGTAGCTTAGTGGTAAGAGCACCCGACCGGTAATCGGAAAACCTGTGGTTCGATTCCCAGTGGAGCGAAGGAGATCTTCTTCCAGAAAATAAATTTTTAATTTAAAAATTCAAACTCCATCTAGTCTGAAAAGACGTTGAGAATTTCTGTTATTTGAGGATTTACCTTAGATCGATAGTGTTGAATTCCAGTTTCACAGTTGTGAAAGATATCTTCACATGATCGATCGTTACCAACCAAATACAAATTTCTTTTAATTCGACTTATATTAAGACATAACACCTTGCTATTAAAGCGTATCTCTGAAAAAATTATCTTCCTTCGATCTCTTCAGTAGCTTAGTGGTAAGAGCACCCGACCGGTAATCGGAAAACCTGTGGTTCGATTCCCAGCGGGGCGAAGAAGAAGATCTTCTTTCAGAAAATAAAATTTTTATTTAATAATTCAAACTCCATCTAGTCTGAAAAGACGTGAAGAATTTATGTTATTTGATGAGTTACCTTAGATCGATAGTGTCGATTTCCAGTTTCACAGTTGTGAAAGATATCTTCACATGATCCCCGTAAATAAAAGAAACTTTTTTTTTATTTGGGCCATCCTAATGCTCAAACTTTGCAGGTCAAACTAAGCGAAAGAACTCGTAGAATAGTCGTAGGTGAATAACTTCTGAACCCCTTAAGTAGGTTAAAAGATAAAGGGGCCATGTCACGTATCGAATCTAACCCGACTTATCAAGTTAGAGTGTTAGGAACGTTATCGCCACTTCGATGTCACTGAAATCTTTATTCTTTCATTTAACGGGACAAAGGTATGCCAACCAGGTCGCCCCTCACATGAAAAGGGGAGACGCGTCTTTGGCGCTTTGTGCCACTTGAATTTTCTTGAAGCGAGGAAAAGAGCTTGCGAAAGCAGAACCTTAGGCCCAAGCACCCGGGGATCTTTGAAAGTTTGGCTAAATAGCCTATCTAAAGGCCAGGCAGTTTTTATAGGCAAAACCTGCAGGCTTGCAATCGCGTTGCATCACCCCGGGCAATCCTACTTGATATATTGCTTTCGTATTTGGCAGAAAGAATCTCGTGTCCGCGGTTTGGCACTGCTGCCAGACGCCAAAGGTCAATTCTCCGATAAATCTGAAGCAATTTTCTAATTAGAATCCATTAACAAAATTTCCGTTAAACACCCAGATTATCTGGGTCGACACTATTTTACTTCCGTGCTTTTTCAACACTGTCTCCGTTTAGTTGAGTTTCAATTTATTCAGTTTATTAGTTGTATGACTTGATTGATTGCTGAAGAGACTATTATGGACAATTCTATAGATTTCCCAATCACAGGGTTTGATTGAAAAAATTTTAAGAGATGATATAAAAAACGTAGATTAGGTGAGTTCCTAAATAGCCTAAATCTCTGTTTCTTCAACCCTATCTCCATTCAATTGAATTTTAATTAATTCAATTTATTATCTGTATTACTTGGTTGATGAAGAGACTATTACAGACAATTCTATAAATGTCCCAATCACAGGTTTTGATTTATAAAATTTCAGGAAAAGATATAGTGTCCCAAACTTGACAGGATAAATATTTAAACAATTCGAATAATTTATACGTTCAATCGTTGAGACATTTAACCTCTAGAAAAATTAATTCGGTTAAACTTTCGATCGTTTTCAACTTCTTATATTTTAAATTTAAACTAACTCCAGCTCAGGGCTTAAGGTGTTGCATTGTCCGAAAAAGACACTTTATGTAGTCCGGATTTGAAAGTCTGAAAATTAACTTTATTTTCACAGTCTTTCCCTTTTTCCCTCTTTTCCCCTTTTTCCTATTTCCCCTCTTTCTTGTTTTTCCATTTAACAGCGAACTAAATTAAAAGAACCCAATAAGAAAATCCAACTATTTTTTTGTTTTGCTCATTTTTTATGGTTGAATAGTCTATCATTATAGTTTTGATTGAGAATTCATCTTTTTTTGGTTGAAACATTAATTATTTAGTTGGAAATTTAATTATTTTAATAATAATTCAATAATTTTGTTATAAAGTTATATCCTTCTTAGTTAGAAATTTGTTTTAACGGGTTGAAAATTCAACTATTTCGTTGAAAATTATTTTTTTGTGTGGAAAGTTCGTCTCTTTGGGTAGAAATTTTATCTTTTTCTAAATTTTATTGCTTGGTTGAAAATGTAATTGTTTCGATGAAAATTCAACAATTTTGTTAAAAAATTGTCCTTTTTCGTTGAAAATTCGTCTTTTTGGGTTAAAAATTTAATTCTTTGGTAGAAAATTAACTGTTTTGTTAAAAATTCATCAATTTGGTTGAAATTTTTTTTCTTTCTTGAGTGAAAAATCTTTCTTGGTTGAAAAATAACTTTTTTGTGGAAAGCTCATCTCTGTGGGTAGAAATTTCATCTTTTTTTATAATTTTATTCTTTGATTGAAAATGTAATTATTTTGATGAATACTGAACAATTTTGTGGAAAAGTCATACTTTTTTGTGGAAAGTTATTTTTTTGGGTTAAAAATACAATTATTTAGTAGAACATTAACTTTTTTGTTGAAAATTCATCAATTTGGTTAAATTTTTGGTTCGAGCGAAAAACGTTTCTGATTGAAAATTCAACTGTTCTGTTGGAAGTTCTACAATTTGCTGAAATTTCGTTTCCTTCTTGTCTAAGAAATTCTTTTTTGTTGAAAATTTAACTCTTTTGGCAGAAATTTCTGCTTGAACATTTATTTGTTTTGGTTACATTTTGGTCTAAATTTCTTTCTTTTTTTTTTAGTTACAAATGCAACTTCCGGTAGAAAGACTGTTTTGTTAAAAATTAATTTTTTTGGTTTACTATTTATCATTTTAGTTAAAAGTTCAACTATTTTGTTGAAAAATCATTCTTCTTTTGGTTGAAAATCGATCTTTCTGGTTAAAAATTGAACTATTCCATTTTTGATTAAAATTTTTGTTTGAACTGAACATTAAACGACTTGGTTCATTCAAATTTTAAATACTAGGTTGAAGCTTCATTTTGTTGGTTAAAAATTTATCTCTTTGTCTGAAAATTCAACTATTTGGTTGAAATTATTTTTGTGTATGGAAAGTTCATCTCTTTGGGTAGAAATTTTATGTTTTTTTAAAAATTTTATTGCTTGGTTGAAAATGTAATTACAAATTAACTTTTTTGTTAGAAATTCATCAATTTGGTTGAAATTTTTTTCTTTCTTGACTGAAAAATCTTTCTTGGTTGAAAGATAACTTTTTTGTGGAAAGCTCATCTCTGTGGGTACAAATTTCATCTTTTTTTATAATTTTATTCTTTGGTTGAAAATGTAAGTATTTTGATGAAAACTCAACAATTTTTTCCAAAAGTCATCCTTTTTTGTTGAAAATTAGTCTTTTTGGGTTGAAAATACAATTATTTGTTAGGTCATTAACTTTTTTGTTGAAAATTCATCAATTTGGTTAAATTTTTTTCGTGCCAAAAACGTTTCTGATTCAAAATTCAACTGTTCTGTTGAAAGTTCAACAATTTGCTGAAATTTCGTTTCCTTCTTGTCTAACAAATTCTTTTTGGTTGAAAATTTAACTCTTTTGGCAGAAATTTCAGCTTGAAAATTCATCTGTTTTTGTTAAATTTTGGTCTAAGTTTCTTCTTTTTTTTTTTTTTTAGTTACAAATGAAACTTCTGGTTGAAAGACTGTTTTGTTAAAAATTAATTTTGTTGGTTTACTATTTATCATTTTAGTTAAAAGTTCAACTCTTTTATTAAAAAATCCTTCTTCTTTTGTTTGAAAATCAATCTTTCTTGTTGAAAATTGAACTATTACATTTTTGATTAAAATTTTTGTTTGAACTGAACATTAAACTACTTGGTTAAAAGTTTAATTACTTGGTTGAAGCTTCATTTTTGTGGTTAAAAATTCATCTCTTTGGCTGAAAAATTAACTATTTTGTTGAAAAATCGTTTCTTTTCTTGGATGAAAATGAATTTTTTAAACTGAAAATGGAATTATTTCATTTTTGGAAGAAAATGGTATTTTTTAGTTGAAAATTCGTCTTTTTCGTTTGAAAATTCGTCTTTTTTGTTTGAAAATTCGTCTCTTCAGGTAGAAACTTGATCTTATTTAGTTAAAAATGCAACGGTTTGATTAACATAAATATGTCTTGGTTATGTTTTTTACTACTTTGTTGAAAATTTGTTCTTTGTTTTGTTCTTGAAAATTAATTTTTTAAACTGAAAATGTAACTATTCGATTTTTGGTTACAAAATAATTCTCTTCAGATGAAAATTAAAATTTTCAACTGAAAATGGAACTATTTGATTTTTGGGAGGAAATTGATCTTTTTTAGTTGAAAATTCGTCTCTAGGATTTGAAGATTCATCTCTTTAGGTAGTAACTTTATCTCTCTTAGTTAAAAATGCAACTGTTTAATAAAAATTAATCTGTCTTGGTTAATTTTCTTACTATTTTGTTGTAATTTTGTTATTTTTTTATTGAAAATTAACTTTTTGAACTGAAAATGTAACTATACTATTTTTGTTTGCAAAATTATCTTTTCTAGTTGAAAATTAAACTATTTGGTTCATGTTGAAAATTTGACGTTTTTGGTAGAAAATTAATCTTTCTGTTTGAAAATTCATCTTTTTAGTCGAGAATTAAACTATATGATTAAAAATTCATCTATCTGGTTGAAAGTGTAATATTTTACTGGAAATTTTAGGTATTTAAAAATTTTCAAATTGAATTTATTACAGTACCAACATAATTTTATTTAAAAGAATTTATTCCCCTATCGATAAAGTTGAAAAATGTTTTTTGGCTTCTTCTTGTAAGCGATGGGGTGGGGGTCGACATAAAAAATGATGTCGATATAAAAAATTATTCAAATTGTTCAAACGTTTCACCGGTCAAAAACAAAGCACTATTATAAATTAATTACTATTAATTACTTATATTAATTTCTTGATGAAGAGACTATTACACATTTTTAAAATTTCAGGAGATGATATAAATCATGTAGATTAGATAAGCTTGTGAATTGCATAATTCCTGTGAAATAACTAATTTAAAATCAGTTCTATTTTTGTCTTCATGATTAAGTAGGAAATTTTTATCGTAATTTTCAATTAACTCGATTTAACGCTTTTCAATTAGTTAGATGTTCATTATGGAATTGAAACAATAGATCAGACATGCCCAACTCGGGGAAATTCCCTGCGAGAACACATGTTCCGCGTCCCTACTCTTTCTCCTAGAGAGCGAGAGATGTGGTAGACGCATGCGCGTGG
>CAKNYM010051506.1:96338-110622 GCA_932195095.1 Andricus curvator
ACTCTTTCTCCTAGAGAGCGAGAGATGTGGTAGACGCATGCGCGTGGTAGTCGCGTACGTACGCGTCTCCCACGCGCATGCGTCTACCACATCTCTCGCTCTCTAGGAGAAAGAGTAGGGACGCGGAACATGTGTTCTCGCAGGGAATTTCCCCGAGTCCTAAAGACTTTTGGACTTTTCAACATCTTCACTGATATTGTCTATTAGGTGTCTTCGTAACAAACTTTGGAGGTACACTCGACTCCCGATATAAGAACCCCGCTTTACGATATTCCTAGAACTGATGGCTTCCGCAGTTTCGTGATTCATGCGACCCTTCTTGTTTACATTTGTGTTCCCCCGATTTAGGATCAAGGCCACTGAGGGCCATGCCCGAAACCGTTCTTATATCGGGAGTTGAGTGTATTTTTCAATTACACTCATACAGGAGATTAACTATTTAAATATTATTATCATTGTGAAACGTGGAAGAAAAAGTTATGTAGGGAAAAAAATTCATTGTCCTCCTTTCATACTTGAGGCGAGCGGCAGTGGCAATGTGCCGGTTTTCTTTCATTTCAACCCGCAGTGACAAACCAGCCCGCGAGCGAATTGTAACTAAGGAGTAATTAGTACTCACCAACACACAGGTGGAATGCAGGAATCATTTTTACGCTTCCTCATTGTCATTTTATAATAAATTGAAAATTGAAAATGTGTCTATTTCTCCACAGAGACCCTTATTTGTTTTCTTTCGTACATACTTTTGAGTTATGAAAGATTCTTATCTCGACTGTTTGTGAAGTTAGTTAGACAAAAGGATCTTAATCTTAATCTAAAGTTATATAGGTTTAATTTCAAGGCCTTTAAAATCAAATAATCACAAGTAAGAAATCTGAAGCATTCAAGGTATTATAATTTAAAATTAAAGAGATTCAAAACCCTAAAGGATTAGGTTTAAAGTTAAGTCCTTAAAACTGGACTGAGATTGAAAATGAAGCATTAGAAAATTTCTCAACTATTAAAGCTTTTGATTGAAACTTTACAATTATAAAAAATGTTGTAACAATGTTATTTTTAACGTTTGTGTTTGAAATTATTCTATATTGAAAACGCTTTCATTGGTTAATAATTATACTGCATTTTTAGATGATTCTATCTTAAAAAATAGGCGGAATTAAATTATTTAAATTATCTCACTCATTGTCGTTGACTACCTGATTGGTTACATACTGCCTGAATATGACTTCAAGTGGCTGTTTTCAGTTTGTTCGTTTCCATTTTCTCGATTTTTTTAAATCGTCATTTCCAAATAAAGAACTTTAATTCTCAAAATTCATTTATAAGTGAGAAAATTTAAATTTGAAATGATTCTTTAATTCTTGACCATATTAAATGACTTAATATGTATTTATCTATTGATAAAGATTACGACTTTTCTGCACCATCAATTTAGTAAATAAAAATTTCCAAATAAGTAATCCTATTTGATGATAAATAATATTTCTGAATGTTTTGTAACATTATTGGTGAAAGAGAAAATTCTAATTGTATTTGTTTTTTAATGTTGGCAAATAATTCTGTTTTCATCATTTTACTACCAGACTATAATTTGTAAACTTTTTCAAACAATGAAAGAGGTTAGAAAAATGATATTATGGAAAAAACTTAGAATATCTTAGTTTACGAAATGTATGTTTTCTTAAGATTTCAAAGCAAAAATTTTAAATTTTGAAAGATCACATCATTTTAGAAAAAATTTGAATACGTTTAATAGGTATCTAGAAGTTCTGAAAGGATACGAAAATAATTGTATTTTTTTTTTAAATGTAGATTTTAAAAAAATTTCGAACAAAGAATTAGGAAGCTTTTTAGAAATTTTGAAAGGTTTCAAGAGAATAAACAAATTTGCTCACGATTTCGCGGGAAATTTTAAATGATTTTTGTTTCAAAACGTTTATTTTGAGAGAATATTTAAGAAGATTTCAAAATATTCTGAAAGACTTTGAAAATGATCAAGAAGGAATCTGGAAGATTTAAGGAAATTATTTTAATTTGACGGAATTTTTTCAAAATTTCAGGAAAAATTCGAATCATTTAAAAACCTATTCGAAACTTTTAAAAACTTGGAAGAAAATGTAGATTTTTAAAGATTATCAACAACATTTTTCAAATTTTTTAATGATTTTGAAAGGCTTCAAGATAAAAAGAAAAATGAATCCGGAAGATTTAAAAACAATTTTATGAATAATCCGAGTCAGCTTAAAAGATATTTATTATATTATTATACCGAATATTTCAATACTTTTTCAATATTTACAATACATATTTGGATTCTTTTTTTTTTTTTTTTTTTTTTGAAAATTAATTTTGTTAACTGAAGATTTAACTTTTCCATTTTAAATTGTAAATTTATCTTGCTAATTTGAAAATTCAATTATTTGGTTGAAAATTCAACTATTTCATTTTTTATTCCAAATTAATTTTGTTAGTTAAAAATTCAATTATTTGGATGAAAATTGATGTATTTTGTTAAAAATTCGTATCTTTTGTAGAAAAATTAGTCATGCTGGTTGAAGATTCATGTATATTGTTCAAAGTTCGTCTTTTTTGACAGAAAATTAATCTTTCTTGAAAATCCATTTTTTTTGTTTGACAATTTGTTTCTTTTTGGCTGAAAATTAAGTTTTCAAACTGAAAATTTAACTTTTAAATTTTTATTGCAATTCCGTCTTTTTTAGTTAAAATTCAAGTATTCAGTTGAACGTTCATGTATTTTGTCAAAAAGGTGTCTTTTTTGGTTGAAAGTTGAACTAATTTGTTGAAAATTCATTTTTGGGTTGTAGATGTATCATTTGAATGGAAAATTAATCTCTTTTGTTGAAAATTACCTATTTTGTTCAAAATTTTGTTTTCTTTGGTCAAAAATTCATTTTTATATTAAAAATGTATCTATTCCTTTTTTCGTTAAAAAGTTATCTTTTTTAGTGGAAAATGTGACTATCTGTTCTGGTTGAAATGTCGACTATTATATTTTTTGTTAAGAAATCATCTCTTTGGATTAAAATTTAATCTACTTTGTGGAAAATTTAAAAAAAAGATTTCTGTTAAAAATTAATTTTTAAACTAAATGTTCGCCTCTTTTGCTTGGAAAGCTCAACCATTCTGTTAAGAAATTATCTTTTTTGGTCGAAAATTCAACTGGTTCGTTCAACATTTTTCTTTTTGGATAGAAAGTTCATCCTTTTGGATTAAAAATTTATGCTTTTGGTAGAAATGTCATCTTTCTTGGATGAAAATAAATTTTGTTGTTGAAAATGCAACCTTCTTATAAAAATCGTCTTTCTGGATTGATAATTCAACTATTTGATACAAATTTCTTTCTTCTTGGTTAAAAATTCAACGATTTTATTCAAAACTAAATCATTTCGTCGAAAATTCGTCTTTTTGGATTGAAAATTCATCTTTCTTTTTTTTAGAAAAGTCATCTTTCTTGGCTGAAAATTCATCCTTTTTGATTGAAAATAAACCTGTTTGTTGAACATTCAAATTTTCTGTTTGAAAATTCAACTGTCCTTCAAAAAATTCGTCTTTTTGGTTTGAAGACTCAACTATCTGGTTGAAAATGCAACTCTTTTTGGTTTAAAATGGTTTATTAACTATACATTTAAGTGTTCCATCTTTGGTTGAAAATTTATCTTTCTTGTTTGAAAATTTGACTGGTTGAAAATTAATTGTTGTTGTTGTTGAAGATTTATAATTTCAATTGAAAATTCCTCTGTTCGGTTGAAAATATATCCAGTGATAATTTGCCCAATTCCTTTGGGAAATTTCTTCTGGCTTCATAAACTACAAAATAACTTAGTGTCAGTAAAATCCATTGAAAATTCAGCAATTTTGTTAAAAAGCAATCCTTTTTGGCTAAAAATTCGCGTGAGTCCACAGTTTTGTGTAATCCAGCGGAATCCTATGCAATCTGGAGTAATCGACCTCCACTGGGCCGATTTTTAAGAGTTGTTTCCTTCTCGATAAATAATTTTTCTTCAAACAGTTTTTAATTTTTTTTCAATGAAAACATTTGCCCCAGAAGACACCAGTGAGGACATAAAAAATGGGAAAAGTTTCTCTAGGATTTTGGAACCTTGAGGCGTCAGAGTACTATTAGATGTGTCTTATTGTAGCGAAATGTCATCTAGTTAGGTAACATTAATAGCTCGACTGCCAGAGCTAATGATTGTCGCAACGTACCTATCTAAGGTGCCTTCGAGGACATATAGATATCCAAGATTCAACTTCGGTGTTGGCTGTTTCATGATCATGCCTCTCATCTCGTTAATTTGATTGTGCACCAGCTCCTCGTGTGCACCGTCGATGAACCGAGCCGATCGTTGCCAATGTTACCTACGTACTTAAATTGTTCGTGGAACCATCATACCGTGACTCAACTAATGCTACTTTTGCTTCCAAATCGAAATACATATAAGTACCTGGTACACTTTTGGTCGATCTTTACGCCCACATTCTATCTAATTGGGTCAATGCATCAGTAGTGGGCCACTTAAGATTATAATCCAGAGATCATTAAGATCCAGTTCCTTTTCAAAAGGAACGAGGGGGAAACAACTCCTAAAAATACGTTACGGCGGATGTGGATTATCCGGGTCTACATCCGATTACTTTGGATTACCTCTATGTAGAGAATTACTCTGGATTACCTGAGATTACTCCGCATTGCATAGGATTACTCTTGATTACATAAAATTATGGTGGATCACTCAGCTTAAAACTAGAATTACGCGAATTTTCTACCAAAAAGGATTTGCTTTTTAGCAAAATTGTTTACAGGTAATCGTTCAAGCAGTGTAATAGTCGGCTGATTACTCCAAATTACCCTAAACTTTCTGTGGTAACAGGCCTGTAACGTGCTGCCTCTAGCGGAATCCGCCGGAGATATCTGTTATTCACCACATAAAGTTTACCTCAGTTTGGAGTTCCCACCGCGCCTTCACTCTGCTAAGCAGAGTGAAGGCCGATTACCTGCTACATTTTGTAACCTTAATTTTTTCTGTGAACAAACTAGATAAACTTTAAACCAAATAGTTGAATCTTCAACCATGAAATTTGATTTTCTACTGGAAAAGATACATTTTAAATATAATACATTGCTTCGCTGGCAAGTTTGAGCGCGCCTAAGGTGCGCGACTATGTTGGTTCTCGCGCTCGATAATATATTTGTCTCGCACTGCGCGCTCGGTCTTTGTATTTCCCCCACATTCGTGCACACACCTTTTAAAATTAAAGGTCAAAGTATCGACAACTGTAGTTTCGTGATTGTGAATTCTCTTTTGTTAAAGCTCCTTCGGCTTTAACGAATACATTCTCATCACGTACCTCGTGCTTCGCACTCGAGTTTGTCCAAAATGCGAAATTTTCTACATTATATGTTGAACATTATTAAATCAAATGTATATTACATTTATTTTTGTAAGTCAGCCTGTGCTTGCTTTTTAGATATTGCAAAATAAAGTACGAGTTGTATTTATCATGATCACTTTAATATTTGTTCCTGATTTTGCATTTAATTTTATCCTCAGCTACCGTGAAAATTTTATATCATTTCAATAAATGTATATTCTTACAATTCATAATATGCATTGATATTAAAAACATACGTATTTTCCTTGTCTTGTTTTTACAATTGAAAAAAAGTGCGCATCCTATAAAAAAACAATCTTGTTATTATGCATTTTATTGCAACTTGTGTCGTTTTTCCATTAATTTAATTTGTTTATGTTTAATGTTATTTTTTACGATTTGAACCAAAAATATGCATCCTAGCGTAAAGTTATTCTAAGAAAATTTGTAAATGTAATTTAAGCGAAAAATGTTATTAGATAAAATGTTACTGTATCGTGTAACGTTTTCTCAAAAAGTATTTTTTTTAAATTTTTTATGTATTTTTATACCAAAGCTTATAACAAATGTGTAGATCTTTTTTGGTTGAACAACTTTTGTCTATTTATCTTTATTCGTACCTTGCGCCGTTTTTCCACATTTTTTTCTAATGTTAATGTTATTTTTCACGATTGAAACACAAATTACGCATCTTATCAGAAAATAATTAATAAAAAATGTGTAGCTCTTTTCTGACTGAACAACTTTTGTATATTAATTTTTTTCGTGGTTTGTGACGTTTGTCGAAAAATTTAATTTATTTTATTCTTAAATCACTTTTTTACAAATGAAACAAAAACTACGCATCCCATCAAAAAGTGATTGATAACAAATTTGTAGATCTCTTTCGAGTAAAATATTGCTGTCAATTCATCTTTTTTCTTATATTGTACATTTTGACCGCAAAATGGAATTTTTGATTTTTAATTATTTTTTTGTGCGATAAAAATTTGAATTTTCGATTTTTTAAGAAAATTAAAAAAAGTCTAATGACAATATTGTAGGGTGTTCAAAAAAAACATTTTTCTTCTCTTGACTTTTTTCATATCGTGCGTTGATTGGCTTGAAATGTTCATTTTCATTTGTTTTTTGGAATTTTGTAAATGTTATAACTCCAGTATTTTTGTTTTATCAGAAAAAGTCATAGAGATACATTTTTTACCATACCGTTGAATTTTCAGCTAAAGAAGACAAATTTCAATTAAAAAGAAAAAAATAATTTTCAACAGAATAGATAAACTTTTCACCAGTGATGAATTTTTGACTGAAATGATAAATCTTCAACTAAAATAGTTTTAATTGAAGTTGAAAAATAAATTTTCAAACAGAAACAATGATTTTTCAACAAAGTAGTTGAATTTTAAATCCAAGAGATGAATTCTTAATTAAAAATGACTTTTTAGCCAAATTGTTGAATTTTCTACAATGTACAATAATTTTCAACGCAAAGTGATGAATCCTTAACAAAAAATATACTATTTGATATTTCAATCACAACAGATTTTAATTTTAAATTAAAAACAGATGAATTTAACCAAAAAAGATGGTTTTTTCAACAAAATAGTTGACTTTTCCACAAAAAAAAAATATTTTTCCACAAAATTATTTAATTTTTAACAAAGTAGATAATTTTCTAACTAAAATGATAAATCTTTAACTGAAGTAGCTTAAATATCAATTAAAAAATGAATTTTCAAACAAAAAACAACGATTTTTTAACGAAATAGTTAAATTTTCAAGCAAGTTGAATTTTTATCTAAGACATAAATTTTCAAGCAAAAATGGAATAATTATATTTTTCGTTACAAAATTTATGTTCAACCAAAAAAAAAAAAAAAAAAAAAAAATTTCAACGAAAGAGATGAATTTTTAACTAAAATGATGAATCTTAAAAAAAAATGTTTTGTAAGTAGATGAATTCTGAACCAAATAGTTTGATTTTCAGTTAAAAAGGATAAAACCAAAAATGAAATAATTAAATATTCCGCGAAAAAATTAATGTGTAAACCACAAAAATGTTAAACAAAATATTTAAATTTTCGATGAAAGAGATGAATTTTATAATAAAATGATGAATAATCAACAACAAAAAAATGATGAATAATCAACAACAAAAAAATGAATTCCTAAGAAAGTAGTATGACTTTCAACCAAAAAAGATGAATTTTTAATGAAAAATGTAATACTTGATATTTTTTAAAAAAAAAAATTTCATTTCGAATCGAAAACATTGAAGCACAACAGAAATATGAATTTTCATATAAGTATATGAATTTCCAACTAGAAAAGATAAATTTTTAAGCCAAAATGGAAAATTTTAATTTTCAACCAAAAATGAAGTAGTTAAATTCTCAATTGGAAAATGTAATTTTTAACGGAAAAAAGATAAATGCTCGACGAAAAATGTAATAATTGAGATTTTTAAAAAATGAATTAAATTTTTGAAATTTCAAGCCCAAAAGGCAAATTTTCATTTTTTTTAAACAGTTGAATTTTTAACAAAAAAGTTCATTTTTCACCAAATAATTGAATTTTTCACCAGAATAATAAATTTTTAAATTCAGAAAGACGAATTTCCAACAAAGCAGTTGAATTTTCAATCGAATAGAATGATTTTCAATAAAAATTGTTGAGTTTTGAAGAAAATAATCAAATTTTTAACAAGAAAATATGAATTCTCAATGAATAATAGTCAGATTTTTAACAAAAGAGATGACTTTTCAACTAAAATGATAAATCTTAAAGTAAACTACACAAATTTTCAGTTAAAAAATTAATTTAAAAATTTAATGTGTAACCTATTGGTTGCCTATTGGTGTGATTAGCCTATTTCATGCGTTTTCTTCAGTTCTTTGATTAATACATAAAGACACTTCACTATATTGAATTACCATTATTTGAAATCTAAATACTATTTATATTGTGACTTGAGTGCCATTAGCAAATAAATAGTTGCCACGCCCTAATTCAGGTTTTCCGTGACACTGCACCTCAGTGTCATTCCAGGATGAGTTTCATCAACGATAAATTGAACACAAGTCTATCAAAGCCCCCAATTTGTATGGATGATATTCCCCTATAAGATATACGATTAATGAAGAAATCGCCCCTCCTCGATTTTCCGAACCTATTTTTTATAGTTTCTTATACAAGGAAAACTTTCCATAAAAAAGGACAGGAAATCGATAACCCTAAAAATATAGTAGGGCGCAGCGCAAAATACAAATTTCAGAAAATAAAGGAGTCTGGTATTCTATTCTTCTCTTTTTCACATAAAAAGCAACTGTGTAAAATTTGGTTTCGATAAAAAAAATCGTCCGATCAAAATTGCCCAGAAAACCCGTAAAACCATGTTTTTCTTGAATCACTTCAAAATTCTTGGTTGAATTAAAAAAGCGTTCGAACAATAGTTGCAGATCTTTATAAAGCACATTATTTTTGTTGCCTCAATTTTTTTGTTGAAAGAAATAATCTCCATTAGAATCGAAAAAAATGTGATATAAGTCAAAATAAATTTTTTGATCTTTTTCATAGTCAGTGGGAATTTTTAATTCGACTAATTAGCGGACTCTGTGACAAATATGAATCACCATTTTCGACTCCTAAAAACCTTAATTGGGTAGTTTTTATTTGTTATTCAAAATTTCGCAAAAATTACATAATTCAAAAAATAGTAAATTTTTCATTTCTTTTTCAATCCCAAGTTGAAACATTTTTTACAAATAATTACGAAAAACTGCAATTATTTACAGAAAAAAAAAATAAATTAAAACAAAAATTACAGGAAATTAGAACTTTTTAAGGAAAAATGTAATGGCTGATATTTCAACCAAAAATATTTTAATTTTAAATGAAAAAAAGTTGAATTTAACCAGAAGACGAATTTTCAACAAAAGACTTAAATTTCCAACTAAGAAAGATTTATCAGTCAAAAGAGAAGAAAAAGTCAACCAAATTGTGGAAATTTCAAGCCAAAAAGACGAATTTTGTACAAAAAAGTTAATTTTCAAACATATAGTTGAACTTTCTTCTAAAATAGTTGAAGTTTCAACCCAAAAAGATGCATTTTCAACGAAAATGATAGTTTAATTTTTAACCAAAAGGATGAATTTTCAACTAAAATGATGAATTTTCAGCTAAAAAAATTAATTTTCAACTAGAAACCCCCATTCTCGACTTCCAAAAATCCTAATTGTGTAGTTTTTCTTTGTTATCCAGAATTTCAAAAAATTGCATAATTTAACAAATATAAAATTTCTCATTTTTCTTTCAATCCCTAGTTAAAATTCTTTTACGAATAATGATGAAAAACTGCAATTATTCACAGAAAAATACAAAGAAATACAATAAATTATAACAAAAATTACAGAAAAATATAACTTTTTGTCCAAGAATGTAAAAGTTGATATTTCAACCAAAAAAGATTTTTATTTTATACAAAATTAAAAAAAAAAATTAAACAGTTGAATTTAACCAAAAAACGAATTTTCAACGATAGAGTCAAATTTTCAACTAAGAAATATTCTTCAGACAAGAGAGAAGAAAAAATCCACCAAACTGTGGAAATTTCAAGCCAAAAAGGCGAATTTTGTACAAAAAAATTAATTTTCAACTATACAGTTGAACTTTATACCAAAATAGTTAAATTTTTAAGCAAATAATAAACAATTTTTAACCGTAAAAGATGAATTCTCAAACAAAATAATAGTTGAATTTTTAACCAAAAAGATGAATTTTCAGCTAAAAAAATCAATTTTCAAGTGGAAAACACCATTTTCGACTTCTAAAAATCCTGATTGTGTAATTTTTCTTTGTTATCCAAAATGTCACAAAAATTGCATAATAAAAAAAAAAATTTATATTTTTCTTTCAATCCCGAGTGGAAATTTTATTACGAATAATGATGAATAACTGCAATTATTCACAGAAAAATACAAATAAAGACAATAAATCACAAAAAAATTGCATCACTTTAGAAGTTTTCATCAAAAAATGAAATAGTTGATATTTCAACCAAAAAAGATTTGAATTTGAATAAAAAGCAGTTGAACTTAACCAAAAAAGAATTTTCATCAAAAGATTAAAATTTTCAACTTAGAAAGATTTATCAGTCAAGAGAGAAGAAAAAATCAATCAAAATGAAAAAATTTCAAGCCAAAAAGGCGAATTTGATACAAAACAGGTTTAAAAAAGTTACAAAAAAATTCATTTCCAACCATACAGTTCAATTTTCTGAAAGAATAGTTAAATTTTCAGCCCAAAACAACGAATTTTCAAGAAAATAATGAATTTTCAACTGAATTAGTCAAAATTTCAGTTAAAAAAATTTATTTTCAACAACAAAAAAACACGATTTTCGACTTCATAAAACTCTGATTGTGTAGTTTTTGTTTTTTATCCAAAATTTCACAAAAATTACACAACTTAAAAAAATATCATATTTCACATTTTTCTTTCAATTCCTATTGGAAATTTTCTTACAAATAATTAAAAAATTTTTCAATTTCTGACAGAAAAATACAAATAATTACAATAACCAAGAAATTAGAACATTTGTCTATTATTTGATCGAATTTTGTACTTTTTTGTATTTTTGTGTGTATATTGCTGTATTTCATTATAATCCAAATTTGAATAATAAATTTTCAGGTCAATTTATTGAAACTCATGATAGCTGTGGTATAACTTCTTATTCGTTGACATTCTGCTAGGTGCAGATGAATTGGTCGCTCTTGCCCCCCATAGTAAAGCCTCAACTATTTTCTAACATTAATCTATTCTGGACTCGGATTAACTTTAATTTTAATAACTGCTTGATAGAATAATGTTTCATCTACCAGTAGATTAAATTTTCATGGTATAATTATTTTAATTAATGTTTCCAAAGGTTATATTCCTTCCATCAAATTCTGCAAAGACGTTCTTGCCCCGACGCGACGGTCGGTCTTGCATTGCGCTACCCTAAATCTTTTTTCATCATAATGATTAAAATTTGATGCAAAAATAGAAAAGATTTTTTCATTCGAGAAGAATCGGCTGACCTATAACATTGATACATTTTATCAACGATTAGGGAAGTTATCGTCATTTATCATATTTGATTAATCAGTTTTACTATAGTAAAACTTGTTTCATTAACATACGAATTCTGTCCGGAAAGTATCCGCCCTTGTGCTCTGACTTTGTGCTTTGTTGTACCAAAAAACTTGTCTATTCATGTTCAGAAACGATCGTTATGATTTGGAAAGTGTATGATGATGAGTCCATGAGTTATACTCAAATTAAAGAGTGGTTTAGGCCAGGAAGGTCCCTGATTTGTGAGAAAGTGACGACTGGGTCCTTCACCACGATAACGCTCCTGCCCATTCATCGCAGCATATTCAGCAATTTCTGGTGAAACATGGCCTTGCAAAAATTCGTCAGACCCCATACAGTCTTGACCTGGCTCCTTGTGATTTCTAGCTGTTTCTCAAATTGAAGTATTCTTTATAGGTAAACCGATTTCTTTACTTTGAGTATATCATCGCCATTGACCAGAATTAGCTCATACTCCTGGTACATCCCAATGTCGGATACTTACCGGACAGTCTTCGTAGTTCAAAGTTGATGCAAGAATATAAAAAAGACTCCTTGCTTCGAAACTTAGATGGTCATTAATGCTTCCTATAAGAGGAAGCAAATATATTTGCTAATTAATCATAAAGCGGAAGCAAAGTGCTCATCAAATTAGATGCATACAATTATAAATAAAAAGTGGAAATACCCGAGGTTGAATTCAGAGCTAGTTTATTTTAAGCTTCGCCCTAAAATGTATCTTTTTTTTTGAAACGAAAATTTTTTCTCGAGGTTGAGGAACTTTTCTGCAGATATGAATATTATGAAATGAAACAGATTGCATGTTCAATTGAGGGCCCTTTAGTGTCTAAGTAGAACAGAATATCTGCCTTCGCAGCAACTCAGTGAACAAATACGAATTCATGAACACCTATCCGTGAATACACATACAGGGACATAAACATGGAAATGCGTTTGCGCTCATGGTCCTTCCGGGGAGCGTCAATTGTAAGTACAGAATCATGCAATGCAGAGTTATGCAATACAGAGTAGTATGTACAATGTACATGAACCACCCCAAAGTTATGCATGTTAGTTTTGTCTTCACCATACCATTATAACGCATTTCTATTTATGAGGCCGATGGAAAAACCAGTCTATGGAGTTCCTTTAAGTCAGGGACTATATTTTGAAAGAGTTTTTTACTCGTTGGTTTCATTTCTAAGCACATAGCGAGTTTTGAATTTTTTTCTCGTATAATGAGATCGTTTAGACGAAGCAAGTCCCTACGGATTTTCCCAACACTCCCTCCAGGAATTCCACACCTCGTAGAAAAAGTCTTTACACAGCCACAAGCTTTTTTTACTTTTTTTTTTCATACAAAATTCTGGCTTGAATTACTAGTTCGAGAAATTGTTTCTTATTGTTTCAAAAAGGGATTCATTTTTATATGTTGCTTTAGTTAATTTATTTAATTATGTATAGGAACAATAACAAACTTGGATTACGTTGACGCGGTCCTCCCCAATTAATAATTTAAATCAGAAATAGAGTTCTCGTTTGTGCGGGTAAAAAAGCATCCCGTAATTTATGCATCAAACACTGAGAAAAAAATCTAATGTTAGGGTAACACCAGAATTTTGTTGAGAAGTTTTTGTTTGTTCAAAAAAAAATTATTTGTTATCACCAAAGACTTGGTTGCGATAAGTGTTCCGCGTTTTACCGGTTTAAACAATTCGAATCATTTTTACATTAAAACAAATAGACATTTAATCTTTGGGAAAGCTCATTCGGTTAAGCTTTTCGTCGGTTTCAACTTATTTTTTTATTTAAACTAACTTCACATAGTTCCCTACTTACCAGAAAAAGACAAACAAAATTTTTTTAATTGTATCGATAGCCGAAAATAGGGGAATAATTTCTTTAAAATAAAATCAACAACAAATTAACTACAAAAGATTATGTTGCAACCAAAAATCGAATAGTTAATTTTACAGTATGAAAAATTAACTTATAACCAAAAAAAGGAACAAATTTTCAACAAAATACGACAACCCTCAACCACATCAGATTAAATTTAATCAAGAAGTTGCATTTTTGACCAAAGAGATGAAACTTCTATTAAAACAGATGAATTTTCAAGCCAAAAAGACGAGTTTTCACCTGAAAAATATTAATATTGTACCAAAAATGAAACAGTTCAATTTTCAGTTAAAAAAGTTCGTTTACAACTAAAACAAAAAAGAATTTTTAAACAAAATGGTTAAAATTTCAACTGAAGAGATAAATTTTCAACCAGAATTATAAATCTTCAGTTAGAAAATATAATTTTTCAACATAGCAGTTAAACTTTCAAACAAGTAGTTGAACTTTTAACTAAAAAAAGATAAATTTTTAACCAATAATGTAATAGTTAAATTTTCAAAAAAAAATGTAATAGTAGATATTTCTACCAAAAATATTCTCATTTTCAATCATAAACAGTTAAATTGAACCGAGAGAAAAATTTTCCACAAAATAGTTGAATGCTAAACCAAAACGGATTAATTTTCAAGTAAAAAGTTCTTCTGAATTATGAATACGAAAATATGAATTTTCACCAAGATTTGAATTTTCTACAAAAATAGTTAAATTTCCAACTCAAAAAGACACATTTTGAAACCAAAAAGATGAATTTCCAACAAAAAAGTTGAATTTTCGACGGAAGAGGATCACTTTTGAATAAATTGTTGAACATTCAGCAAATCAATTAAATTTGCAACCAAACAGTTGCATTTTTAACCAAAAAAGATATAAC
>CAKNYM010051506.1:128511-150559 GCA_932195095.1 Andricus curvator
TCCTCATCAACGTTACGTAAAATTTGTGTATTATGTTTAAAAACATTATAGACGTTTTCTAAATAAAACAGAAGGTTTTTTAAGATGAAGTATTGTCCAGAAATAAATAAAACAATATTTTGAAGTAATACTGAATGCTTTTTCGATATTTTTTTAGTCATACAAATATTGAAGTTACTTAATGTAAGTACTAATTGAAATTCACCAATTAAAAATTTTTTCATTACCATAAAAAAAAAATTATATTAATAATAATAACAAATGTAAACAACTCAAATAACTATTTATTTGTTGAAAATTTTCAAAAACTCAAATTCAAGCTGAAATTAAATTCTGAGAATTGAGGACAAGAAAATAAGTATTATCAGTTTGTTTTTAAATTTGTATAATTATAATTTTTATGAGATTCTTGAGAAAATTAAAAAAGATTTTTGAATATTTCAGACGTGTCCAAAAAGAATCTAGAAGATTTTAAAGAAACTCTTTTTATTTTATAGGATTTTACAAAATATTAGGAAGAATTCGAGTTTTTTTAAAAGTTGTTTAGGACTTTTAGAAGTTTGGAAGAAATCAAGAAATATTTGATAAACTTTCGGAAACGTTTTCAAGTTTCAAATATTTTTAATCTATTTAACACGTTTTAAATTCCTAAAAATATTTTCAACTGACTCCAATTTTTCTTAAAATTTTGAAATAT
Source organism: Andricus curvator (assembly GCA_932195095.1). Lineage (NCBI taxonomy): Eukaryota > Metazoa > Arthropoda > Insecta > Hymenoptera > Cynipidae > Andricus > Andricus curvator. The sequence continues at coordinate 129,209 of CAKNYM010051506.1, forward strand.
CATTCAAAATGAAAAAAAATTGCCTTCTAATATTCTAAATTTTCTCCGGAATTTAAAAAAAATTATCAACACTCTTTTTCGAAATTTTGGGAAATCATTTGAAATATTAAAAAACCTTTTTTGATTTTCTCTTAAAGTTCATTTTTTAAAATAAAAACTCATTTAAAATTTCCACACTAATCTTAAGAAAATTGTTTTTTTTTTTATATCTATTCAGACCTTCTAAACCTTCTAATCTTTAAAAATTATTCAAATTTTGCTAATTTTTGTTTTGAAATTCTGAAAAATTAAAAAAATTGCCCTAAAATCTTTCAGATTCCTCTTTGACAAGTTTAGAAATCTTTAGAAATCTTTTTAAATAATCTCTTAAAATTAATTTTTCGACACGAAAAATCACTTAAATTTTTCCTAGGAACCTAAACAAAGTTTTTTGATTTTCGTGAAACCTTAAAAAATTCTTGAAAAATCTTTACAAGTTTTAATTATTTTTGAATCGTTTAATTGAATCGTTTGTTTAAACTCTGAAAAATTCAAAAAATTTCCTCAAAGTCTTCCATATGTTTTTTCTCGCATTGTGAAATCTTTAAAACTTACAATTATTCTTTTAAAATAAAACCTATACCATTTGAAAATTTCCCAGAAATCATGACAAAAAGTTGTCTCCTAAAATCTTCCATAATTATTAAAAAGCTTTTAATTTTTTTTCGAATTCTTCGAAAATTATAGTGTGGTAGCGAAATGTTAAGATTATTTATTATTTTTAATTTCCCATTATTAGACAATCATTTACAATTGAAATTTTCTCTTCTATCTATAATGTTAAGAAACATTTAGAAATAAATTTTATGATGAAGTAAAATTATTCATTCAGAAATCTTGATATACAGAGTTGATGGCGCAGAGAATTCATAAATTAAAAATGTTACATAATCGTGAACAAATACCCCCCCCCCCACACACCACATAACAGACAGTAACAGAACACGACGCCCCCCCCCCTTAATGTTACGTAATATGTGAACGCTCCCAAAAATCTACCCCAGCCCAGATTGTTTAAATGACTACTTTAGTCTAAAGAATTTTCACAAAATCAGAATATAATATTAATAATATAATAATATCATTTCATTCATAATTATCATTAAATTTATATTCTGATTCGGAGAAAATTCTTAAGACTGAAGTATTCATAAAAAAAATGTTTCGCAAGGAAAAGAAATGCAGACTCTACCACAGTATCGTTTGTGTTATTCTGTTTAACGCTCTACTCGTGTACAGTGGCGTTTGCAGTTCAAATCTGGGCTAAAGTAGATTTTTTCTCGTTTCTCAAAAACAAAAAATAATAATATTAATAGACCAGCAATGGGAACCACTTTATATTAAACATGAAAAACTATTAATCTAATTATCAACAATATTCCGTATGTAACATATGTTGTCGTTACAAATCAATCTTTTTCTCACAGGATATACGTGACTTTCTCCATTTTGGGAAGAAAAACAGGGCGTTTAATTTGATAAATTTCGAAAATGAAATAAATATTCTGCAATTAGAACCAAAAGAGTTATAGAGATATTATTTTATTATTCTTACCAATAGAATTGAGGTTAAGCGCCAAGGTAAAGAGCAAATTACCTATAACGATTCTCATTTTTCTTCAAAATAGACGAAACTAGTTTGTGGAAAGTTTCGAGATGGCTGAGTGTAATTATAATAAATATTTTACAAAATGTTTATATTAGTTGCTATCCATCCGTCATTCGAGATCATAACCTTTATTTCATTCGAAGACAAACAATTTTCCTTATTTATGCAACATGAACAATATAAAGGCACGATGTTTAGATACCTTTTATGCGTAATGGAAAGATCAACATAATTATACGTCATCCTTTCTTCTTATATAGCTTAGAGCATCATTTCATTTATACTTTATAATTGAGCAAATAATTCTACAAATGAGACTGACTGAAATATATCACCCAGGTGATTTACGAAGTTAATATTTCACAGAATATTTACAACCTTCCACTGTTAGGCTCTAACAGAACAAATTCGATCAAAATATATTAGATAAGAATGAATAATAATGAAAACGCAGGCTTCTCCGATAACACGCTATCCCTAATTAACAAATTAATATCTCGTAAACTATTAGTCGCAAAGGGTTCGAATAGAGCCCACTTTAAAGGCTTCTTTCTCACCTAGAAAAAAGTATTTTACTTTTTTCACCTGTCTCTCAGCGTAAAGCAACAATCTCAACTAAAATGTCGTTTTAATTGACACTTTATTATTAAGTAGGAGGAAAGAACGCGCATTTCCTTGCTTCTACTTTTTTAAATTTTTACTTTTTTATATTTACTTTTTCTTACTTTTTTACGTCTATGAATTTGTATTTCCTAACACTGAGAATATAAACAATTTTAAAATCCACTTTCCAACCAATTCTTTAATATTAGGAGCTTCTCAAACGTTTCATTTTTTTGTATATTATTTACAGTATCATTTTATTTATAATTTATAGTTGAGCAAATAATTCTACAATTAAAACTAACTGGAATCTATCTTCTAGGCGATTCAATAAGTGAATTTTTCGCAGAATTTGTTTTGTAAGAAATTTTATTGTTTAAAAAATATCACCCTCTTCACTTCGCCATTTTTGTGTTTCTAATTGCTAAAAGAAATGTTTTCGAATGCTTACATTCTTACATTTCAAGGATCTATAACAAGAAAAGTCCAATGGAAATATTTATTATAAGAATGAATATTTATTGAAACGGAAGCTTCACTGAAAACACGCTATCCTTAAGTAACAAATCAATATCTCGTAAACTATAGTCACAGCAAGTTCGAATAGGGGCCATTTTCAAGATTCTTTTCTGTCTAACAAAAAAGCCCTGTTTACGGTTCACCTATTTCTCAACCAGAAGTCAAAATCTAAGCTGAAATGCAAAAATGTTCCTTTAAAGGGCCCTTTTTCATCTAAATTGACGGGCGAACCACGACTCGTCCATAACTGTTTCACGGCGAGATCGTACGTAAATACAGTCGATGACGGCAGGCAGTCCCGCACCATCAGCGAGCTGTTACCCCTCTAATATTTTCTTTATTCTAAAAAAAACTATATCCATGAACTATAAGCCATGAATTATTACTTACCTCGTTTTAAAGAGAACACCCAATTTAATAATTCAGAAATCAGTTTTTGTTGGATTCAACAACAAGGACAACAAGTTTGGACTCCGAGCTGAATGGACATCCTGAGAAGTGTGAAAGGATTCATAATTTCATAAGGTACACTCAACTCTCGGATTTTGTCCCCCCGGTCTCGACCTTTCTAGAACTGCTGACCCACGCAGTTTCTCAGCGCGCAGGGCGTGTCGTAAATTAATATTTTCAGTCAATCTTTATGACAATTTTTTTCACCACGTTCAGGCTGTATCCGTTTAGAAAGAATCCGAAATTTTTGAAAATTTATCACAGGAAAATTCGGCCCCCTCCCCCAATTTTGCCGCCCCAGACTGCAGCCTATGTAGCCTATATGGGAAATCCGCGACTGTGGCCAAGGCTATTTGCAGGCAACCCCAGAAACTGGAATGACATCGAGAGTTCGGTGTACTAAAAGTTCAAAAATTTTCCATTTCGCCAGTCGATTGGGACTGCCCGATGGTATGCGGCAAAGAAGGGGAGGGGTGGAAAAAGTTTTCAAAAAAGCGTGATGCAGTCACTTGGCAGCCAATTTACCAGCTGTTGAGTTTCTTCATGTTGCAGCATGTGAGAAATTAGTGGGTTAGAATTTCATGTCAAAGGTGAGAGGACAGTAACAGTAACTTTGCATTTGTGTACAAAGTACATTGTAGGATGTAGATTCGTGCCAGTGATTGTGTAATAGTGTGAATAGCAGGAAGGTGCTCAGGAAGGGTAGGTAGGGAATCAAGGGCGTAGATCATATTTGGAAGAAAAGTCGTTAGCGGCCCTTGGCCGTGTGCCAGTATCCGATTCCAAGAATGTAACAGATTTGTCATGTGGCCGGAGGAAGAGGAGGTAATCGCATTTACCTACCCATTCGAAGTAAAACGTTAGGCAGCCGCGTCCAACTGACACGAATTTCAGTATGCCAAGGCCTATTTCCGATAATTCTGACGACAAGATAGGACCTAAAGTGTACTTCATTATTCTACTAGTACTATCAGATCAAACATTAAAGGATAGTCTTAAGGGGGTTTCCATAAACTACAAGGCTCAACTTTGGCCACTTTTTACCCCTCCCCCCCCCCCATATAGAGAACCGTTGCTTTCTCATCGACCCCCCTTCTACACGAACAAAATTTATCCGTGAAAAAGTCACGAACTTGTAGCTAGATCTCGGATACGAGATAAAAAAATGAAATATTACATCCTTATTCCTATGAGAAATGTATGGATAAATTTCAAAGTTATTAACGAACAGTTCGAATTTCCAACGAACAGTTCCTGAAAATTTCAGACTGAAATATAAAGAGGAAAAATTTTATTTGTGCGATTTAATTGGCCATCAAGACCAAACAAAATAGGTATTGTAAAACTTCTAGCCACTTATCCGACGAGCTCGAAGTACACATACGAGCGCACACACGCACCGCGCGTTTGGGCGAGCGTGTGTGCGGGCCACGTACAGGCGAACCTACTTTCCAGTTCCCAGATTTGTCGGGCAAGCTCGTGAGTCCTCTGAGAGAATCTTTTCCCAATCACTCGTAATATTTTTCTAATTATTCACGTAAAACAAAAGTGATGAACCGTTTTAGAATTTTCACATCGAGTTCGTCCATTCTTTCTCAAAGTTCTAAGATTATTAACGAAAATACATCAATATCCGAGGAATTTTTCTCAAATCCGAGACCTAGCTACTAGTTCGTGACTTTTGTACGGATACAATTTTTCCTTGTAGGTGTCGCAAGATGTTCAAAATATAAATTTTCCTTTTAGGTGCTAGAATGAGTTTATATCAATCATTTACTACGTTAGTGTTATATCTACAAAATTATACCTAATAACCCCCAAAAAAATCAAAGATTGAGTTTTTTCAAAGCGGGTCCATCGATTTTTTTAATTTTTGTCTCTCGAAGCCCACAGTGACCTATACATTAATTTTATTTTAAAGAATTCATTCTCCTGTTATTCTCCTATTATTATAAGACTAGTGAAGTGTTGATGAAATTGAATTATAATCTTAAAATAATTGAATAATATTCAGTTCATATCTTGCATCAGAGTTGAATTTGCACACAATTGAGACCAATAATAAAAACTCTCTTTTTTGCAACCCCATTTCAGATTGCAAACCGAATGCGTTGTATTTTAATTAAATCTCTATCATATCGGCAGTTGTGGAAGGATTGAATGGACCTATAGAATATTTTCTTGATCTGAATTTTTCTGGTTTGAAATGAAAGATTGTCCATGTGGAACACTGTTTTATGTCGTGTTGAAAAGTCGGGATCGAAGTTCATTGCTTTGACAATTCCTGGGGTAGTTTGAAGGCGCCTGACCCACCCCGCTGTCTCCAACTCACAAGCTGGCGCCAGGACTATTTGTTATATATACATATATATAGGGGCCAACTTGGCCCTCGAATATCCACTATTCAGCTTTCTTTACATTCATCCATCTGTTGACTTTGCTAGACAAGCTTTTTACGTCAAATCCTACTACTCTATCCGATTGAATGAAAATATCTATAAAAGAAAAATCGCCTTTCTCCTTAGCAAATCCAAATGATTTAGAAATACTTTTTCTTACTGCTGACGCAATTATTATTATTAATTTTCGAATTCATTCATTCACTTTGAATTTTCAGCGAAAAATTTCATTTGCAGCCAACAGATATGATTTTTCATACAAGATGACTTTTCTACTATAAAAAATGAATTTTCAATAAAAAAAGAAAGATTTTTCAACCAAACAGATGAATTTTTGACGAGAAAAGATGAATTTAACAAAATAGTTGAATTTTCAACAAAATAATTTAAACTTTCAACAAAATAGTTGAATTTTTTCACATTTAAAGACTATTACCATTTTGCTTCAGGTTTGTATATCAGAAAACTTTATTCCATCGACCAAAAACTATTTCACTACGCTAGTTGACCAAAAAAATCAAAATTCAATTTAACTTACAATTATGAATTTTCACCAAGAAGATTAATTTCCTTCCAAAAGACCAATTTTCATTAAAATACATGAATTTTTTATTATCTAGCTGAATTTTTAACTTATAATGGAAAAATTTTCAACCGAAAATGGAATAGCGATATTTTCAGTTGAAAAAATTAAGTTTTCATAAAAAAATGAATTTCTAACAAAATAGTTGAATTTTTAGAGGAATAGTTTAATTTTCTACCAAAATAGTTGAATGGTCAACCAAATAGTGTAATTTTCTACAAAAAAGTTCATTTTCAACCAAATAGTTTAATTTTTAAGCCAAAAAGAAGAATTTTCTACAAAACATTTGAATTACCAAATAAGAAAAAATGATTTCTCAACAAAACATGTTATATTTGATATTTAAAAAAAAATTAATTTAAAATAAAAAACAGTTGAGTTCAAACAAAAAAAAACTAGTTTTCAACAAAATAGTTGAATCCTTAGCCAAGACAGATTATAACCAGTCTTGACTAAGGATTCAACTATTTTGTTGAAAAATACTGCTTGGTTGAAAAATAATTATTTTTTTAACCAAGCAGTATTTTTCAACCAAGAAGTTGCATTTCTAACCAAAAAGTATACATTTTCAACCAGAAAGATTGATTTTCTGCCTAAAAATACTATTTTTTAACAAAATACATGAATTTTCATCCAGAAAATATCAATTTTCAATTAAAAACATCAGTTTTAATCCAAAAATGGAATGATTACATTTTCAGTGAAGAAAATTAATTCTCAACCAAAAAAAATGAATTTTTAGCAAAATAGTCACAATTGGAATAAAAGAGGTGAATTTTCAATTAAAATGATGAATCTTCTAAAAAAATATTTTTCAAAGAAAAGAGTTCAACATTCGACCAAAGGTTGAATTTTGAACTAAAATGTTGATTTTTTAATCAAGAAGAATAATTTTCTACAAAAAAATATGAATTATCAACAAAATACATGAATTTTTATTCAAATACTTGAAGTAGAAGTTCTTTCATTTTTAATTTTTTTCATTTAAAATAACTTTTTTTATCGGTTTTGGGAATAATTTAAGTTTACAGATTTATAATTGAAGATTTAAAAATTTTAAGCTGTGAAAATGACGGTATATTTATTTTTTTGACCATAGCAAACTTTGGCCAATCAATTTTAATGTTAAATAATAATTTTTTATTTATTTAAAATTTTAAATTCTAAAATTTCAGAACCTTTGGCTTTGAAACATTCACTTTAGTTTCCAATTACAAATTTTCAAATTTTGATAGCTTTGAAATGCAAATTATTTCAATTAAAATTTTTTTTATTTTATAAGCTTTTAATTATGAATAATACAATTAAAGTTCCTATGAATATTAAATTATCCAATTTTGAAATTTTTAATATGAAAATATTAATTTTTTAAAGTTTCGAAATGGTTCTATTTTCGAAATTTTAATCAGAAATCATTCAATTTCTTGATTCTTCAATGCAAAGTCAAATTGTTCAATTTTAAACGCTTTGAATTAGAAATGATACAATTTCAACTGCTTTGTTATGATATTGTGGAATTTTCAGAATTTTATTCTGAAATTTTTTAATTTTGAGAGCTTCTGATTAGTAAATTTTTTTATTCAAACCTTTTGAATTAACAATTTTTCAATTTCAAACGCTTTTTTTTACAAATAATAAAAGTTCAACTTTTTCAATTCAAAATCGTTCAACATACAGGTATATGTTTTTATGTAATTTCAAATGCTTTCAATTCGAAATTATCAATTATCACTTTGAAAATTGTTTAAACTTATTATAAATAAAATCGTTGTAATAATGGATTTTTAAATTATTTATATTTTCATTGTTAGAAAACGAAAATCTGGAGACGTGAACGCATTTACTGCATTTACTGCTAGTTGAAAATATATATCGATTTTTATCGATAGTAAAAATGATTGAAGTTGGAAACCTTCGCACGTTTTCTTGAAACGAATTAGGAAATCAATTTTGTAATAAAATGAAAAATTTATATTCTAAATCTCGTCATAAAACTGAAGGACGTTCTATAATAAAATGTTGTATTATTGTTATTTGATTAATAATGAAGAGAATGAAAAGTACGAGGTGCAAAATTCAGAAATTTTGAAAGATCATTCCATTAAGGAGTGCCAAGTAACTCAACCAATTAATAATCTGAAATGTTCATATCATTCGTCTATGGCAGAAATATTTTATTCCGTCGACACTATTTGCAAATGCAAATTTAGCAGGAGAAATATATGTGCTTATAAATCGTAGATTGCTTGGCTATTCGCGAGAGGAAGCAGGTGTCAGATCATCAATCGTTATACAACCAAGAATTATACCTACCTTTCGCAAACAGGTACTCGAAAATAATTCAAATTTAATTTTCAAATTTATATTTAATTTTCGATGCCCACTTCTAAAATGGTTTCATTTTGAAGCCATTATGGTATTTGTTGTGCCAAAAATCAGGTCTCTGGAAAAAAAAATTTTTTATCTTAAGAATTAAAATTATATATCATTCACGTCTTATAAAATAAAAAAATTTATTTTTTCTAACAAAAGTTTGAATCTTACAAAAAGAAATTATTTTAACAACAGTTTTTGCAATTGACTTTTTTTTACTGTCGCTTCTTACACTATAAATTTAAATCAGTCAAAAGTGACTGATTCGAAGTAAATTTTGACTTATTCAAGTAATGCGGATACGACGACTGAAAAATCATTCAAAAGTGACATTATAAATCAGTCAATTTGATTCACTGATGAAATCTGTCATTTTAAATTATCCAATCTGTTAAATTTTCAGCCCAAAAGATTAATTTTCAGCAAAAGAAAGTTGAATTTTAAATAAACAAAAAAAAATGGTTTCAAATAAAAAATAATTTTTAAACAAAATAGTTAAATTTTTAATCAAACAGATGAATTTTCAACTATGATGAAAAAATAATTAACAAAAGGGATGAGCTTTTAGCAAAGTCATTCGACTTTCAACCAAGTACCAAATAGTTGAATTTGCTAATAAAAAAAATCAATTTTAAAACAAACGGACGAATTTCTAACTTAAATGATGAATCATTAACCAAAATACTAAATTTGTATCAAAGCTGTTCAATTTTCAACCTACCCTAGTTAAATTTAAACAACAAATAAATTTTCCGCCAAAAAGATTAATTTTCTACAAAAAAAAGTCGAATTTTCAACGTAAGAAACATGAATTCAACTCTCAACTAAAAAATTAATAGTTAAATTTTCATCAAAAATAATTAATTTTCAAATATAAAAGAAAGAATCATTTTTTTTTTTTTCAAATTAAATTTTGAACAGAGATCAATTTTCAAGTAAAATCATGAATCATCAAGCAAAAAAATAAATTTGTAATATAGTAGTTCAACCAAGTAGTAAAATTTTTAATAAAAAAGATGAATTCTCAACAAAAACTGTAATAGTTGTTATTTCAACTGAAAAATATTCTAATTTTCAATAAAAAACAGATTAGATTTTAACCAAAAAGAATTTTTAACTGAAAAAAATAAAAAGGACGAATTATCTACAAAACGGTTGAATTTTTAGCCTGAAAATATGACTTTTTTTAACAAAAAAGGTAATTTTCTACCAAAAAGGTAAATTATCATAAAAATGGTTTAATTTTTCACCAAATGGTTACATTTGAACCTAAATATGAATTTTTAACAGAAATGTTAATTTTCTATCAAATTGTTGAATCTTTATCCAAGTCAAATCAATTTAGAACCAAACAGTTGCGTTTTTAACCAAAAAGGATGAATTTTTAAACAAAAAGATTAATTTTCGACCAAAAAAGAAGAATTTTTAACAAAATCTATGAATCTTAAACTAGAAAAGAACAATCTTCAATAAAAAATATCAATTTTTAACCATAAATGAAATAGTTGCATTGTCAGTTAAAAAAATGATTGTCAAAAATAAAGAGTTTTCAACAAAAGAGATGAATTTTCAACTAAAATCTTTAAAAAATCAATTTTCAGCAAGAGATTTTCACCCAAAAGATGATTTTTTAATCCGGAAGATTAACTTTCTAAGTATGGAATAGTTAAATTTTCAACCAAGGTCATGGATCTTGAAAAATAGGATTTTTCAACAAAAAAGCCAATTTTCTACCAAAAACTTAAATCTTCAACCAAACAAGATTAATTTAAACCCAAAAAGTTGCATTTTTAATACAAAGGGATGATTTTCAACCAAGAAGAATAATTTTCGACCAAAAAAAAAGAATTTTTAACTAGATAAGATCAATTTTGAGTAAAGAATGTAAATTTTCAACCAAAATTGGAATAGTTACATTGTTAGTTAAAAAAATTAATTCTAATCCAAAAAAGTTCATTAAAAGAAAAGAATTTCTAACTTAAATGATGAATCTTTTAAAAAATTAATTTCCAACCAAATTCTTGAATTTTGAAACCAAAAGGATGAATTATCTACAAAAAGGTTGAATTTTCAACCCAAAAATATGATTTTTCAACAAAAAAGTCAATTTCCTACCAAAAAGTTAAATTTCCATGGACATAGTTTAATTTTTAACAAAAAGGTCAGTCTTTAACAAATAGTTCAATTTTCGTTCAAATTGTTGAATCTTTAACCAAATCAGATTTATTTAGATCCAAATAGTTGCATTTTTATTAAAAAAGATTGAATTTTCAACCATGAAGATTAATTTTCGACAAAAAAAAAAAAAAAAAAAATTTTTTTGAACAAGTACATGAATTTTCCACGAGAAAAGATCAGTTTTCAGTAAAAAAATATCAATTTTCAACCAAGAATGTAATAGTTACATCATTAGTTAAAGAAGTGAATTCTGAATCAAACAAAAAAAAAATTATCAAAAGAAATGAATTTTTAACTAAAATTATGAATCTTAAAAAAAATGAATTTTTAAAAAAGGAGTACAACCCAAAAGATGTTTTTCCCCCCAGATGATTAATTTTCTAAGAATGAAATAATTAAATTTTCAACCAAGGAGATGAATCTACAATCAAAAAAATGAATTTTCAACAAAGTAGTTCAACTTTAAGTAGCTGAATTTCTGACCAAAAAAGATGACGTTAACAAAATAGTTGTATTTTGAACCAAATACTAGAATCTTGTTGGATTCTATTAATTTAGTTAACATTTAAACGGAAAAACGAGAAAAAGTTGAGAAAGGGGTAGAATTCTTTAAAGTTTATTATCAGGAAACGTACCTAGTGAATATAAATTTATAACGCAATTTTTATATTTGTTTTATAATAGTCCTCAATAAATTATAACAGTTGTTCAGTTGCTCGAAATGTGACTTAAGGCATTAGGTTTAATATTTGACACTCAACTATTCGCGATTCTGGTACTTAAGTCATAAAACATTTCCAGACGTTTATGGGCTCTAACATTTAATACGCCCTTTTTAATGGACTCGCACGTGCAATTCTTGCATCTTATTATAATTTTGTATTAAGAAAACCTCCCTACAGTGGATAATGCCACCTACAGTAGATAAATATTAATTAAGAGCACAAATAAAAGAAAAATAATTTATTTTTATTTTAAGTTATTAACACGTGTAGTGTCTTAACTATTCACTAATTAAAGAGGACAAATTAAATTTTGAATTAATTTTATTTTTATAAAAAGTTTACACAAATTACAGAATTTTCAACAAACAATCAAATTAATTATCAATCCAACAGTAGAAAATAGTTATGTTTTCAAGCAAAAGAAAAGATTTTTCAACCAGAGTTGAAATTTCAAACTACGAAGACGAATTTTCAAATAAAAAAGAATTAACTGCAAGTACGAATAGTTGCATTTTTAACCAAAGAGTCTAATCTTCAAGCCAAAAAGATTAGTTTTCAAGAAAAAAACGATAAACTTTGAATCCAGAAAGACAAATTTTCAACAAAGTAGTTGAATTTTTATGCATAAAAGATGAATTTTCAACAAAATAGTTGAGCTTTAACATAAAAAGATAAATTTTCAACCAAATGGTCGAATTTTCGAAAAAAAAAACATTAAACTTTAACCATGAACAGTTGCATTTTCATTCAGAAAGTTGAATTTTCAAACCAACAGGAAAAAATTTGCAGGAAAAAGTTGAATGTTCAATTCGACAAAATGAATTTTCTATCTAAAAAGACGAATAATCAACAAAATTAGTTCAATTTTCAACAAAATAATTAAATTTCCTCAAAATACTTAAAATTGAAAGAAAATTCAATTTTCAACAAAATAGTTTAATTGTCAACTAAAATAATGAAGCTCTAACAAACAAAAAATGAATTTTCAACAATGAAGTTTAACTTTCAACCAAATAGTTAAATTTGTAACAAAATAGTTGAATCCTCAAACAAAATAGATTAATTTTTAGCCAAAAAATTGCACTGTTAACCAAAAAAGATAAAATTTCTGCCAAAAAAATGAATTTTAAACCCAGGAAGGCAAGTTCTCTAGAAAATAGTTGAATTTTCGTCCTGAAAATATAAATTATATACTAAAAACTTAATTTGCAACCAAATAGTTTAAAATTCTACGAATATAATAGAATTTTGAACCCAAAAAGAGGAATTCCACAAGCTTTATATAAAATTCAAATATTGGGTTAAAGATTAACTTTTTTGTTGAAAATTCATATTTTTAGGTTCAAAATTCAACAATTTGCTGAAATTTTTTTCTTTTTGCACTGGACAATGTTTTTTGGTGGAAAATTCCACTATTTCGTTGAAAACTCGTTGTTTTGGTTTGAAAATTGATCACTTTTGGTAAAAATTTAATGCTTTTCGGTTGAAAATGATTCTTTTTTGATAAGGGACTAAACTATTTTAATAAAAATTTATCTTCTTTGGGGTGAATTTAAATGTTTTTAATTAATAATTAAAATTTTTTTTGTTGAAACGTTAAGTATTACATTTTTCGTAATGTATTCATCTTTTTTCTTTGAAAATTCAACGACTTGGTTAAAAGTTTGAAATGCATATTTTCGGGTTGAAAATTAAATAATGGTTTGGTTGAAATGTTTTTTCTCTCGTGATTAAAAAATGTTTCTTGGTTGAAAATTCCACTATTTTGGTGAAAATTTATCTTTTTGGTTTGAAAATTCTTTTGATTGTTAGTATAAATCTTAGCTTTTTGGATTAATTCAACTGTTATTAATTACAAATAAAAATATTGTTGGTTGAAATATCAACTATTGCATATTTTGATCAGAATTCTTCTTTGCTTGAAAATTCAATTACTTGGATACAAGTTGAACTACTTTCTTAAAAATTAATCTTTTTGATTGAAAATGCATATTTTTGGGTTAAAAAAAAAGAAACTGTTTTGTAGAAAATTCGTATTTTTAGCTTGAAACTTTAACAATTTGGTAGAAACTTGAACTATTTTTTAGAAAATTGAAATATCTGGTTGGAAATGAATATTTTTCGATTAAAAATGCAACTTTTTTGTAGAAAATTCGTCTTTTTAGTTGAATTCAACTCTTTGTGAATTAGAATTAATATGTTTTTTTGAATAACAAATAGGACATTTTCGGTTGAGAATTCATCTTTTTTGACTGCAAATTCCACTGCTTTGTTAAAAGTTCAGCTAATTTATTAAAAAGTCATTTTTTTTTATCGAAGATTTAATATTTTAGTTGAAAATTCATTCCTTTTGATGAAATTTCGTCTTTTTTGGTAGGAAATTAATCTTCTTGGTTGAAAATTCATCTTTTTAGAAAATTCAGTATTTTTAATCGAAATATTAGGAATTTGAAGCGTTTTAATTTCAATTTGATAAAGGTTCTTTTCGAGGATGTCCTTTAAATGTACAAAGTTAGTAAATAAATCATTTAGGAAATATTGAAAATTGGTATTCTCAAAGAATTAGTATCAAACGAATTTTTTTCAAAGCATTTTGTTTTCTATTGTCTTGAATTTCTATTTATGATTCGTAAACAATGAATCGAAACCTTGCAAAAAGGGAAAAACTAGTAAGAATTTTCTATTTTAGCTAATTCAAGGGTTTTTACAAATTTAAGGAGAAAAAAGGAGACTAGGTGAAAAAAGGGGCGGACTGTGATCATTGCTATTCAGGCTCTAAATAGTTTATTCGTCTTACTCCAAACTCAATCAGCAGACAAAATTGAAAAATAATCGAAATCAATATTTATATTTTAATTCAGATTAAACCGAGGAGTAAACTCTCTTTGAAAATTGCATTTTGAATTCTCACTGAATGCAATAATGGATTTTTTTTACAAAATAAAAGGAAAACAATCCTCAAACGCAATGCAAACAATATTGCGCGATTGGATCAAAGAGATTGTATGAAGCTGACGTGAACAAACGTAGAATGCTGGTATTTGAAATCAAACACAAATTAAACGGGAGCTAGCTAGTGAAGCTGTTTCGCATCGAATCTCGAGAGTACAGATAGTAGCACATCCTGTACAATGGCAAAACGTTTACTTCCCCTTATTTTCGTCTCTCGTCTCTTATCCTGTACAAACCGAACTATAAGGTGATGTGGGTCACTAGGTTATCGCCTCCGTTCGTTCTCTCGAAAAAGGGAAAAGGAAAGGTTTTCCGATTAATTGCCTTTTAAGGAAAGCCGTAACTTGTATCGCGTAAGCACTACAAGATAAAAAAGACCTCGGAAAATAGTTCCACCCTCACCGTTCAGTTCTTCTTCTTTATCCATAATGTGTCCCCTAAGGGTTTAGATGACCCTCATTTTTTTCGGTTAAATGTTTTTTCTGTCCACTCACATATTTTATATAATCTTTACGCTTCTAGTCTAAGCGACTTCCGTTTCCTTTTTCTTTCACTTCTCCTCTTCCTCAATTTTGCCATTTCTTCACATCCATTATTTCATTCTTTTTCATTTGCTCCTCTAACCCCCTGCCATTACTTCATCCACTCCTCACCCAATCCATCCTTCCCTAGAATCTTTACCACATTTCCTTGTCAGCTTCATTTATCTTTCATTCGTCTCCAACATCCTTCCTATACATGCTCCCATGTTGCGTCCTTCCATTCACATATCTTCCCTCACCTCGTTACCCAATCTCAATCTGGCTATTCTTGTTCATCTTCACTCTCCCCATCCCTTTTCAAAATACTTTGGTACTCATTCCTTCTTTATCATCTTATATAATTTATTATATTTTGATTCCTCAATCATACCCTATCTTTCTATTAATTGTCTTTTCCTTTCCCTTCTCTCCAATTCTGCATAGCTTACTGCACTTCCCTCTCCTATATCTCTAGCACTAAAGAACTTGCTCCTTTCTTCTTTGCGCCTTGTTAATTATATCACGCTGCCTCTCGTTTCTTCTACCTCCTTCAAACACTTTTTCGCTAATTCACCTCCTTTTCTCTCCCTTAGCTTCGTCTTAAACTACTATGCCCTCTTTCTCTCTCTAGTACTTAATTTATCTCTTTGCGCTTCTTCTTTTGCCATATAACTAAGCTAACTAACTAAGCTAACTAAATAAGCTAATTAATTCATCCTTACCATATAACCAGCGTATCAAATAACCACATTCTCCTTCCTCAATC
The DNA here is from genome assembly GCA_932195095.1 of Andricus curvator. Classification (NCBI taxonomy): domain Eukaryota; kingdom Metazoa; phylum Arthropoda; class Insecta; order Hymenoptera; family Cynipidae; genus Andricus; species Andricus curvator. The sequence goes on from CAKNYM010051506.1 coordinate 144,926, forward strand.
TTTTTTAAACCTTCTTTTTTCTATTTCCCACTTCTGTTTCATTAAACCTGCCACTTTTTTATCCTTTCTCTTATATGAGCTCTATGATCTCCATTTATTTGCAAATTATATCGGGTATACCTCAAATATTTGAACTCTTTTACTTTCTCTAACTTTACTCCCTTCCACCTCCCAGTCAATTCTTTCTTTCCCCTCCTTTTTTAAACCTCATCATCTTCGTCTTTTCTACATTTAAATTCAACTTTTTCCCATCTATGTATTTCTTCAATCCTGTAAATAAGCCCGCTATCCCTTTTTCATCCTCTGCTATCAACATTATATCTTCTGCGTATGCTTGTATATATATCTTTTCTTTTCCCTTCCTTACTTCTTACTGGCCAACAGCCATACCACGCTGAAAAAACCAGTTCTCGTCAGATCACTGAAGTTAAGCAGCGTTGGGCGCGGTTAGCACTTGGATGGGTGACCATTCGAGAAAACTGAGTGCTGTTGGCACATCGTGGGTGTGGTGAGCCCACACTTGTAGTTATTTACTACAAGTTATCAACCTAGAAACACTAACCGAATCGGGTAGTGTCACGCCTACCCCGAAAGGGAAATGGCTTAATGGTATACATACATACTTCTCCCCATCATTTTCTCTTCATTTCTTCTTCTAAGTCAGAGTTTAGTATGTTAAATAAAAGCGGGCTCAGAGGACATCCTTGCCTTACTCCTCTCACTAACCAGTAACAATGTTCTACATGCTGTCCTACCTTTACCCTGCTTTTTGTTTCTCTAAAATTTTCTGATTCTCTCTTTATCAAGCCTTTTCGTATCCTCTTTCACACCATCACTTTTTCTGTTTTAACTGGGTCCAATGAGTCAAACGCCACGATCAAGTCTACGAACATTGCTATCATTGTCCCCTTCTCGCTTTTAATCCTTTTATTTACAAGATAATTCAAAGCATATATAGTGTCCATCACTCCCATGCGTTTTCTAAACCCTGTCTGATTCGGTGGCTCTATCTTTTTTCCTAACCTTCTTTCTTCAATCTCTCCAATAAAACAGTTACATATACTTTGTACAACGTTGAAATTAGCGTCACTACTCTATAATCTTTAACCTCCTTCACTTAGCCTTTCTTCACTAAGGGTACCACTAGTCCTTCTTTCCATAACTCTATCCACACTTTTTCTCTCCATACTCTGTTACAAATGATCCATTCGTATTCATTTAGTTCAGTCCCCCATATTTTCAGACATCATTTGGAGTCTCATCTATACCAGGTGTCTTTCCTTCCTTTATTATTCCTAACACCTTGAGCACTTCTTCCCTTTTTATCTCCTCCTCCTCATCTCTTACCCTACCAACTTTTCTTCCTTTCCTAACTTTGCTAACTTTTCTCTCTACCCCTCCTAGCAAATCCACAAAATATTTTTTCTTTTCTAGCATCTCATTATCCAAGTTTAGTCTTTTCCTTCTTTTTCTATTTCTATTTACTACCTTTTAAACCTCTACTTCCGTCCTAGCCTTCTCCGCCTCTTCTTCAAACCTTTTATTTTCCTCCTCTTTTTTTGAGCATACAACTCAGTATACGTATTCCTCCCTTTTTCCCCTCTATTCTTCTCCACCAATTAGATTGAGTTACATTTATTTTTACCATTTTGAATTGAAAAAAGAAGTTTAATACAAGGCACCGTAAACATTAGGGTGGTCCATAAATAATAGCAAATGCATACAATTTAAAAAAAATTGAAGATGCGCTCAAAAATATTTGTTCCTTTTGATGAAAAAGTGATGTGGTATAAATTTGAGCTAACAATAAAAGTACGTAGTACAGTCTCATGGGCCATACAGCTTTTAAAGCTTCATATCTTCCTTATTTTTGACGGTGCAAACAAATATCCCAGGGATTATTTTCTTGCATTTTTGCCACGAATTCCACGGTGAAATTAAATTTTTAGACAAATTAATCTTAATGGGTGTTTTTGGCAATAATATCATTTTTCATACATTCATCAATGCATTTGTGTCTTCTTTCAGATTACAGGTCAATACATTCGTCTAGACATTCTCCATCTAAAGGAAGACTCAAATACATTGATTAATGCGTAAGAAATTATATTATGGCGAAAAACACCCAGTGAGATTAATTTTTCTGAAAATTCAATTTTACACTTGAAATTTAGGTCGAAAATAAATTATTTTAACTCTACTTATTTTGTAGATTATCCATATTTTTTAATTCAAAATTCAACAGTTTTGTTGAAAATTGATGTACTTTGTTGAAAACTCGTCTTTTTTTGTTGTATAAAACTAATTTTATTGGTAGAAAAATCATCTTCTTGGTTGAAAATTGAACTATTTGATTAAAAAGTAATCTTTTTTGGTTAAAAGTTGAACTACTTCGTTAATAATAATTTTTTAAAGATTCACCTCTTTGATTGAAAATTTGACTTCCTTTTTTTTTTGTTAAATTTTTTTTTCTTATAAATAAAACTATATTATTCCATTTTCGATTGAAAATAATCCTTTGTAAGTTGAAAAATCAACTATTAGGAAGAAAATTCTTGTATTTTGTTGAAAATTCGTCTTCTTGGTTATAAAATTAATATTTTTGGTTGAAAATTCATCTTTTTGGTTGAGAATTCAACTATCTGGTTAAAAATGCATCTTTTTTGGTTGAATTCAACTGGTTGATAATTCGATCTTTTCTTGGTTTAAAAATAATTTTTTAAACTGAAAATGTCACAATTCTTTCTTCGTTCAAAAAATATATATTTTCCAGATAAAAATTCGACTATTTAGCTTACAATTCATCTTCCTTGATTACAAATTCATTGATTATGGTTGAAAATTCAAATTTTTTGTTGAAAATACATTTTCTTTTGTTTAATTCAACCAGTTGAAAATTCGTCTTTTGGTAGAAAATTCTCCTTTAACGGTAGAAAAGTCATCTTTCTTGGTTGGAAAGAAACTTTTTTATTGAAAATTTAATTTTTTGTGTAGAAAATTCAGTTGTATTCCAAAAATCTGTTTTTTTTTTGGCTTGAATATTCAACTGTTTTTGGTTAAAGTTTAATCTTTTTTGTTTGGAACTTCGACCACTTGGTTGAAAATGCATTTCCGTATGTTAAAAATTCAAATAGTTCAATAGGGTGATGAAAATTAAACAGCTTTGTTAAAAATTCGTCCTTTTAGATTGAAAGTTCATCTTTTGTGATGAAAAGTCATCGTTCTTGGTTGGAAGCTAATTTCTTTGGTTGAAAAGTCTAACATTATATTTTGGGTTCAAAATTCATCTGGTTTGATTCGAAATTTGACCATTTGGTTGGAAATTTAATTATTTTGTTGAAAATAAATTTTTTTAACAAAACTTTGTTGTAGATTATTCGTTTTATAGCTTCAACATTTTGGTTGTTAATTGGACTGTTAGGGTAAGAATAATTAATTGTTGTTGAAAATTCATCGTTTTGGCTTCAAAATTCACCTCTGTTGATAGAGATAGTCTTAGGAATTTAATATATTTTATATTGAGTTCAATATGGTATTTACATTAATTTTATTTGAAAGAATTGATTCCCCTATTATTCCCCTATTTTCGTGAAATATCACCATATTTCCCCTGTTTTGAGAGAATTTTGGGTAAGGTTACTTTTCTATGAATAACTACATTTTTTTATTTAAGAACGACATCAAATCTATTTTCTTATGAATAATTTTATGGAAACAGAGCATGAAAAAGATTCACAATTGAAAATTAGATTTTCAAACTGCCTCTTTTTCGGCTCTTTAGAGACAAATAAGTCAAAAAAAGAATGAAAATGGGTAAAAAATAAGAAAAAGTACAATTTTTTTCTTAGTTGGTCATTAGGGTGGGTCGAAAAAAATTTTTTTGGAATTCGAAGAGTTTTTAAATTTTATTAAGTTACCATTTTTTTCGTGCATACCTGGAGGTCAAAAAAGTCTTCTCAATTTTTTTCGGATTTTAATCTATCATTTTTTGAGAGGTAATTCCTATTTAATTTACCATTGTTTTCGGAAATTTTTTTCAACACGTTTGCAAATAGGAGGAGAATTATTTGAGCTACATTAAAACTTTTTAGTGACAAAAATGCATCAGAAAAAAAATCCCCAAGACCCAGAAATCGAAATTGGCAAAAGAGCGAATTTAAAATTTTTTAATTTTGGTATTTTATGCACTTATCTTTATAACTTGTAGTTTAAACATTTTGCTGAGCATGTGTGGGTTTTTTAAACATAGAAATACACTAGAAAAAAAATCGACAAGCCCCAAGAATCGAAATTGGCAATAGAGCGAATTTTTTAAATTTTGATTTTAGTATTTTATGAACTTATCTTTATAACTTGTAGTTTAAAAATTTTTTCGTGCATGTGTTGGGTTTTTAAACATATAAATACACTAGAAAAAAAATCTGCTAGACCCAGGAATCGAAATTGGAATGACAGCAAATTTTCATATTTCGGAATTTTGTAACTAACAGAATTAATTTTTTTTATTTATAAGTTTAACATTTTTCGAGCTTGTGTGGAATTTTTAAGCCTAGAAATACACTAGAAAAAAAGTGGACAAGATCCAATTTTTTCCTTTTTTATGCAATTTCGAAAGATGTTAAACTTATAAATAAAAAAAATAATTCTTTTAGATACAAAATTCCGAAATAAGAAAATTTGCTGTCATTCCAATTTCGATTCCTACGTATTTTCGATTTTTTTTAGTGTATTTCTATGTTTGAAAAACCCACACATGCTTACAAAAATGTTTAAACTACAAGTTATAAAGATGAGTTCATAAAATACCAAAATCAAAACTTTAAAAATTCACTGTATTGCCAATTTCGATTCCTGGGTCTTGGGGATTTTTTTTTCTAATGCATTTTGGTCACTAAAAAGTTTTCATGTACCTCAAATAATTCTCCTCCTATTTGCAAACGTGTTGAAAAAAATTTCCGAAAATAATGGTAAATTGATTAGGAATTATCCTTACATACCTCCAGGTATGTTAAAAAAAATTTAAACTCAATATAATTTATAAGAGATAGAGGGTTGATTTGTAGGAAATTTATGCATTTTTGAACCAAGAGTCATTTATTATATTTCTCTATAAATTAAAAAATTCTTAAATGGGAAAAAAAGCATCGCAGGGAGAAGCTACACCCCCTAAATGAAAATTTCAGAATGCAATATCCCTTTCCTAGTCACGTAAACCACACTGAAGAATTGTACTTTCATGGGAGCCACTGAGGAAAAGATCAAGAATACGATACAGTGATAGTACATATAGAAGCAAAGACGTCAAGAGCAATTGGAATTCGACCTGCACTGTATTTGAGGTTTTACCCTTGGAAGACAAAACTCGTAAAAATGAGCTTCACATGTGCACTGGCACATAAAAAAAGCATCTTTTTTCGAAAAACATCGGCTATGAAAAATGTAACAGCAAGGAGTCCTTGACAAGACATTTCGAGTTGATTCCGCAAAAAGAAATGTAGCTTATTCATAAAAAATAGTGAAAATGTGCATTTGTTTATAAAAGTTGTTTACGTAATGAACTGTTTTTGTAATAGTAAAAAATATGACGGCAAGAAGTCTTTGACAAAAAAATGTTAAGTTGATTCCGCAAAAAAA
>CAKNYM010051506.1:150569-162938 GCA_932195095.1 Andricus curvator
AATGTTAAGTTGATTCCGCAAAAAAAGAAGCCTATTCATGAAAAAATGGTTAAAGTGTGCATTCGTTTATAAAAATTGTTTATGTAATTAAGTGTTTCTGTAATAATAAAAAATATAATAGCAAGGAGTCTTTGACAAAAAATTTCAAGTTGATTCTGCAAAAAAATGAAGCCTATTCATAAAAAAATAGTGAAAATGTGCATTTGTTTATAAAAATTGTTTACGTAATTAACTGTTTCTGTAATAATAAAAAATATAATAGCAAGGAGTCTTTGACAAAAAATGTCAAGTTGATTCCGCAAAAAAAAAAGAATCCTATTCATGAAAAAATTGTTAAAGTGTGCATTTGTTTATAAAAATTGTTCAAATAATTGGTAGCTATTTTCAACTAATTGCCAGCGCACATTATTATCTGTCATATTTTATAAAATATATCTATAAATTTAAATAAGCTAATTATTTTTAATCACAAAAAAAGCACTTTAAAACTTATTTGAGTTATTTGACCTAAAATCGCAAATGCCTCCGCTCTTTCTATTTATTGATCAATAATGTTGAAAAATTAAGAGCAGTATTTTCTCAGCTCGAATTTTTCAATTTTTTTTATTGTTCATTATAGAAAATAGCGTTATTGTTTTGTTTATTTTACCATATAGTTAATCACTCATTGAATGTTTCGTAACGCTTGGCTATTTATCGATGCACTTGTCAAGGATATTGACCTCTATCATTGCTAAGATTTATTTTTATGATATAAAAGTATCAACGAATCAATGTCTCAAGAAAAAAATAATTAATTTCTTTTTCAATTGTGCTAGTTCTTTGAATAATTGAAAATATATTACTATAATTATTGATGACTCAGAATCAGAATGTAAAGCAATTTTTCCATTCAAATTTAAATTGGATCAATTCGGGCAATAATTCGGAATGAAATATTTTTCCATTTTGAATGTTTCTATGTGTATGAAAATAGTAAATTTATCAAAGATTGAATTAAGGTTCAGTTTTTACATTTCTCAATTTCAGATTTTTCCAAATTTAAGCTCTATATGGAATTTTTAAATCTGGTTCTCTTTACAAAATATGAATTGAGCTTTGTGCAATTATTAACGTTACATTGTAAAATTAATTTTACAATCTTTAATATCTTTAGCGCTATAATTTAATATTTTAAAATAATTGAATCTCATAATTATTACTGCACGATCATTTCATTATATTTTATTTTCAAAATCTTTTCTAAATAAAAAATATTATTTTAAGTATTTACGGAAATTGTTCAGTTGAAGGCATATGAATTGAAACTTCCAATTTTGAAGTCTTTCTGAATTTGAAATTGGTCGATTTTTATAATTCTGCGTTCAAAATCTTGAAATATTTCAATTTCTTGAATTTATTCAATTGGTTTAATTTGATAATTTAAATTTCTGTTATAATAAACAAAATTAATATAATAAACTTACATTTCATTTTACTTCAGTTACTGTTACGCAAAAATGTTCGAATGACCCAACCTGATGTTTTTTCTCATAATCCTTCAGCATCTTGACGTATTCAGAAAAAAACTCCTAGTTACTTCGAGGGCATATTCCCTAATTAGCTAACGGTTCTAATTAGCACTAATTAGCTTCAGATTCCATTTTTCTGCATTAAATTAAAAACCTTATACTGTGTTAAATCTGATTTTAAATAAAATTACAAAAATAGAAATAGATAGAAATAGATAGAAATAAATAAATTTAATAAAAATAATAAAATATAAAATTACAGAAATAGGCATTAATTATTTAAAAAATATAATCCGGACATTATTTTTCGCAAACTATGCATTAATCAATAAATCTATAAAATCCAATATTTATTTTAAAATTAATAGTTTTATACTGATGTAGAAAAAACGTATCTTTCGTGATACAAATCAAATCTTTTGGTATCTTATGAAATTCCTTCAAATCCCTTTGAATCTTTGAAATCCAATAAAAATGGTTTAATCTCCTGCAAAATTTGTGAAAATACTTTTATATTTCTTAAAATCCTTAAAAATTCTTTAAAATATAGGGAAATCTTTTAAAATCATTTTAAAACTATTGAGATCCCTGGAAATTTTTTAAAATATTTTAAAAACTCTGAAAATCTCTTAACATTTTTTGAGATTCTGCGAAATATTTTTAAATTCTTGAAATCACTTGAGATTGCTTGAAATCTTCAAAAATCCTAAAAAGCTTTTTAAAACCTTTAAAATCCGTGGAAATTCCTTATAATCACTAAAAATCCGTGAAAAATCTTTGAAATTCCGTGAAATATTTCAAGATATTACGAGATCAATTAAAATTAAAAATTAAAAAATTAAAATTCAATTAAAATTTCCTGACAGCCTTCAAAATTCGTTAAAATACTTTTTTGTATCTCTTGAAATCCTGGAAGATTTTTTGAAATCCTTTAAAAACTGTAAAATTCATTAAAGTTCTTAAAATTCCGTGAAACTTTTTGATACTCTTGAAAACGTTTTAGAATCCTTAAAATCTTAACAAACCGTGAAAATTTTTTAAAATTCGCGGAATTCCCTTAAAACCGGTTAAAATCCTTGAAATTCCGTGAAATACTTCAAAACATCACCCACCAAAAAGATGAATTTTTCACCAAGAGGATCAATGTTCTACCAAAAAAGACTAATCTTCAACAACAAAATTAATTTTCTACCAAATACTTGAAGTTTCAGAAAAATAGATTAATTGTTAATCAAAAAGTTGAGTTTTCAATCAAAAATATGAATTTTCGAGCCAAAAAGATGAATTTTCAACAAAACAGTTTAATTCTCAACTTAAAATAAGAATTTTCAATCAAATGATTGAATCTTCGACTGGGAAAGATAAATTCTTAATTAAAACAATCATTTTTCAACCTAAAATAGAATATATATATATATGTATTTTTACTCGAAAAAATTAATTCTCAATAAAAAAAATGTTCAACAAAATAGCTAAATTTTCAACCGAATAAATAAATTTTCAACTAAAATAATAAATTTTTATCTAAAAAATGATAATTCAACGAAAGAGTACAACATCCATTCCAAAAGATGATTTTTTAACCAAGAAGATTAATTTTCTAAAACTGACATAGTTAAATTTTTAACCGAAGACGTGAATTTTCACCATGAAATTTTCATACAAAAATTAATTTTCTACCAAATACTGAAATTTTCATAAAAATAGTTTCTTTTTTAACCAAGTAGTTGATTTTTCAACCAAAAATGTTAGTTTTCAAAAAAAAAGTTAATTTTTAACCAAATACGTAGTTAAATATTGTACCAAGTTGGTGAATTTCCGAGAGAAAAAGACGAATTTTTTACATTCGTATTCATTTATTATTTAAACAAGAAGAGTAATTTTCAAAAAATGAAATAGGTAAATTTTCAAACAAAGAGATGAATTTTCAACCAAAAAATGAAATTTCAACAAAGTATTTTAACTTTTAATTAGATGTTAGAATTTGTGACCAAAAAAAGATGACTTTAACCAAATATTTCAAGGAATCTATATTATCATCAGCGAATAACATAAATTTTTAACGTCTTCTCAGACTAGATGGTGATATGAATTGAAAATTATTTTAATTAATTTTTTCTGAAAAAAAATATCTTCTCCTTTCGCTCCGCTGGGAATCGAACCTCAGAACTTCTGATTACCGGTCGGGTGCTTACCCATTAAGCTACTAGAGAGATCGAGAGGAATAACTTTCTTCAGAAAATACACGCATTATTTTGCTAGATGGTACAAGTTAAATTTTCAAAATTTTTCGAGTCTGAAAAGACGTTAAAAATTTCTGTTATTCTCTGATAATAATACAGATTTCTTGAAAAATTTAACTTGCACCATCTAGCAAAATAATGCTCGTATTTTCTGAAAAAAGTTTCTTCTCTCGATCTGTCTATTAGCTTAGTGGGAAAGCACCCGACTGGCAATCGGAAGTTCTGAGGTTCGATTCCCAGCGGAGCGAAAGGAGAATATCTTTTTTCAGGAAAAATTAATTAAAATAATTTAACAAAATAGTTGAAATTTCTACAAAATAATTAAATTTTCAACCAAATAGTTAAATTTTTAGCTCAAAATTCACAAAATTCGTGAATTTTGGTCTCAACGTTACCTCCACTGACCCTCTCCCCCTGTTTTTAAAAAAGAATTTTTTGGCGCGACCCCCTTCCCCTTCAAATTGGTGACGTAGTTTATGAACGACCCCTTAGGTGATTTTTAATCATGAATCTAAGCATTGTGTTTACTTTTGAAGTCGATAACCTATAGTTTCATGAGAAGCTCAAATGTTTGTGAACTCGAGGGAGTAACGAGGCGCCGCTTTAAAAATAACTCGTTGCAAAAAATATGTGTAGGAAGAATTACGTGTAAAGTGCGGTCACCCCTGTATTTGAAAATATAGCAGGTAAACAACTTCATAAAAAAAAACTTGGATTTGAAACCTGATAGAAATCCAGACCGGAAGAGTACTTACCCAGCACTCACAATATGTACGTGGATATGAGCATAAATAAATGAACACGCTTTGCTCATGTATGTGCTTCATCGTTGCATCGATTTTTCCCTGTCCGTATTTCAGAACTATAGACATCCACCTATTTCAAATAACTTTGCTATATTGCAGAACGGGAACAGAGGTACTTGAACTTGCATTAGGGAAATAGAATCAGAAATTAAAATATTTTTTATAAAATATGGTTAAATATTGAAAAAATTTCTGATTCTGTATTAATTAATTTAAGGGGCTGTTCAAAAATTACGTGACACTGCCATTTCCCCTCCCTAACTATCTCCCCCTACTATCGCCCCTTCCTCCTTCTTCCTTTAACCTGCTTCACTTCCCCTGTCTCCTCTTCTTCACTTTTTACCCGTCCTCTTCTTTACTTCTCCGTTTTCTTCCTCACTTCCTCTTATTGTCCCTATTTTTTTGTCACTTCCCCTCCCTTAACCTACTTCTCTCTCCTATACTTCCCCTCTCCTCACATTCCATTCCATACATATCTCACTTCCCAACACTTCCACTCCCTTTCCTACTTCCCAATTTCTCACTTTTCTTACCTAACTTGCGCTCACTTCCCTAATACTCGTCGCCTAACTTTCTCATCTCTCACTTCTCCCCCCCTTACCGCCCCTAGTTCTCCTCATCACATTTCTTCTACTTCTTATTCCCTCACTTCCCTTACTTCACCGACCCTCTCTCCCCGAATTCCCTTTTCTTTACCCGTACTTTTTCCTCCTCTAATCCCCTTCTACTCACTTTTCTCTAGTTACCCTCTCCACATTTCACATTTCGCCTATTACCTTCTTTCACCTCACTTCTCCCTTCCCAACCACAAAACCCCTCAATTCCCTTTCCTTAGTTAGACTCATTTCCCCTTCCCTTACTTCCCCCACGTCGTCTATTACGATTTGTGAGGAATAGTGGAGGGGTTGAAGCAGAATATAACGTCACACATGGAAAATATAAATATAAAAAAACAATTTTTTGAAATGCTTGAAAAAATGAAAATTAGTTATTTTATTTTACTAGTACAGCATCTAAATACAGAATGAACATTCTTCTCCTCATTCCCCTCTTTTCCTATTTCTTAAAGAATTCCTTTTTTTCTCATGTTTAAATCATCTTTCTTTTTCCTTTTTTTTTAATGTGAACTGAAATATTAGACCCGAATAAAATAACTATTTTTGATTGAAAGTTAATTCGTCTTAATGGAAAAGTCTACTATTACATTTTTGCTTCAGAATTCATGTCTTTTGGTTAAAAGTTCTACTACATCGTTGACGATTTCACTATTTTGTTAAAAAATTATTTTTGTTAATTTTTAGTTTTGGCAGAAAATTGATCACTTTTAGTTGAAAAATCAATCATTAAATTTTTCATTGAGAGTTCATCTTTTTTGGTTAAAAATTCAAATACTTGGTTGAAAGTTGAACTATTTTTCAAACAATAATTTTATTGGTTGAAGATTTTACTATTTTGTTGAGAATTTCTTTTTTTTATTGTTTGAAAATTAACTTTTTTAGCTGAAAATTTAACTACTCAATTTCTGGTTGAAAAATTATAGTTTGAAGTTGAAAATTCAACAGTTTAGTTGTAATTTTTTTCTTTTTGAATGAAAAATCTTTCTTGGTTGAAAATTGATGTCTTTCACTAGAGACGTTATCTTTTGTTTAAAAGTGCTCCTGTTTGGTTGAAAATTAATTCGTTTTGATTCCGGATTCAATTATTTGTTGAAAATTCGTTTTTTTGTTGTTAAAAAGTAACCTTGCTTAGCTCAAAATTTAACTCTTTTATTCTTTCTTGAAAATTGATCGTTTTTAGTTAAAAATTCAACAACTTGGTTGAAAATTGATGTATTTTACTGTAAATTCGTATTTTCTGGTAGAAAATGCTTCTTCTTCATTGAAAATTTAACTACATGATTGAAAGTTGCACGATTTGGTTGAATGTTTTTGATTAACCATTAAAAATCTTGTTTTGGTTGAAATATCAACTACTATGTTTTAATATTTTGGATAGAAAATAAGTACTCTTAGATTTAAAATTCAACTGGCTTCTTGAAAATTCGTCTTCATAGCTTGATGATTCCACTATATGGTTAAAAATTCAAATATTTTGTTAAAAATTTGATTATTTTGTTGAAAACCTAATTATTTTGTTGAAAATTCAATTATGCAGTTTTGAATTTTAATTTTTCTGGAGTTTAACTATTCTGATTCATATGCAACTGTTGGGTCTAAAATAAATTTTTTCGTTTCTTGGAAATTCAACTATATAGTTGAAAATTCCTCTCTTTTGCTTGACAGCTTAACTATATGATTGTAAATTTTAGCGTTTGGGCTTAACTATTATTTGCTGATTGTTAAAAATTCAACTATTTTTTTTTAAATTAAGTTTTGTTTGGAAAATTCATATTTTCCTGTAAAAAAATTAACTGTTTGTAGAGAATTCAGCTTTTTGGCTTGTAAATTCAACAAATTATATGGCGTTTTTTTCTCTCTTGAATGAAAATCTTCTTTGTTTAAAAATGCACCTTTTTTGGTAGGCATTTGATTGTTTTGGTTTAAAGTGCAACTGTTTGGTTAAAAATCAATCTTTTTTGATTAAGGATTCAACTATTTTATTGAAAATTTGTCTTTTTGGGTTGAATTTAACCGTTTTGGATTTTAATTGAAAATATTTTTTAGTTGAACAGTCAACTATTACATTTTTTTAAAATTATTCGTTTTTGGTTCAATTCGACTGTTTTTGATTTCAAATTAAATTTTTTTTTAAATATCGCCATTATATTTTCATATTTTGAATAGAAAATTCTCAATTTTTAAAAAATTTTCTCCTTGGCACCCAAATTCGGGTATTTTGTTGTATATGCAACTATTTTTGGTTAAATTTTAATTTTCATTTTGTTTAAAAATTCAACTCTCTTGTTATAAATTTGATTATTTTGGTCCAAAATTAATTTGTTTGTTCGTTGAAAATTCAACTATTTTATTGAGAATCAAATATATCTGTACCTGAAATCTTACGCCTATCATATTGAATGCAATATGGGACCTTTGTATTAATTTTATTTAACAGAATTTATTACCCTTTTTTTTTTTAAAATCACCATATTTTCCCTATTTTGCTAAAATATTATGGTTGTACGTTTTGTATTTTATTTTAGGCGTTTATCAAATGAAATATAAGCAAAAATGTTGACTTGAGCTGAAGGGGGTTTTTTCATTTTTACGTCATCCTTCGAGGTTTAAGCTTTGCGTGATAATCTGTGACGAAGAAGGGGAGGGCTGGAAAATTTTTCGAAATATCCTGTCGTGGTTTTTGCACTGCCCACAGTTAATTTTATGCTACCCAAAATAATTGTTAAGAAAACAAGAAATAATAAGAAAACCTAACCTGAAATTATTTTGAAGTGTTTCCAGAATGATGTAATTTAAGGAGCAAAAGGTTGCAGTTTCTGTAAAAACGCCCTGACTTTTAAGATTGCAATTAGTTGGGTTTGCGAAGGTATTCGACCCACATTTTCTTCACTCTTCAGTGATGATTACTTCTAAATATTCTTGGCTCGAGTTACCGTTTCCAACTAGAGAGAGTTTCACAAGTTACCTTCCTTTCAACAAAGTTTTGAAACTTCCGTGATTTTCCGAAGATCGCCATCGTGCTTGTATAATGTATTCGAAGTTTGGGTAGGGAAAGTAGTTTTTATTTTTATTCTGTTCACCTATTCTTGTATTGTTTTGTTGAGTTTCAAAAATCATTTAACAAAAGTAAATTTAGGAGAAAAACGGAAAAGTATTGTTTTCATTGATTAGGTGGAAAGAATTCTTTTGGTTCGGATGTATAGAAGAAACATAAGTAGTGTAAGCCATAAAGCCGTCGTTTGGCCAAGCAAGAACTTTTCTACTGTCTTACTTTTCAGTCGACTTTTTTCAACGTTAAGTCATTTTTAATTTTAAAACCGTATTATTAGGGTGTTATTATTTAATCATTGGAGAGATGTTGAATAAAAACGTTAAAAATTATTCAAAGTAAGCACCGCGCGCCTATTAAAAATGATTTCTTAGCCTCCTAAAACGTTTATCAAGTCTTTCAGAACTCCCCCTCACATACTTTTCCTTCCCCACTCCCTCTCCAATCTGTCTACTTCTCGTCTTCTCCAATAAGTTCCCTCCCCTCACTTTCTCTGTTTCCCCTACCTCCCCTTACTATCTATTCTCACTTCCCTTTCCCTCCCCCTACTTCTCCCTCCTATACTTTCCCTCTTTTTACTTCACTTTATTAATATACCTCCCCTCCTCACCCCTCCCTTCACAACCTGAAAACCTCTTTATTCTCTTAGCCTACTTAGACTAACTTCTCCTCTCCTCACTTCCCCCACTACCCGTCTCCTCACTTTACCTACGTCCTCTTCCTCTTTTCCTCTCATTGTGCCTACTTCCCCGTCACTTCCCCTCTTCTACCCTACTTCTCCCTCCTCTACTCCCCCTCTTCTCACTTCTCATACTACCCTGACCTGACTTACCCCCACTTCCACTCACTTTCCTACTTCCCAATCTCTCACTTCCCTTTCCCTACTTACGCTCACTGCCCTGAAACTCCTCCCCTAACTTCAACTTTCCTCAGTTTTCCTCCCCTCACTTCCCCTACTTCTCCTCAGTGCACTTCTCCTACTTCTTATCCCCTCACTTCCTTTACTTCATCTACCCTCATTCCCACTTCCTTTCCTCTACTTTTCCTTACTCTAATTCCCCTCTACTCACTTGCCGGAACCTACTCAACCTCACTTCCCTACTACCGTTCCGCTCACTTCCCCTCTCTACCCCTCAACACTCCAAGATATGGAAAATTTAAAACTCAAATATTTGTATATTTCAAGATATGGAACGGAGACCCTTAAAATTGAATAATTTTGAGTTTAGGAACCATCAATAATTCAAAATTCGAATGTGTAAGCCTCAAACTGAATAATTTCAGTCATTACTGAAGAAGTTTTATTGACAAAAGATTATTAAGTGAATTTTTTAAAAAGAAAAATATAATGCAATTACTCTACAGTAATAATGATGAGATTGAAGTTGTCTAAAATGTTAAATTATATCGCTTAAACCTTCACAGATTATAAAATTATTTTGACACTGTAACAGTAAAAATTGCACAATTTTAAATTGTAGTGTCTAAAATTGGAAACTCATCAAATTGTTGAGAAATTTAAAAACTGAATCTTAATTTGTGAGTTGGTTTGCCATAAGGTGCTACCCCACGAATTTTTTAAAATGAGCCTATTGGCTGAATTTTTTTTTTTAATTGAATACACATTCTGCTGAAACGATTTTTTCATAATCTCATTTTTTAATTTTTTTTTTCATAAGAATGCTATAGATGCTAACAAGTTTTAGAGCGGAAGGTCCTTCTCAAATGAAAATTTTTTTTTCCCTTTTTCTCGGAACCTAATAAAATTTCCTCATCAAACTTTTCAGGTTTTAATTCAGCACTAATTTTTCTTTAAATTACTTTCTCATTCCACCAACAAATTAAAAATTTGATTTTTGGGTCTCTCCTGTAAAATTGTGCAAATGCGGGTTAGACCCTTATGGTATGCTATCTTTCATTTAAATTTCGTCTTACAATTCAGTCTTATTATTATTTTATTGCATTTATTTCTGGAAGAAAATGTTCCCAAAATAGAAAAAGTTCTTCAGATTCTGATCCTGAATGTTCATTAATATTGGCTAGTCTGGCACATGAAGAATTTCTCTACTGTTGCACACCCATAAGTAGTACAATCCTCCCTTGACTACGCGTCTGGCCAATCGATAATTTTTCTACTGTCTATTTTTCAACTTGATTGATATCATTACTAGGACCAAATTTGTATCGTTCATCAACTTGAGAAAAATCTTAAAATTCTGATTCTGACACATCAAGAATTTTTCTACTGTCGCACACCCATAAGTAGTAGCATCCTTTCTTAACCACTCGTCTGACCAATCAATACATTTTCTACTGTTCATTTTTTAACTTGATTAAATTTATTACTAATTTCGTATCGTTCATCAAAGTTGCGAAATTTCATTAAATTCTGATTCAAACTACCCATAAGTAGTAGAAACCAGTCTTGACAATTCGGCCGACCGATCGATACTTTTTCCACTGTCCTTTTTCAAGACTCTTATCACTTGATTGCATTTAATACAAGAATAAAATTTGTATCGTGCATCAAATCAGGAAAATTTAATAATTTCTGATCCCGTATACCCATAAGTAGTAGAAACCGGTCTTGAACAGTTGGCCGACCAATCGATACTTTCTCTACTGATTCAGTCTTTAAGTCTCTTATCACTGCCCTGCATTCATTGCTAGAAGAAAATGTACACCCAGAAAGGCCTCAATTTTTTTTCAATTAATATAAATTACTCAAATGTATTCTATTCTAATTTTCATTAGTATCCCGTAGTAATTATACAGTATATTTTATTCTAATAAAACTCTGAGTTAGGCGAAGATCAATATAAACAAGAAATTTTTACTACTTCAGTTTGATGTTGCTTTTTTACGAGACAACTAAAACTTTCGCATCAGGAGGCTCAGCCTCATCTAAAGTTTATTTTCTCTACGAAAATACGATCCACAGCTGTACATTTTCGTCAAAAACAGAAGGCTGACTGACCTTATCAACCATGAACTAAAAACTGAAATTAATTTGATTTTGATTGTTTAATCCGATTTCAGTTGGTATTCATTTCCTGTGTTCATGTTCGTATCTACAAGCTTATTTTCACATTAAGTTGGTCTTGACAGCTGCTCAGGGAAGAAATGTTGGTCTTATTTCGTAATTTCTTAATCACGATAATGCTTGATTTCGCGTTAAGGATAAAGGAGCTCGTTGTCACGCACGAAAGCAATTTAGACTGTTAGTTAGGTCGTAGTCACATGAGCTGAAAGATAAGGTTGTAGATCGATAGCCAAGAGTTCATTGGCTCGAACGTGTATGTTCTTATTACGATCTTTGAGTGGTGA
Organism: Andricus curvator; assembly: GCA_932195095.1. NCBI lineage: Eukaryota > Metazoa > Arthropoda > Insecta > Hymenoptera > Cynipidae > Andricus > Andricus curvator. The sequence continues at coordinate 162,123 of CAKNYM010051506.1, forward strand.
CCTTGAACTTTGACCTGCGGGATCTTTAACACGGAAACCTCAGTAGCCACGTGGACGTCGAGTCAAAATCGCGCCTCCTCGAGTTAAAAATAAAACCACACTTGAGATGTGTAGCTGTCTCGAGAAGATGCAACCTCGTCACGACTGCACGCGCGCTGTCTTTAACCAAGGGCTCTAATTGGTCAGATGCCATTCGTCGACATAGAATTTTTTCTCATATCTTTTTTTCTTGAAAAAGAGATGAATCTTCAACCAAAAAAAAATAATTTGTTGAATAATTTGTTCAATTTTTAGGCAAAAAAGATTAACTCTCTTGAAAAATATATAAAATTAGTCCTTTTCCCACTCACAGGGGGAACCTTCAACCTTCGGAATTTCGTTTGGATCCATACATTGTTGCAATTTAAAAACTGAGCTTTCGAACAAATTTTCTACATTTTTTTAACAAATAATCATCAAGTTTCGACAAATACTTGAAGTACGTAAACATAAAAAAAATATTTTCGGAAGTTAAAAAGATTTACAGAGCCGTAGAAAGCCAGTATAGGAAAATTGGAATTTTTCCCGACCCTGAAATATCAGAAGTGGAAGTCGGAACTAACCAAATCTATAGATACACTTCAGAAAAAAATTAGTTTCCAGCGCTGAATAATCCTTTTTTTGTTTGAAAATTCATTTCTTAACTGAAAATTAAAGTACTGCAATTAAAGATTCATTACAATACTTGAAAATTAATATCTTTGGTTAAAAATCCAACTATTTTTGGTTGAAAAGTCATTCGTTTTGGTTGAGAATTCATCTTTTTTGGTTATAAAT
>CAKNYM010051506.1:162948-211653 GCA_932195095.1 Andricus curvator
ATTTTAGTTGAAAATTCGTCGTTTTTTATTTAGAAAATTAGTCTTCTATATTGAAAATTAATCTTTTTATTTAAAAATTCCACTACTTGGTTGAAAATTGAACTCTTTTTTTTAAATACATTTTTTTACTGAATATTTATCATTTCAGTGGAAAATTTGTCGTTTTGGTTAAAAATTCATCTCTTACGCCACCAACCTTATTATTTTTGGTTAAAAGATCGTTCTTTTGGTTGAAAATTCAACATTAATATTTGTGGATGAGAATTCATATTTTTCATTCGAATTTCACTATTTATGTGAAAATGTCATTATATTTTCGAAAATTCAACCATTTTCATGTATTCCTTCCATTTATTCAATTTTGTTAGAAACTCATTCTTTTTGGTTGAAAATTCAACTCTTCTGGTAGAAAATTTTATCTATTTGTTTGCAAAATAACTTTTTTGTTGAAGGTTCATATTAGAGGGTTGAATATTCAATTGTTTTGTAGAAAATACTCCTTTTTGGCTTGAAAAATCAACAAGTTAGTTAAAAAAAATGTTCTATCTTGAATGAAAAATCTTGTAATAAAAATTTGTCTTTTTGCTTTAAAAATTAATCTCTTCTTGTAGAAACTTAATCTTTTTTTGTTAAAAATGTAACAGTTTGGTGGATTATTAATCTTTTTTGGTTAAACATTGAACTATTTTGTTAACATTTTGTCTTTCTTAGTTGAAAATTCATCTATTTCATTCAAAATTAATTTTTCTCGATGAAAATTCAACTATTTTGTTTAAAATTAATTTAGCTTGTTACAAATTCGTCGTTTTTGGTAAAAAGCTGATCTTTTTGATTGAAAGTTTATCTTTTTTGGATAATTTATCTACTTGGTTGTTGGTTGTACTTTTTTGCTAAAAATTTATTATTTCGATTGATGATTCATCATTTTAGTTGAAAATACCAAATAATTCTGAACTCAAAGATTTTCAGAATGTGAAATGCTGGTAAATATTGAAGTTATCGATGGAATAGAGTTAAGCATGCATAAGGTAATTATTTCTGGCCAAGTGGCATTATATTCAAAAATATTGACCTCGTTTCTTTGCAGAATGATCGTCTATAGAAAAAGTTTTCAACTTCCTAATAAATAATAAATTTAAAGGAGGTTTTTCGGGTTTTAATCGTTTGCAAAACTACTACAAAACTACGAAGAACTGAACTGCAATGTTCAAAGAAACGTCGGCAATATTCGAAGTTTTGCACACGATTGACCCCCAAAAAACCTCCTTTAAATTTATTATGGTGAATCATCGTGAAAGCATTAAATCTATTCCTAATAAATAATTTTCGCTTCAACATTATTGATGGAGTCTCGATTTTAAAATATTTAGATTTATACTAATTTATTTGTAAATAATATTGCATTGTTGAAAGAAATAGTACTTTGTATTGAAAAGCAATAACTTGTTGAAAATTTGGAAAATTGTCTTCTTGTTAGTATACTTTTCATTTAGAGTTAAGTAAAGGAGCCCATTTCAGTAGATTTAATTATCTCACTGGAGCGTAAATCAGCACTAGTCTCACAAACAGCATAAATACCCTGGTTAAATTTGAACATTACTTCAAATGCTCTCTACCAAGATCTCTATCTTTGCAAAAAATGTTCCTCAAATTTTGATTTTCTCTACAAATATTCAAACTTTAAAAAATTTAAAGATTCACAATTTGTTAAAGATTTTAAGTAACTTTACGTTCCACATAAAAAATTGGTGTTTTTATTCAAAATAGTTAAATTTTCAGGCAAAGAGATGAATCTTCAACCAAAAAAAATAATTTGTTAACAAAGTATAGTTCAACTTTTAACCAACTAGTTCAATTTTTAAGCAACAAAGATTAAATCTCAAAGGAAAATGTAATAGTCGATGTTTGAATAAAAATTTTATTTTATTTTATATCAATAACCAAAAAGGACGCATTTTCAACAAAACAGTTCAATTTTCAACAAAAACAGACAGAATTTCAACTAAAATGATGAATCTTCAACCAAAAAATGAATTTTGAATAAAGTAGTTCATTTTTTGAACAAGTAGTTGAATTTTCAACTGAAAAATATAAATTTTGAATCAAAATTGGAATAGTCGAATTTCAAACAAACAAAAAAATAGTTTTGAACAAAAAATGTAATAGCTGATATTGCTACCGTGAAAAATTTTAATTTCAAATAAAAAACTGTTCCATTCAACCTAAAAAGACAAATTTTCAACAACGTTGAATCTTTTATCTAAATAAAAGAATTTTCATCAAAATAATGAAATTTTCAATCAAATAATACAATTTTTAACCAAAAAAGATGAATTCTCTACCAACAATATAATAGTAGACTGTTCAACCAAAAATAATTACATTAACAAAGAATAGATGGACTTGACTGTTGGCCAAATAAAAAAATAAATTTGATAATTTATTTGATATATAATTTGATATTTTATTACATTAAAGTTCATTTTTAATATTTTCAAAAAGGTCAAATTTCTACTGTAAATAGATAAATTTTCGACCAAGAAACATTTTTCAGTTAAGAAAGAAAAAAATCAACCTAATTGCATCATTTCAATACTTGCATTATTTTTAATGAAAAAGAATGTATTTTTAACCAAGAAGTATAATTTTTTACCGAAAAAGATGAATTTTCAACTGGAAAAGCTCAATTTTCCATTGATATTACATCAGTTTAAAAAAGTATTGCATAATCCAAAAAAGGAGTTTTCAACAAAATAGGTAAATTTGCCACTAAAAAGAATACCTTTTTATGAAAGTTGAATTTCCATTAAAATAATTAAATTTGCACAAAACAGTTAAATTTTTTACCAAAAAAGATCAAATTTCTTCATAAAGAGATGAATTTTCAACCAAAAAACATTTTTCAGTCAAGAAAGAACAAAAATTTCGACCAAATTTTTAAAATTTCAACGAAAAAGTTAATTTTCAATCAAATAGTTCCATTTGCTAACAAATATTTGATTTTTTAACCCAAAAAGACAAATTTTTTAAGAAAAATTGGAATTTTCAACCAAATAATCAAATTTTTAACCAAAACGTGTAAATTTTCAACCAAAAATATAATAGTAGACTATTGAACCATAAAGAATTAGCTCAACAAAGAAAAGTTGGATTTTCTTTTTGGGCTTTATTAATTCAGTTTGATCCGTTTATAATAGTTGAATTAAACACTGAAGTTAATTTTTAATATTTTTATAATATAAAATTAGAAAACTACAAATTTTGATGAGAATAGTAAGCTAATTTTGCTTTCGTTTTGATAAAAACGATAGAAAGTTCAACCGAATAAAGTTTTTTACAAGTTAAATGTCTAAACGGTCAATCGAAATTATTCGAATTGTAAAAAAAGTGAACTGGTAAAGCGCGAAGCGCTAGCAATTTTGACAACAAAATATACAATTGCTACACTTAAGAAAAAAATGTCTTTTTTGGACCAGTTTTTTCAAATTCTTGGTTTATTTGATCTTTAAGAACCATTTCTACTGACTATTTTTGTACGACGTGTATTTATAGTATCATTCTCATGAGACCAACGCGTTCAGCCAAGAATATCGCGCGGTATGTCCCTCGGCGTGTGCATCCATTTTACATCGTTGCTTACCTGCTCAAACCGCTTCTACCTACTCCCCTGACGCTTCATCCGAAATTCACACCTCGGGCCTTCGCCACACGCAAGGACGAGCCACTATAGGTCACTATAGGTCAGTATAGGTTGCAAATTGCAAAGGCCGAAGGCGATTCGCTGACGCGAAATGTAGCAGAAATTAATTCACTAGAAAACCGTTCAATTAGGGTAATCGGTACAATGATTGGCCACTTAAAGATGAATAATAAATTCTATGAAGATTTAAATTACCATAGTTAGTTAGGCGTTAAAAGTAGTAGACAATTTATATTTAAATACATTAACAATAATATCAAAAAACACAATAATTGGCCATGAGGACATAGTGATTAGCATAAGCCAATGATTGTATGATTGGCAACCTCGATGGCCACATCGGATTATAGATTACTGACTTTGAAATCACAGTGGCTAGCCACTACGTTTTATAATGATTGGCCGGAGCCAAAAACTGTTTTTGACAAGATTTCCACTCATTATTCGTTAGGCCGAGTGACAAAGAATTATATACATAGTCTATAAAAAGTTTAAACAATTTTGAATTGATTTTTGCAAAGATATTGTTATTTTTCAGATGTTGTGGCCACTATGTTTCCACTTTGTTCACGGTGACAATGATTGGCCAGCCATTTATCGATATTAAGATATAATTTCAAAGTTAGAATGCTACTATCGTATATCTTAATTCCCAAAATGCAATTAAAATCCAAAAGTTTTCAGTTAAATTTATCATAACAATTGAAAAAATAATAATAATTTTTATCAAGCGGACTCTTCCAACCTCAACAGCTTTTTGTAAAAATTTCTTACTCATTCAGCATGCGCTTCATTCTACACTATTTATTAGTAATTTTATTTCCAAGTATTCTTTCATTTTGGGGGGGGGGGGGGCAATTATAGGGTGGGGGGGATTGCCAACAATTATACCGATTATCCTAATTTTGATGGAAAAACAACTCTGGTAATCCAGTGGACCATTCGTTTGTCCGTGTTATTTTTCTGGTGATGTTCAAAGTAATCCACTTATAATCTGGCGTAATTCAAGCGATTCGGAGTAATCCCAGTATTCCGTAGTAATCCCATTGTAAGCTGACGTAATCCGCTTGTAATTCGAGGTAATCCACTTGTAATCCAGTTAATTAGAAGTAATTCAGTTAATACAAATAATAAACTTGTACTGAAGAGTAATCCAAATACAATCCACAGTAATCCACTTGTAATAGAGGCAATTCGAAGTAATTTAGGTAATCTGAGTAATCAACTTGTAATCCGGCGAAATTCAAGTAATTAGGAGTAATCCCTCTATTCCGGAGTAATCCTCTTGTAAGCCGGAGTAATCCACTTGTAATCGGAGGTAATCCATTTGTTATTCTGTGCAATCCATTTGTAACCCAGTTCCAATCTGGAGTAAACCACTCATAATCCGGAGAACTTCAAGAGATTCTGAGTGATCTCAGTATTGCAGAGTAATCCACTTGTAAACCTCAGTACTCCACTTACAATCGGGATCAGTGTATTTGTAATCCAGATAATTCGAAGTAATTTAGGTAAACCAAGTTATTCACTTGTAATCCAGAATAACCTAGGTAATTCAAAGTAATTTACGTAGGTAATTCGGAGTAATTTACATAGGTAATTCGGAGTAATTTACCTAGGTAATTTAGAGCACCTTACGTAGGTAATTCGGAGTCATTTACATATGTAATTCAAATAGTTTGCACTGTGTTGTTGATTTTTTTAAAAATTAGTTTTCCTAATTGAAAATTTCACTTTTACCTTTTTCACTTGATAATTCATGTATTTTGTTCGAAATTCCTCTTTTTCGGTCGAAAATTCAACTAATTTGGTAGAAAATTCTTTTCTTTGGTTGAAAATTCTTTTCATCCATTACAAATTAATTTTTGCAATTGAAAATTTATCTTTTTTAGATAAAAGTTTAATTATTTGTTTCAAAATTCATGTATTTAGTTAGAAAATCGTATTTGTTGGAAATACGTTTTTTTTTGTTGGAAATTAATTTCGTTTAACTGAAAATTGAACTATTTCAGTTTTATTGTTTTGTCTTTTTTATTTGAAAATTCAACTATTTGGTGGAAAATTGATCTACTTTGTTGAAAATTTGCCTTATTCTTCTTGGTTTAAAATTCATTTTTTTCTTAAAAATTCACTTACTTGGCGGGAAGTTGAACTAATTTCATAAAAATTCATTTTTTGGTTAAAGATGCATTATTTTAGTTGAAAATTAATTTTTTTTCTTTATAATTCAATTGGTTGAATATTTAACTATTTTGTTGAAAATTTGTTTGTTTTTTCTAGACACTTAATTTTTTAAATTCAAAGTATGATTATTCCATGTTTGGTTAAAATGTTATGTTTTTTAATTGAAAATACACCTGCTTGTTTGAAAATTCATCTTTTTCGGTAGAAAATTAATCTTATCTGTTGAAAATTCAAGGTTTTGGCTGAAAAGTTAATTATTTGGTTAAAAATTAATCTACATGGTAGAGAATAGAACAATTTTGTAAAAAATTATTTTTTTTTTGGTTGAATATTCAAATGTTTGTTAATTGATGATTCATCTTTTTGGGTTAGAAATTCAACTGCTTCGGTAGAAAATTCAAGTTTTTGGTTGAATTCAACTGTTTTTAATTTTGAATTGAAACCGGTTTTCGTTGAAATATCAACAATTACATTTTTAGTTGAAAATTCGTTTTTTCTTTGGTGGAAAACTCAACTACCGATTTGAAATCTGAGCAGCTTTTAAAATTTTTTTTGGTGGAAGATTCATCAATTTAGTTAAAAATTTAATTATTTGGTTAAAAATTCATCTATCTTGTTGAAAGTGCAATATTTTTACTTCAAAATATAAGGAATTAAAAGCGTTTTAAATTAAATTTAATATAGTATCCACATTCATTTTATTTCAAAGAATTTATTCCTCTATTTTTGTGAAAAATCTTGAAAAAATGTTTTTTTTTGTACTCTCGTGAGTAGGGAGAGGGGGGACGAAATACAAAATGTGTGTAGTCGAAAATTTGAAACGTTTTAGGCCCTGCCACGAAAAATACAAAGTTCATCACGATTTTAAGTTTGAGTGAGATTTTTGCAATGTATTTTACTATTTTAAATTTTACTAAATGAATTGAAAAAAAATGAATTATCAGTTGGAATCCTTCGTACTGATTCAGTGAGTTGAATTTTCACTAATTCAGATTTAAAGAGAAGACTATTGCGAATTGCTTTGTACCAAAAATCAGAATAGAGATAAGTAACTGAACACGTGATCTTTGGTTTATTTTAAGAGACAAGTATTTTAGGAAAATTCTCAGCATGTGACCTAGGAACCAGAGTTCATTCTCACTTTTTTAAACTGAAATGATATAACTAATCTTCAAAAATCTGATAATATCTAAAAATGGGATAATGCCAATTTGAACCACGTAAAATATAACAACAAAATGGTATTAAGGCCATACAAACTTTAGCTGCTTCTCAAGTTTTTGATATTCACAAAAAATGGTGAATAAATTCCCTAGGGCAAGAATGAAATTTTCAGTTTAAGGTTTTCCAAAATAAATAACAAATTATTCAGTTTATGATTTGCCCAAGTGAATTCTCGAATTTCTATAAGTTTCTCCTGAAAAAATATAAATTATGATAACCTTGAAGATGATACAAAAAAATGGATGAAAATTGCTGAGTTTAAGATTTTTGATGCTAAAATAAAAATTTAGTATCACATTTGTGCCGCTACTTTTTGTATATAGAGTGATCTGCTTGACAATCGTATTTTAAAACGACTTTTCTTAACACGCTTTATACGCTCTCAATTGGTCCCATAACGTTTTATATGCAAAAATGCATGGATATATACCGAAACAACACCCGATAAAAATCGATTTTACTATATCGTGTCTGAAATTATGAACCACATAAAAAATTGGAACGAAATTGACTTCCTAAAGCTGAATAATTTGTTCTCTTTTGAAGCTCGTGTCAAACGAACTTAAAAAAAAGGTATTATATGAAATTTTGGCACTAAAAATTATTATAAATTTCGAGATTCAGATGAATTGTTAACATTCATTTTTATATACACAGAAAAAATTCTTGAAGAGCCTTTTCAAACAAAATTTATCGGACTTTTTTTATATTCAATAAACATGAGAGAGATGTATGAAACCTGAAACATTTTGGTTTGTAAGGTATAGGCATTTTTTAAAGAAAAAAAAATACAGTGAAACTTGCCTGTCTGGAATTAAAACGCTGGATCACATCACGTGAAGTATAGATTTTTTTGCATCAGATTTAATTTTGTTTTAGATTTGAACCAACAAAAACAAATAGGACAGACCACCCTACAGTAAATAATCATTAATTTAAAATAATGTATGTAAAATAATTATTTAATGAAATCAATAGTTAAGACACGATACGTGTTGATATATTAAAATGAGTATTTATTATTTTACTCATATTCTTCTTTATAATTAATGATTATCTACTATAGAATCATTATCTATTGTAGAGTGGTCTCTCCTATGTAAAAATAGAAAAAAAATCGATTCGTATCGATATATTTTATTCGAAACGTGGTCAATTAATAAAATATAAACATAAAACAATATCACTATTGTTGCAGGTTTAAATTGTACAGTTTAATTACTTAAAAAGAAATTGAGTAGCAATGCATTTGAAATTTTCACTTTGGATCATTATTAAATTTTTAATAATTCGATTTTGAATACCTAGTTCTTGCATAGATTTATTTTTACTGCAAATTTCTTTCCCAGATTAATTTGGAAAAGGGCTTGGTAAATTGGAAAGTTAATGTAAAAATATTCAGTTATTAATGCTGTTTCGAAATGTTCCATTTTTTTTCCTTTTTCTATTTTTAAGATTTGAAATATGCACATTTTTAATATGAAAAGCTATAAATGTGATATTGTACCATTTTTCAGCAATTCGAATAAAAAAAATTTCAGTTCTAAAAATTTTTAATTTGAAAGAGGCCGACTTTTATTTTGTAGAATAGAATAATTTTAAATTTTAAATGCAGAGTGTAGTTGAAAATGCAAAAGATGAATTTTGTAGAAAAATCGTCTGTTGATAATTTAACTGTTGAATATTGTTGCAAATTCGTCTCTGAAAAATTTAACTTTTGAATTGTCAACCAAGAAGATTAATGTTCTACCAAAAAAGGTGAATTTTCTACAAACTAGTTAAAATTGTCAACTGAAAAAGAATAAATTTTTCAAGCATAAATGGAATAGTTGAATTTTCAGTTAAAAAAATTATTTTCAACCAAAAAATAATGAATCTTCAACAGAACACATGAATTTTAAACCAAACACCTAGTAGAATTTTATACTTGGAAAGATCTAATTTCAACCAAAAATGGAATAGGTTAATTTTCAGTTTGACAAATTAATTTTCAACAAAGTGGTTCAATTTTCAACAAAAGGTGGAAATTTCAACCAAGATAGATTAATTTTCAACCAAAAAGCTAGAATAGTTCAATTTTCAGTTCAAAAAATTAATAAAAAAAAAAAAAAAATTTTAAACCAAAGAGATGAATTTCCAACTAAAAGGAATCTTCAACCAGAACACTTTCGATTACTATCGTCATAATAATAAAAAGTTTTAAAAAGTTTTCTTTTTTAAATGATACCATCGATAATAATATTGCAATTCTTCAAAGTGTAATCAAATATTATTTTCCGATGCCTTTTTTGATGCCATAATAGGCTGCAATCTTCATTATAAAAATATATAAAATATGCATTGATTTCTGTAAGAATTAATTAAATTAATAAAATGACATGTAACTAAATTAATTATCATTTTAATTTGAATTAAAATTCTTGCTTGGCCAGAAATATAGTGTATTTTCTAACTTTTTCAAATATCGAATTATACTTTTTTCGCTCTTTTTCGCTTTCATACGATTTCCTGAAGAAGAATCTTCAATTGGAGAGACCGGAATTCTCGATATACTTCCGTTTGATCTGACTCTTTTGAAATATCGAAGTACGGAATTCTTTTGAGGTTGATAAAGTAAGCTGAAAATTTCACTCTACCTTTCTGATTCTTTGAGTCGCAATAGTCCGTCAGAATGTTACTTTTTATGATTAAATTTTAATCCATCTGATATTTATAAATTATTATTAAAACTAGCAGTGAATGCACACGGTTTTTTCTTTTCTAACATTAAAAATAAAAACAATTTAAAAATCCGGTAATTACATTTTTTTTAATATTAAGAGTTTTTCGCAAACTTGAAAGAATTAATTTAAAAAAGATATATTGAGAGATTTTGAATTAAAAAAGATTAAAATGAAATAATTTTAGATTAGGTAAAGTTTAGAAAAACGCACAATATTTCGAAAGGAATGAAAATAAATTTAACTTATATTATTTCTGAATAAAAACGTTTGAAATTGAATTATTTTGAATTAAAAGTGTTTTAAATTGAACCTTTTCAAATCAGAAGCTCTCAGAATTCAAAAATTTCAGACTAAAATTTGAAAAAGACAATTTCATTAGGTTGAATTTGAAATTGTATCATTTCTAATTCAAAGCGTTCAAAATTTAATTTTAAGCAACACTATTTTTAACTTTTGAATTTGATATCGTTCAATTTTTTACACTTTATTTAGCATTATTATTCATTCTTGAAATCTTTCAAACACATATTTTTAAATTCTAAAAGATTAATTTTTTAAAATCTTCATCTAAAAATCTGACATTCTCACCATTTAAAATTGCAGAATGTAAAATTGTTAACCTTTAAAGTTGACTAATTCTAAAAACGTTGAAAATTATATGATTTCGAATTGCAAGGTTTAAGAATAAAGAAATTTATACTTGGAGTGTTAAAAATTAAACAATTTCAAAACTTTGTTCAAAATCGTAGTATCCTTAAGTAACGATTTATAGATATCTAAAAGATATCTAAAAACAGTAATTTCAGATTTTTTCATGATGCTTTTGAAATTCACTTAATTTAATCTAAAGTGAATTTGAGAATCTCGAAACTGAACGATTTCAGATTCAAATTCGAAAAAGGACAATTTCAAGACGTTAAAAATGAAATATTTTCAGATAAAATTTTTAAAAATTAGGTCATTAAAAATTTCATGAAATTGAAATTGTATTATTTTTAATTGAAAGCCTTCGAAATTGAATAATTAAAAATTAAATACTTTTGAATTTAAATAATTTTGAATTCGCAGTGATTAAAATTTGACAATTTGAAATTGAAAATTAAATTGAATTTTTCAAAGTTTCCAATATTCTAGAAGTTTTAATTGTTATTACACAAAGAATTATAATTTAACATAAAAATTTATGACACAAATTTTTCTAGGTTGAAAAATAAAAGCACCGTCGTTTTCACCCTTGAAAATCGAAAAGTTTTTGATCACATGCCTTGAAAGTTGAATTATTCTAAGAAAAACTTCAAAATAAAAAGTAATTTTAAATGGCAAACATTAAAAATGACAAAATTGCTACTTACGGAACTTTAAAAGTATGAATTTAAGATAATTTAATTTTAATCTATTTTGAATTTGAACAACTTAAATTTCAACTTGTTAATTTCAAATCGTTTAATTTTTAACACACTTCATTTAAAATTATTATTCATTCTTGAAAACTGCAATACAAGATTTTTTTAATTTTAGACGATATATATGATTTGAATGCTTAAATTTACAGAATTTTAAGCCCTTCAATTATCAATTATTTTTTTTATAATAATTATAAAATGTTTGGTATTTTGGAACATTTTCAAATAAAAATAATTCTATTTTCAGTGCCTGTTCTAAAATCGTCTCATTTTTATGGCTTGAATTTTATACATTGTTTTCTTATTTTTTAATCCTTTTGAATTCATTTTGTGCAAGTATCTGGGGTTTCAATTTTTTTATTTCACGATTTGGAAGAATTTAAAAATAAAAAAAATTGTACGTCTAAAACTGAAACCAAACGAATCAGAATATTTAAATCTCAAATTTAAAAATTTTAAATTGACTTTAAATTTTAAATCAAGGCTTCCTATATGAAATTGTGCAATTTTGAAAGATTAAAGAGTGAAATTGTCCTGAAATTTTTAATATTTGAATTTAAAACTACAAAATTTAAAAATTTTAAATTGGAAACATCCAAAACATAAGATTTTCTAATCAAATATTTCCAAATTTGAGCTTTTGAATAAAAAAAAACTTTATTTTCAGGGCCTCAAAACTGAAAGTTTTTGAGAATGCTCATTCAAAACTATAATTGGAAATTGAAATTATAAAAAATTTGTGAATGATAAATATATTAATTATAAGTATCATATTAGGTAGTATTGAGTGAAATTTGAAGTAATTGGATAGATTTCTTTAAACTTAAAAATGAGATTTCTGTTCAAAAATTCATACATATTATCAATTGAGTACGATTTCACGTAACACTTATGTGTTCATAAGCATTAATTATTGGAATGAAAAAACTCAAAAAACGGGAATAAAAAACAAAAACATCTCTGCGAAGCAAATTTATGCTGCGAACAATATGTATCAGTTGCGAACAGAATGATTCCAATTAGAAAATTGTACAGTTTACTGACTTATAAATATAATTTGAGAGGCATCGTTTCATTTTTAAAGCAAATTTTATATATTTTCACAGAGAAATGTACAAAGGGTATTGGAAAATAAAAAATCTACCTAAAAAAAAAATTCAAACTTGAAGCGTTAAAAATTAAGCAATTCCAAACTTCGTTCAAAATTGTAGTATTCTAAAATTAGGATTTTAAAACTAAGTCATTAAAATGAATCAATTTCAAATTTTGCGTTACGCTTTTCAAAATTCACTCATTTTATTCTAAAGTGCGAAATTCATAACTTGAAAATTAATTAATGGATGGTAGATTATTATTAAAATTCAAAAAATCTCAGCATATATCTAGATAAATTGGCTCCATATTTCGCTTTTAATTACTATTTAATTCAAATGATAATAATAGCTACAACATTTTCTGATGCACGAAATCAATTATGGTAGTTTCCCTGATACCCTAATACCTATTAGCATTAAATTTATAATTCTCTCGCAACATAGAGTTTCATACTTCAGCTAGGTGAGTGGCCTAGTTATCGACACTTCCACCTGCCAGACATCAAGACCCGATGTAGAACATAAAACAACTAAAGCTCTATTAACATTAAAAATGAATTATCATCACAGAAAATGTTTTTTCTCTCTTTAATTTATCATTCTCACAATCAACGTTCATGCAAATGCATTACATAAAGGAAATGTTTTATTTGACGGAAGTGATGTTTATTTCCTGTATGAACGTTAAAATATTTTAGATTCCTCAAACAACAGTCTGGAGAAGAATTTTATTATGAATAATTTACACGCCTCGTTAATTCAGAGCGACGTCGAAATACGCGTAATGGGGTAATCGGGGCGAACATAAAACTCTTCCACCCTTATCGTAAACGAAACGGCCAATCGATTAGTTGCCGGCATTCAAACGAACATGTCCTGTTCTCGACTGTGCGGCTTATGACATGGAATTGATTTGGTGTTTGAAATTCGTATCATCTTTATGGTTAAATGAAAAAACAATCTGTATTATTTCTAGCTCGTTGTTGATCACTAGGGTGGTCCATTTTTTTAAAAATATTTATTAGGGTGGTCCAAAAATGCATTGGAAACTTTTTTTTCGAATTTTTATGCATTTCGCCCAGAAATTTCTTTGGATCCACAAAAAAATATCCATTTTTCTTTTTTTTTAAACAATAATATTTAGAGTTGGCGCAAGCCCCATGAAGTTTAACTCGTATTTCCCATAAGAAAAAAGACGTTTTTGTAAATTTTATTCAAAATCGTCAATATTTGTTAATAGAGTTTGTTTTATAGGGTCCAACAAAAACCCCGTAAGTGAATAAATGGGTTTTGCGAGTTTTTGGCGCTAATTATGATTTTTATTGCGGTTTTTTTCATGCAAATTGTTTCTAATACATGAAATACTACTTTATACTGATAATTAGATGTTTAAATAAATTGTATGAACAATTATAAATTATATAAACAATTATAAATTGTATAAACAATTTATTATTGTTTTAGCAATTTCTTCTTAGAATAGAGATAGAAAGTCGCAGTTTTTTCAGAAAATTTTCACTTTCTGTTCAATTTTCGATCAGAGTGAGGTAAGAGATTACTAATTTTAACAAAACATAATTGTTTAAACAATTTATTATCATTTTCAATAATATCCTCTTTGACAAATGTTAGAAATTGCGGTTTTTTCTGAAATTTTCAACTATTTGTCTATTTTTCTCTTGAAGTGACTTAATAATCAATTAAATTTAGCAAAAATAATTTTTTAAACGAATTATTATTGTTTATAACTATCTTCATCTATATTAGTGCCAGATAGTTGCGGTTTTTTCTGAAATTTCTAGCTTCTCACCCACTTTTTACTCAGCAAAGTAATAAATAATCAAGTTGACAAATGTTTGAACAATTATTATTAAAGGAATCTGTATTATCATCAGCGAATAACAGAAATTTGTAACGTTTTCTCAGACTAGATGGAAATATGAATTAAGAATTATTTTAATTAATTTTTTTTTCTGAAAAAAGATCTTCTGATTTCGCATTCGGAAGTTCTGTGGTTCGATTCCCAGCGTAGGGAAAGGAGATATTTTTCCAGAAAAAAAAATTAATAAAATAATTTTTAATCAATATTTCCATCTAGTCTGAAAAGACGTTAAACATGTCTGTTTTTCTCTGATGATAATACAGATTCCTTCAAAAATTCGATATCTACCACTTTGCAAAATAATGCGTGTATTTTCTGAAAAAAGTTTCTTCTCTCGATCTCTCTAGTAGCTTAATGGGAAAGCACCCGACTGGCAATCGGATGTTCTGTGGTTTGATTCCCAGCGGAGCGAAAGGAGAAGATCTTCTTTCAGAAAAAAAAAAATTATGAAAATAAATTTTAATTCATATTCCCATCTAGCCTGAAAAGACGTTAAATATGCCTGTTATTCTCTGATGATATTACAGATTCCTTGAAAATTTTGATATCTACCACCTTGCAAAATAATGCGTGTATTTTCTGAAAAAAGTTTCTTCTCTCCATCTCTCTAGTAGCTTAGTGGGAAAGCACTCGACCGGCAATCGGAAGTTCTGTGGTTCGATTTCCAGCGGAGCGAAAGGAGATCTTTTTTAAGAAAAAAAAATTATTTATTTATTATTGTTTATAACTATCTTCTCTTAGATAAATTGTAGGAAGTTGCGGTTTTTTCTGAAATGTTCAACTTTGCTTTGCCTTCTTAGTTATGAACAAATAATAAATGAAAAATAGCCAGAATCATTTTTTTAAATAATCTCTTTGTAAATGTAAATTTTCCTTGAAGTAGTTACTGAGAGCCTTTTTGTTTGAATTAATAAGAATATTCATTATTTGTTCCGAACTAAAAAGTCAAAGAAGAACTGAAAATTTCAGAAAAACCCGCAAATTTCTAGCATTATTGTAAGAGAATATAGTTAACTAATATATCATAATATATATATATATATATATATATATATATATATATAAATATAGTTAAATAATAGTTACTTAGTAACTCGTTTAAATAATCATGTTTGATAAATTGCATTATTTATTACTTCACTAAGTAAAAAGTGGGTAAAAAGTTATAAATTTCAGAAAAACCGCATCTATCTGACACTAATATAGATGAAGATAGTTATAAAGAATAATAATTTGCTTAAATAATTATTTTTTTCCAATTCAATTAATTATTAGCTCACCTCAAGTGCATTGTTTAAATTCAATATTATTAAAATAATAATAACTTTAATTAATTATTTACCTAACTCTAATTGAAAATTGGACAGAAAGTGGAACATTTTTTTAAAAACCGCGACTTTCTCACACTATTCTTAGAGAAAATTGCAAAAAGCAGTAATAAATGGTGTAAAAAATGTACGCAAACAAATAATTATCAGTATAAAGTGGTATTTCATGTATGAGAAACAATTTGCATTAAAAAAGCCGCAAAAAATATCATAATTAGCCCCAAAAACTCGTAAAACTAACTCGTTTTAAAGAACCGATTTGAGGTGAAAAACACTAATATAACAATTTTTTTAGAGATTCTTAATCTAAATATCAATTTACGATACGTAAAACGCAAAAACTACCTGAAATTGTTACAAAGTTGTTAATTTGCTTTTAAATATAATTTTTTTTATATTAAAAATACCAGTTTCTGAAAAAAAAACACTAATACAATATAAAATTTTGAGAAGATTTCAAATCTTCCTTGAACTAAAGCGACATTTCTTCGAAAATACCAACAGTCGATGTAAAACAAAAATATAACCTAAGATTGTTCAAAAATGATTAGGCTTTCTTGAAATCTAATGATTTAGGAATAAAAATTTCGATTTCTGACAAAAAACACTAACAGAATGCGAAATAGTTAAAACTTGTATTGATTATTTTAAACACAAATAATTGGATTTGAATATAATGAATTTGTGTTTAAAAATACCAATTTCAGGTGAAACTAACATATAACCTACAATTGTCAAAAATTGTAAATGTTCTTTGAAATCTAATATTTTTAAAATTAAAAATACCAATAATTTCCAACAAAAAACACTGAAAAACACAAAAAAACAATTGTTCAGAATTGTGAATCTTCTTCGAAATTTAAAGAATTTCGTTTAAAATGCCCAATTTTCTATAAGAAATGTTATTATAACTTAATCCTGTTCATAAATGGTGAATCTTGTTAGAAATATAATGATTTTTGTTTTGAAATCCCAACTTTTAGCGTAAAACGCAAACGTACCCTGAAATTATTGAAAGTTAGGAATCTTCATGAGTTTTGTTCAAAAATGTTAATTTACGGTGGAACAACTGACACAATCTACAGTTTTACTACAATTTCAAAACTTTTTCGAACCTTTATGATTTTGTATTTAAACTCTTTTTCAAAAATACTATTTTCCAGGGGAAAGCACTAACATAGAACATGTATAATATTTTCAGTAATTTATTAGATAACTTGAATGTTTTCATTTAACCGCGCAAGAGTATTTAAAAAGCACAAATGTTTCTTATTTCGTATAAGGTTTTCGGACTTGTCTTACAAATAATTTTCAAAATTTCAAATTTAAGAAAAAAAAATTATTGCGAGTTTTTCGAGACACACCACTTTTTTACATAGGGGAGACCGGGGCGGAACGGGCCACCCGGGTGAGACGGAACACCCGATTTTCTCGTAACTTGTACGGTTTTCATAACTTTTCTTGATATGGATAGGTAGAATAACTGTTACGTCGATTCTCACAAAAAAAAAAGAAAAATATTTAAAATTACGAGAATACAGTAATGTTTAAATTATAAGCATTAGTGAAACTTTCAAAAAAAAAATTTATAACGCTAATCGTAAAGCTTAATTATTGAATTTCAATTTAATAATCGAGTTTAATGATTTTTTTAAACAAGATTTCAATATTTAGATTTAAATGAAAAGTACAATTTCGGGTGGAACAGCACACGTACTGGGGCAAGACGGGACACTGTTTCTCTGGGTGTCATAACCTTTTTTCAGAGTCAGCAGACGTGAAAGTGGATTGTAGGGTAAGGAGGGATAGCGCCGACCAGTTAACAGTCAATGATTTTTTTAAAGTTAATAAGTTGTGGAATTGATCCATTTTTTTTCATTTCGAGTCCTACATTATTGTACATCATATTTCTATAAGTAACAATTACATGAATAAAATAATGATTTAATAATTGAATTATTTCTGACAAGCTGTATTTCGTCGGCTTTGCCCCACACAGGAGGGCAAAGCCGACCGCAGCTTTTTATGACAATCAAAACATCTGAAGATGGGAAAACATGATGTTTCGCGTTTGTGGTATTTTATCTATTGGAAAAATCACCTTTAAACATATTCAGCAAGAAGAATAAGTTATTTTTAATAAAAATAGTGATAGCTGTGATATAACCTCTTATTCGTTGGCATTCTACTAGAGACGGAATACGCGCAAAGGTTTCTACCGTACCAATACAAAACACCCGCTCTACCGACCGGATTGAAAATAATAATATATAATAGTTTCTTGCACGTAGCCCAGAAGATAAGTGGCTGTTCTACATTACCGATGACTTATCGACAAAACTTATGACACGTTTATAACCTAAGCACGTGTAAACTATTATTTTCGTCGGGCTTGCCCCACTGGTGAGGCCTCAATTATTTACGATATTAAATATACTTTGGACTTGTATTACGTTCAATTATTATAATGACGTAATATGATATTGTTTCATCTCTCAAAATATCAAATTTTCATACTCTAAGTATTGCCATTAAGGTCGAAAACTTTACATTTCTGCCAGCGAATCTTCCATTCTTTTGTTGTCAAAACTGTTTTCTGCATCATTTTTCTTTTACAACGTCAATTTTCAAGATTTCAGTAAGTAACGCTATCTCTATAATAAAGTAGATTTATTTGATGCAAAGTAGAATTAAAATTGTTAAATAATAGCGATGTTATAAGCAAAAGTCGCCTTTGCCCCACCGGTCGGCGCTGCACCTCCTCACCCTACCTGACTTATATGTATAAATAATATAACCTTTTAAGTATTTTATATAAAGTTATTTCGTGAAAAGTTCATTTTTTTGGAATTTTATTTTTGGGTAAGATAAATATCAATAAAGCTTTAATTTTGATGGAAATACAGAGATTAGAAAAGTTTCAAAATTTTTACTAATTTCAGTCACTTATTTTTCAGTCACAAAACTTTATTTTTCTGAATATTGATTTTGTTTGTATTAACAAAATGTGTTTGAAAATATTTATATTTTCATAATTTTAATATCTTCGTGCAGGGAAACGTGTTTTTCATGTTTCTCTTATAAATGGATAAGTATATTAAAATCTATTAAAATTGTTATTACTTCACCATTAAACAAATGAAATGTTATGTCATTTCCAAAAAATGATAAAAATGTCCCGTCTCGCCCCATGCCCGGGGCGAGACGGGACAAAGGTACTTCTTCTTAATTTGTATTTTTTATTCTTAATTAATTGTCTTAACCCATTTAATTTTCTTACAAAATTAGAACATAAAGTTTTACATTATTTAAGTAACAACTAACATTGAAGGTCTCCCCTAGGAATTATTTATTAATAAATGACTAGCGATTGAAAAATTTTTACATTACACTGCTGTCATTTTTAGACGCAATTTTTCAACCTTTTTATCATGAGTTGCTTTTTCTTTGAAATACAGAATGATTCTTACTCTTTCCTAGCATTGGATGAAAATTTTGTGATTCAATACCCGCAAGCGAATTGTGAAAGCCTTTGTCGTGGGCGTTGGTTCAAATATTCATCCTTAACCCGTGGAACCTTACCCAGAAAATTGCCACGGCTGGACGTCACTCGTCTAGGAACCTGGCGTCGTAAAACCTTCTTCTTCTCTGCCTTTTTTTTTTCTTTGCTTTTTTTGCTTCCTCCATGGAGTTGAAAATTGAAATTGAAGAACCTCGTCTTCGTGACCTGGCTTGACCTCGGCCTCCACATAGGCGCGTTGTCTACCCTCAACAGTGGCTTTAACTTTGCCAAATTTTATTTCAACTTGCACCTCTACTACTACTGGGATTGCTATTGGCAATTTTAACCCCAAGCGATTTGAACTTTTCCCTTGCCTATCATAAAATTCTTCGAAATTTTTCTAAAACACTTTGTGCAATGGACCGCCCTTATTACGATTTTAGAAATGTATTGATTAAAAATGATTAGATTCATTGGTATAAGCACTGAACAGTTTCTTTCTGGCATTACGAACAAATTAGGAAATTTTTTTTTTTTTAATTTGTCACCATTTGGCAAGTCTATTGAAAAATTTCCAATTTTTTAAATTTTGTGTGTGTTTGAAAAAATTTTTAAACAAAATTTTTGGTTGAAGTTTATGGAAGTAAATAGCCTTAGACGGAAAAAAATAAGAAACCAATTTTTTCGTCGAAATATGATATTTAAAAAAAGGCTGTGTCTATTCGTCTCGAAAAATTGCCAAGCTTATGTAAGATATTGAACTGGTCATCCCGAATGTCGGGATGACGAGACACTTCGTTCCAAAAATGACGAAAAATGAAATTTTGTTAATTTGTACCTAAAGTTTACAAAATGTTTTTCATTTGTTTTTGTTTTTAGATGCTCTTTTTAATAAACTTAGGAAATTTGTACGTTATGGATCTTGAAATATGATCCATTTTTACCACTTTTTATGCAAGGTCCATATAAAATCCGTTTACACAAGATCCGTAAAAAATAGAAAACAATTTTTGGTCAAAACCTTAAAATATGTACTTTTTATTTTATTTTATTATAAAGAGCTTCCAAAAAATAAAATTTCTAGCAACTATATATACAATTTAACAAAAGTGCATATTTCGTTATTTTTTGAAATATTATATTTCAACGAAATTGTTTTTTCTCACTTTCTTTTTCGTTTATTAAAAAGAGCTTTAAAAAATTAAAAAAAGAATAATGCTATAAAGAAACTTTTCAGTGATATTATGAATGAATCTCATCATTTTGAGTTTTTTCGTTCCCCCCCTATTAAACATCTAACCATTTACTGTGAAAGAGACATTCCTGTCACGACTTTTAAATATATTCGTCTTTTTTCGAATTTTTAGAAAAAATACGACTTTTTGCGTCTTTTTGAAGAAAAATGCAACAAATCAATTTTTTTGAAGAAAAATGCGACAAATCGATTTTTTTCCATTTTTCTCAGTCATTTGCTAAAGTTAGTTATAATTTCAATCACAGTGAAACTTGAAAAATTAAAACTCAAAACTAAAAAAAGTTGTACCATTTTCATTTAAAACATTCAAAATTGATTGAAGCTATAATTTTGCGGAAATAGAGATTAGGAAAGTTTTAAAATTTGTCTGATTTTCAGTCACTTATTTTTCAGTCACAAAACTGTTTATCTTCATAAATATTGATTTTGCGCTTGTTAAAAAAATCTGCTTGAAAATATTCATATTTTCATCATTTTAATATTTCCGTGTAGAGAAATTTTTTTTCCATAATCGATCATATTGATTTTCACTTCGAAAATTGTGAATTAATAGCGTTCAAAAATGAATAATCTATACTTCCCCCTTCTCAAAGAATTTCTTTTTTCCCCTCGTTTTCAAGAAATTTTCCCTTTTTGTCGTTCTTCCGTTTGAATGCGAACTGGGTTAATTAAACTTAAAAACAAAATTCAACAATTTTTGGTTAAAAGTAAACTTTTTTAGTATAAATTTAATTGTTTTGTAAAAAATTCGTCTTTTTGGCGAAAGACGGAAAAATGCATCTTTTTAAGTCGAAAATTCAATTTTTCTGTTGAAAATTTGCCTTTTTGTATAGAAAATTCATCTTTTTGGATTGAAAATTCATCTTTCTTGTTTGAAAATTAACTTTTTTGGTGAAAATTTAACTGTTTTCTAAAAAATTAGCCTTTTTTCACAGAAAATTCAACTATTTTGTTTAAAAGTCGCCTTTTTCGGTTAAAAACTATCTATTTCTTGAAAATTCAACTGTCTTCTAAATTTTTTTTTCTTTTGCTTGAAAATTCATCTTTGTATTTGGTTGAAGATGCAACTATTTTTGATTGAGTGTTAATCTCTTTTATTTGAAAATTCGACCATTTGGTTAAAAATTCTATTATTTTGTTCAAAAGTCATCTTCTTTGGTCAAAAATTCAAGTATTTTGTTGAATATTCGTATGTTTGTATAGAACATTAGTTCTTATGGATGGAAAATTGGTTCTCATGGATTAAAAATTCACCTTTTATAGTAGAAAAAAATCATCTTTTTGTTTAAAATTCTTCTTCTCAGGTTACAAATGAGCTTTTTTGTTAGGAATTCAACTGCTTTTGGAAAAATTTATTTTTTTGTGTGAAAATATAACCATTTGGTCAAAAATTCAACTATTTTGCTGAAATTCGTCTCTTTTGATTGAAAATTAAACTATTCGTTGAAAATTAATTTTTGTTTCAAATTCAACTTTTTGGTTACAAATTCATCTTTCTTTGTTCAAAATTATAGTTTTTGTTGAAATTTCAACTGTCTTCTGACAGTAAATGCAACTATTTGGTTGAAAATTATTTTTTAAATTCAACTATTTGATCAAAAAATAAGCCTTTGGGTTTAAAAGTCAACTGTTTTCTAAATAATTCGACTTTTGAACTTCAAAACTCGATCTTTTATTGAAAATTTATCTGTGGGTTGAAAATTCGTATCTTTTGGTTGAAAATACAATATATTTCGACTTGAAATCTTAGGAATTTCAAGCTTTTCATATTGCATTCCATATTGTATCTATATTGATTTTATTTAAAAGAATTTATTGCTCTACTATTCCCCTATTTTCATGAAAAATCACCCTTTTTCCCCTGTTTCGAGACCATTTTGGGCTGTGAAGTATTATTTATGAAAAAAAAAAAAAATAGTATTCAAATTATTCAGTCTCAAAGAAGCCTTAATTTTTGAGTAATTTTAAGTTCGAAATGTACAAAACGAATGTACGTGAAGTTCAAAATTGATGTAAATTATAAACTTCTGTCATTTAAAAATATTCCAAGTTGATAAGTTTAACAGTTTAAAAAGAAATATTTTAGGGCGTTAACTAGTATTACAGAATTTATCTTGAATTAGCCCGGAACGAGCTGGAAAATTAGTTAGTCTTACGAAAAATTTTGTAAATATTTTGAACCCAGATTCAGAATCCTTCAAGCTACAGTTGTTGGGAAATTGTTTTAACTTTAAGATTCATTTTCATTGTGCAAAAAATATTTGACAATCAATGAGAATTAAGTAACCTATATTCCTAAATAAATAAAATTGTTATTTCAGTTATTGTATGTCTGGTATGTTTCTTCTCATTATATTTAGAAGATGCCACTTTTATTCCAATTTCCGAATACATCGATAATTGACATTTTTTTTGCAATATCTTTTTATTAAATTGACATTTTTCCTTTAAATTGGGCTCATTAGCCCCAAAATTGTATTACAGCAACAATAAAAAAAAGGTGTGGACTGAAATTCCTAGGTTGATACTTCTGTTACGGATACCCTTAAGGAAAGGATAAACTGATACAAAGTCTTCCATCATTTATGTTAATGATTTCTCTGCAATTATAATATTCAACATATGCACTGATGATGAATCAAAATTAAATTTCCATTTGTGATTATTTCTCATTTGATTCCTCTATTCAATTTTACAGATTTCTAATCGATTTTCTCTTTATGTTTCAGGTGGTGCTAGTTTTCATTCTCAGCATAGCGTCGCTTATAATATATTTCATCGATGCCTCCAGGTGAATACCGAATTTCTAATAAATTCCGAAAATACTTTTTTCTTATAATAATACGATTCCTTAAATTTTTGTCATGTCCCATAATTCCTGATACCCATTTTTATTGATGTGTTTCAGCGAGGAGGTGGAGCGTTGCCAGCAGTGGAGCGAAAACATTACTCAGCAGATAGACTTAGCTTTCAATATATTTTTTATGGTCTACTTTTTTATACGCGTAAGTACCATACTTGACCTGACATTCTGACGTAAAATTGGGAATATTTATGTAAATGAAATCGTTTAGATATAGCGTTCAGCGAATCCAGTTTATGCTATGAGTGCCAATAGTGCGAGAATTATTGCATGGTGCACACATCTCAAGCCACGAATAATGCAAAAGTGGATTTACATTGTAACTTGTGTGCATGCTGATGTTGCACCGGGATAACAACCCTTGAATAGCAGATTAAATTTACTATTCTATGGTATGGCAATATACGGGTACGTTTCCAAGAATCAATTTCAGGCTGTTTCTGAAGTGCGAAGACAATTTATGGGACATTTAAGTTTAATGTTTCATCTGTCAGGAAAAAGGGATCTACATCCAGGAGTAGCACCCACTTACAGACAAATATATTGTACATATACTGATTATATTTTTTCTACAAATAATATTTTTTACACAGAATTAACTTTTAAATATGAACGTGATTTCTTTTTTGCAATTTCATGGACTTGAGGTCTCACAGAGACTTCAAGTAAAGAAGTTTTTGTTATCTAACTTATACAGGTATATGAATGGACATTGGTTTATGTAATAAATGAATAAATTTTATCAACTTTTATTATTATCCTTCTTTTACATCAGCGGGGAGAGGAACCCACATATCAGAAGCATGGTGCGGTCTGTGAGACCGCACGTCCACACTTGTAGATTAAATAATATTATATTTTCCCTATACAAAATATTTTTTACACAGTATATATCCTACACAGAAATGAATGTTTATTATTTTATTCTGAAAATGGTTTTAAAAGCTTGTACACAAAACTGTTATGTACAATATTTTTTCTAAACAAAATACATTCTACATAAATATTTTGTATGAAACTTTTCCTTCAACAAATAGTTTTGACAGATTTTACACTTTTTTCTCCTCTAATAACGTGAATTTTCTCGAAAATAGGAGAATAATAAAGAAATAAATTCTTTTAAATAAAATTAATGTATAAGTACTATATTGAATTCAATATGGAACGTTTATGGTTTCGAGTCAAATTATATTGCATTTTCAACAAAATAGTTGAATTTTCAACCAAAAAAGATTAATTTTCTACCAAAGGAGATGGATTTTTAACAGAAGAGTTGACTTTTTAAGCTTCAAAGTGAAATTTAAAAAAAAAACAGTTGCCTTTTAAACTCAAAGAGGTAAATTTTCAACACCAAAGGTATTTTTCACCAAAGAAAGGTAATTTTTAGACCAAATTATTGAATTATAAACAAACAAAGAATAATAATTTTAGACCAGACACTTTTATTTTCAACTAAATAGTCAAACTTTTAGCAAAAGGGAAGAATTTGCAACAGAATAGTTGAATTTTCAACCAAATAGTTGAATTTTTAACAAAAGATTAAAATTTTTAACCTGCAAAGATGTATTTTCAGCCGAATAGTTTAATTTCCAACTAAAAAGATCAATTTTCAAACAAAGAGTTGGATGTTCAAATAAAAAAGATACATTTTCGACCAAAAATGGAATAGTTAAATTTTTAATTGAAAAAAAAATTTCAACAGAAAAAACTAACGTATTTTCAACAAATCGAATCTTCAACCAAAGAGGTGAATTCTCAACTAAAATAATGAATCTTTAACCGAAAAATGAATTCTCAACAAATTAATTCAACGAACTCCTTGCATTTTTGATAAAAAATATAACTTTTTAAAGAAAAATGTGAAAGTTGATATTTCAGCCAAAAAAGAGTTGAATTTTAAGTCAAAAGCAGCTGAATTTGATAAAAAAGGTTAATTCTCAACAAAAAATGTAATAGTTGATATTTAAAAAATATATATTTAAATTTTGAATCATAAACAGTCGAATTCGAAAAACAGACTATTTTTTAACAAAATAGTTTAATTTTCAACAACAAAAAATTTTTCAGTCACGAGAGAAAAAAATGGCAACAAAGTTGTTGAATTTTGAACAACAACAAATTTTTCAGTCACGAGAGAAAAAAAATGGCAACAAAATTGTTGAATTTTAAAGCCAAAAAAACGAATTTTGTACGGAACAGTTGAATTTTTAGGACAAAAAGTCGAATTTTCTACCAAACAGTGGAATTTTCAACCCAAAAATATAAATTTTCAACAAAAAAGTCAATATTCGTCCGAATAGTTGAATTTGCAACTAAAAACGATTAATTTTCAACAAAATAGTTCATTTTTATCCGAATAGTTGAATTTTGAACTAAACGCAAATGATTTTCGACAAAATAGTTATAATTTCAAACAAAAAGATGAATTTTTAACTAATGAAACTAATTTTTAACAAAATATTTAAATCTTTGACCAATAAAATCAATTTTTATCGAAGTAGTTCAACAAAGTAGTTTCAATCAAGAAGATTACTTTTCTACTAAAACGGAAGAATTTTTAAGAAAAATCCATCAATTTTCGACAAAAAATGGAAGTTAAATTTTTAGCTGCAGCAGCTAGTTTTTACTAAAAATGAACGATTTTCAACCAAACATGAAATTGTTCAATTTTCAGTTACAAAAATTAATTTCTATTGAAAGAAAAAAAAAAATTTGTTAACAAAATATTTAAATATACATCCAAGAAAATTGATTTTTATGAAAGTAGTTTAACTTTCAACCGAAAGTTGAATTTTTTACCAAAAAATATGACTTTTTAACGAAATAGTTAAATTTTTAACATTTAATAGTAAAATTTTTAACAAAATAATAAAATTTTCAACTAAATAATGAAATTTTTAACCAACAGAGGTGAATTCTGAACCAAAAATATAATATTAGATTTTACAATTAAAAGGAATTAACTTTCAGTGTAATAAGGTCTGCTTTTATATTCCTTGTAGTGAATAATTTGTGTAAAATCTGTTCCTATAGGACAAATTTTATATCTAACATTTTTGTATAGAATATTTCTGTTTTGAATATCTTGAAACAGAATATTTTCAATAGAGCAGTAACAATATTTAAATAAAAAGAATAATTATTTCATTGTGTATAGTATCTGCTTTATGTAGAAAATATTTGATGTGCGGGGTTTAATATTTTGTGTGGAATATATTTTGTGTGGAATATATTTTATGCAGAATAAAAATTGTGTGTGAAATATATTTCGTGCAGAATAAATATTGGATATAATATTTTTATGTAAAATATTTTGAGAATATTTTCAGAATAAAGTAATAATTATTTAATTATGTGTAGAAAATAGTTTGTGCAAGGGAAATATAATCAGTATACTTTGCGTACAATTCAAATTTGGTGTACCTATGCCTTTCATAAAATTCTGTGATTTATTTTGAAAATTTTGTAAATCCTGAAACATTTTTTTAATCATGTGGAAATTCTTTGAAATTCTTCGAATTCGATGGATATTGTATACACAATCTCTTCAAACCCGTTAAAAACAATAATTGAGCTCCCTGAAATTTCCTTAAAACCATTAAAATTGCTCGAAATCCCTCAAACTCGTTTATAATATTCGAAAATCCTTTGCTATTTTGTTAATCCATGCATATACTTTGGAATCCTTTGAAATCTCATAAAATTCTTTGAAATCTTTTGAAATCCTCCTGATATCTTTTTAAATCCTTTCAAATCTTCGAAATCCCATTAAAATCCTCCGATATCCTTCAAAATTCGTGAAAGTACTTCGGTGCCACATGAAATCCTTTAAAATCCTTTAAAAATTTGTGACATTTTAAAAAATATCTCAAAATTCTTTATAATATTAGAAAATCCTTTTAAATCATAGAAAATCATCTTATTGTAAGATCCGTGGATATACCTCGGAATTTTTGAAATTCCCTGATATCTCTTAAAATCTCTTCAAATCTTTGAAATCTCATTAAAGTCACCTGATATCCTTCAAAATTTGTGAAAATACTTCAGGACTTTTTAACTTTTTAATATCTTAAAAAGCTTTATAATATTCGAAAATCGTTTGAAAATCCGCTACATTTTTTGAAATCATGCGAAATATTCTAATTGCAAGATCCGTGCATATACTTTGGAATCTTTTGAAATCCCCTGAAATACTTTGAAATCCCATGAAATAATCTAAAACCTTTTATATCTCTCAAAATCCGTAAAAATCCTTTAAAAACTTTGCAAATATTTGGAATCCTCTGATTTGAAATTCCACTGAATGTTTTAAAATCATTCGGAATTCTCTAAGATCACCGAATATACTTTGAAATCTTTCGAAAGCTCTTAAAATCCTTTGAAATCCCGTGAAATTATCGAAACCCTGTGATGTCTCTTGAAATTCGTTGAAATCTTTTGGCATCTTTGTAAATCTTTCTAAATCTTTTGGAATCCCCTGATATATTTTGAAATATTTTCAAATCCCGTCAAATCTTGCAAATCCCATCAAAGTCTTCTGCTCTCCTTCAAAATTCGTGGAAGTACTTCGGTACCACATAAAATCCTTTTAAATTCTTTGAAATTTTGTGACTTTTTAAAATATCTTAAAATTTTTTATATTATTAAATCCTTTGAAATCTTTAAAAATCTTTTGAAATCCCATGCTACCTTTTAAAATCTTTCAAATTCCTTCAAAACTTCAAAATATCAATAAAAGCCCCTGAAATCCTTCAAAATTCGTTAACATACTTCTGTAGCACGTGAAATCCTTTAAAATCCTCGTAAATTCTGTGACTTTAAAAATTTTTCAGAATCCTTTATAATAATTAGAAATCTTAGGTAATATTCTAAAATCTGTTGATACAGGTACTTCAAAATCCTTTAAAATATTTGCTAATCTTTTGCGATTTTTCAAAATCTTCGAAATCCCATCAAAATCCATTTAAATCCTTTGAAATTCGTGAAAATACTTCGGTATCACATGGAATACTTTTAAATCCTTCAAAATCCCGTAAAATCATCGAAACCCTCTATATTTCTCAGAATCCGTTAAAATCCTTTAAAATCTTTGAAATCGCATTAAATCGATTGATATCCTTCAAAATTCGTGAAAATACTTCGGTATCAGATGGAATCTTAAAAATCCTTTAAAATCCCGTGAATTATTTTAAAATCTCTTTTAATCCCTTAAATTCCCTTAAAACCCTTTGAAAAATGTGAAATCTTTGAAATCGCTTGAAATTTTAAAAATCCCATAAAAATCTCTTCAATCCGTGGAAATAATTATGTATCTCTTAAAATTCCTTAAAATATAATTAAATCCATTAAAATCGTTTGAAAGCCATTACAATTTTTTGACATTTTTTTAAATCCTCTATATTATCAGAAATCTTGTGAAATTCCGTTAAATCTTTTGAAATTCGTTACAATCTTTTGAAACCTTACGAAATCCTCTTAAATTCGTGGATATACTTTGGAATCTTTTTAAATCTCTTAAAATCCTTTGAAACCTCTTGAAATATTTTTACATCCCTCAAAAACACTTTAGACCCATACAAATTTTTGCAACTCTTTTGAAATCTTATGAAAAATCTTTAAATTTCTTCAAGCCTTGGAAATTTCATATTAAAATCCCCTGATATCCTTCAAAATTCGTGAAAGTACTTCGGCATCACATCAAATTTTCCAAAATCCTTTGAAATCTCGTGAATTGTTTTCAAGTATTTCAAAAACTCCAAAAATCTCGTCAAACCCATGGAAATCCGTGGAAGTTGTTCTTAATTCCTTAAAATCCCTTGAAATCCTTCAGTATCTACTGAAAATCTTTCAAATCTTCGAAATCTTCAAAATCTTGTAAAATCCATTCAAAAATTGAAATTTTCTCTGAAACTGTACTAGGCATGTGATTTCTTCAAACATTTTAAATCTTTTTCAACAATCTGAAATCCTACCCTCAAAGTTTCGTAATTCCTTGCAGTCTTTTGAAATTTCTTAAGATCTAATGAAATCCCCAAAAAACTTTTAAAATCTCGTTAAATTCCGTAACAATTTTTTAATTCATTGAAATGCTTTGTTTACGGTAAAAATAATTAATTTTTTTTTTAATATATTGAGTGAAACATATAAAATCTTATTTAAGACCGGGGGGTGGGGGGTATCTCACGAATCCTTACGATAGGGAGAAGTGGGTCTAAAATTTCGAAAATCATCCTTGCGTAATTAATGGACCTTCCTTTTCTTAAAAGGTGAATTTTATCAACCAAAAAAATGTGCAAACTAAACAAATGAAACTTTGTCGAAACCTCTGTGAAGTACCGAAAAAATGGAAGATGTCAAGTTGTGTAGCACAGAAAAATAAAACATGTTTGGCTTTAAAGTTGAATAGCTTCATAAGAAATAAACGTACAAGGAATTTCAAAAAACAGAAATGAATTTGAAATGAATTCTATTTAAATCATATTTCCGTCACATAATGCCGCAATATCGCGTGAAGCGTACTGACATAATTACCTACTTTAGCTGATTTTATCAAATTATGCTAGTTTTCTTCACGCGATATTGCGGCTCTATATTACAGGTATTTCTTCAAATAGGTTTAATTTAACATGGAGTTTAAAAAGATTTCGATTAGCGTTTCAAAATTTTTTGTATGTTCATTTTTCAAGAAGTTATCCAGTTTTAAATACATTCTGAAACTTAAAGTATGGACGTGCGGTCTCACAGACCGCACCAGCACGAGACTGCCGTTATTAGTAGCTTCAGTTTTAGTTGTCCTTCCACTGAGTCTGGTGGACAATATGTGGTCCTGCGTGTAATTTATGAATAATATCAATTGAAAGCTCATAGGTGGTCCGTGAGACCGCATGGCCACGGTTTAATGTCCACATTTCTGTTTAAAAAATGTATCTTCCTCCAGGTTCGATGAAATTTTATTTGCTTATAAATCCAGTTTACTAATTAACACTTTGAAATTGTAGGACATGAAAAGCTAATCAGAGCATGATCTGAGCCAGACTAGACCTTTCAGACTAGACGTTCTAGACAGGAGTTAGGCTGTCCTTAGTTAGCGAGATAGGATAATATTTCATTAGTTTCTGATCCAATTTTCATTTTACTGATCTAGACTTAGAAATTGTAGAACATAGAAAACTATTCAGCGCCTGATTAGGGCCATAAAAGAGCTTCCAGACTAAAGGGCCTATACAGCAGTTAGTCAGACTGTACTGACTATACAAAACCTAGAATAACACTAGTAAGCCCCAATAGATAAAATTCCATTAGCTTCTCATCCAAGTTCCATTTTAATGATCAAAAATTATAAATGGTAGGACATGAAAAAGTATTTACCGCCTCATAACTTCCAGACTAGAGCTTCCAGACTAGATGAGCTAGACAGCAGCTAATCTGACCCTAGTTAGTCAGATTAGTTAACATTTGATTAGCTTGATGCATTTTCACTAAAACAAACCTAGAAATAATAGGTCATGAAAAACTGATCAGAGCCTTATTAGCTACTAATCCAAGTTAATATTAGTGATCTAAACTTAAAAACAGTAAGACATAGAGAACTGATCAGCGCCTTATCTGGGTCAGACAAGACCTTCCAGACTAGACGATATAGATATCAGTTATCCTGTTGCTAGTTAAAACTGATAACATGTTATTAGATTAATAATTTTTTTACTGATCCAAACATAGAAACTATAGGTAATGAAAAACTGATTGACTAATGAAAACTGAATATAATTTAATTAGCTTCTGATCCACATTCACATTAGTATTCCAAACTTAGAAATGGTAGACATGGAAAGCTTATAAGCGCCTTATCAGGGCCAGACTAGACCTTGAAGATGAGAGAAGCCAGATGGTAGACAATCAGACCCTAGTTAGTCAGACTAGATAACAATTTATTAGCCTAATACTTTTTTACTGATTCACACCTAGAAATTATTGGTCATGGAAAACTGATCACAATCTGACCAGGGTCCAACGAGACCTATGGAATATACATCCTAAACAGCAGTTATTTTCTCGCTGCTTATTCAAACTAGATATAATTTCATTAGCTTCTGTTCCAAATTCATGTAAGTGATATAAATTCAGAAATGATAAGTCATGGAAAACTGATCAGCCCCCTATCAGGGCCAGACTAGACCTGCCAAATAAGACTCTCTAGACAAAACGACATCAGTGCCAGATCCAAAATTCAACTCCCATGAAATTTGTCTACTCGGAGATTGAAAAAAACCGGAATTTTTTAAATGCTTAGGATTTTGAATTTGATTTTGAGTGAATAAATGATAAAAAATTTTGCAGTTTATCGCCGCCAGTGACAAGCTGTGGTTCATGCTGGAGATGTATTCATTCGTGGACTACTTTACGATACCACCGTCTTTCGTTTCGATCTATCTGGATCGAACATGGATCGGACTGAGGTTCCTTCGAGCCCTACGACTGATGACGGTCCCTGACATCCTCCAGTACCTCAACATTCTAAAAACATCGAGCTCCATTCGCCTCGCCCAACTCGTATCCATCTTCATCTCCGTCTGGTTGACTGCAGCTGGAATTATACATTTGGTAAAAAAATTTGTTACATCAATCTTCTTGGTACCTCTTCGGCCCAAATTTCATCTTTTAGAATTTATATTTGTATCTCCTTTCAAGCTTCATGAAACTTGTATTCTACAACTAAAGGGGACCTGCACTCTTCGGAATTTTGTTTGAATTCATACTCCTACCAGTAATATGTAGGCAATTGTCAAAATGTAATATGATAAATTAATTAAGGCTCTTTACTTGGGGTGATTGCTAGAGAGATTGATCAGCAACCTGGGTCGGAGCAGTGTTGCGGAATGAACGTGTTATTTGAATAAATAACACGAGAATTTTAGATCAATCTAAAAAATCTATATCTCCTACCTCACATTACTCCCTTCCTCACCGAGTGAGTCACGCCTACCCCGAAAGGGAAATGGCTTCATAGTATGATAATAATAATAAGATGCGCTTTTCAGCCATTTTTGAGAAAAGCAGCTTTAAATAATCTACTTACGTTATATGGACTGCGAGGCGAGTTTTTCAACTCCTGGTTAGATCAGGCGGTAGCACTCCGAGTTTATAACCGCTAAGTCCAGGTTCGATTCCTGCTACCGACATTTTTTGCCAATTTTTTTTATAACTCAGTTTTTTTAAATTGACTATTACATTTATTTAAATGAAGCTGAACTATGAATTTTCAACCATTTTTGTCACATGAGAAAAAAATCCTGATGAAATTTTGTGTTGGAAAAAAAACTTTTCTTGGAGTACAAGTGGTAAAGGTGGAAAAAACAATTTTTTCACATGAAAAAATGGTTAAAAATGAATATTTAGGCTTGATTAGGATGAATTTAATAGTCAGTTGTAAAAAAAGGATTGACCGACAAAAAATTATAAAAAAATACCAGCAGCAGAATTTGGGTCGCACAGTGGGGTAAAAAAACGTCCGTGGACAAATTGATGTTCTGAAGAGGATTCTAATCCGATTTCAACGTTTAAAAAAAAATGAAATCTAATAAAATTCCGCATCATACTCTCATGGCAGACTTTTGAACAAATTTTTAATTGTTTTTTTATTTTATAACGAAAATGAATAAAAATAAATACATTTCGATTTTTGAAGTGTACCGTTTTTAACCAATACTTGGATTCACTTCAAAACATCTAGAAAATATGAAAAACCTATTAAAAAAAAGATGTTCCATAGCAACGCAAATGTTTTAAAATGTATTGAATTTGTTATAAACAAAGAAGTGAATGAAAATGGTTTCGCGGGGATTGGCTGCGATTCGTCACTTGATTTCCATTAAATTTGAACAAAATTTAAGCAAAACAAAAAAGCGAGTTTATTAGTTGAATTAATTGAAGTTAATAAAGAATTTTTATTGTATAAAAAATTTCATAAACAATTATCCACATCAGATATTTGTGATGCAATAAATAAAGTTTTTCAACGAAATCGATCATATATTGCTTGGAAATGAAACCTAAATATCATATTTTGTCATCCAATAAAAATTGATAATTTTTTTAACAATCTTAATTAATAAATGCACTATTTGGCTATTTCTCGACGTATAAACATGGTTCTTTTGACGAAATCAACTTTGAATAACTAACTATTGAATTTTTAAGGATTGGACAAGCCAACGGCCATACCACGCTGAAAAACCCAGTTCTCGTCAGATCACTGAAGTTAAGCAGCGTTGGACGCGGTTAGTACTTGGATGGGTGACCATTCAAGAATACTGACATGAGTGCTGTTGGCACATCGTGGGTGTGGTGAGCCCACACTTGTAGTTATTTATAACTACAAGAAAAACCTAGAAACACTACCCGAATCGGGTAGTGTCACGCCTACCCTGAAAGGGAAATGGTTTAATGGACAATGACAATAAAAAATTTCCATTGCTAACAATGTATACCATTAAGCCATTTCCCTTTCAGGGTAGGCGTGACACTACCCGATTCGGGTAGTGTTTCTAGGTGGATAGTTTTCTTGTAGTTATAAATAACTACAAGTTTGGGCTCACCACACCCATAATATGCCAACAGCACACAGTATTCTCGAATGGTCACCCATCCAAGTACTAACCGCGCCCAACGCTGCTTAACTTCAGTGATCTGACGAGAACTGGTTTTTTCAGCGTGGCATGGCCGTTGGCCAATTAAAAAAAAGAAATAAATAAATAAACAATATAATAAACAATAAACAATAATTGTTTAAAACA
The DNA here is from genome assembly GCA_932195095.1 of Andricus curvator. Classification (NCBI taxonomy): domain Eukaryota; kingdom Metazoa; phylum Arthropoda; class Insecta; order Hymenoptera; family Cynipidae; genus Andricus; species Andricus curvator. The sequence continues at coordinate 196,900 of CAKNYM010051506.1, forward strand.
ATTTGCAGCATGTTATGTATTTATAAATAAAATTCCGCTTCTTTTCGCGGAATCTCAATTATTTAGTAATGTCTTCTTACTATGAATCTATAACATTTGATAATCATTTCAAAAAATTTAATTAACAAATGTATTATTTAGCATATAGTGTAATATAGTGAAAATGACTTAGCAATATTTCCTTGCTATCAGATAATAACAATTAATGATTTGTTAACGAAACTTAATTAACTGTTAACATCCTATATTATATACTGCATACGGCTACGTTAATTAAAGTTTTAATAACAATAGTGGCCGTTTATCAAATTGTTTAAAAAACGTTTAAAAATTTGTTATTAACAGTTGATTACAGGAAGTCATTGCTGAATAGTTGAAATTCCACAAAAAGAAGCGGAATCTTGTTTATAAATACGTAACATACTGCAAATTCATTTAAACAATTATTTTTAACAATGATGATTGTTTATTGTCATCGAAAAGTCCTTATAAATTTAGAAGATAGTTATTTACAGAAAAATAGCGAAATAGTGCATTTTTCAATTAATAATTCAATTCAATTAATAATGTTTAAACAAATAACAATTTATATTGGATAAACAAATATGATCTTTAGGTTTAATTTTCAAGAAATATATGATCGATTCCGTAAAAAGTATCTACCTGATATGGATACTGCTTAGAGAATTTGTTTATAAAATAACAAAATTATTTATTAACTTTAATTAATTCAAATAAAAAAATTGTTTCCATACATTGCTATTAAAAACCTTTTTTGGGTAGTTCCTTCATATTTTATAGGTATTTTTGAATGAATCCAAGTACCTATTTGTTAAAAAAACGGTTTACTTCAAAATGAAATATTTCTTTTTTTTCCTTTTTGTTATTAGATAAAATTATTATTATTTTTTTCCAAAATCGGCCTTATCAGTTTGATACGGAATTTTGTTTGATTTAAATTTTAAAAAATCGTTCAAAAAAGATAAAAATTATATTTTGAAAATCAATAGGAGTTGGAAGGATTTCTCATCGCGCTCCATGTAACGTGCGTGGATTTTTAAAAAGTCGTTTTTCTCGAGAATGGCTGAAAAGGGCATTTTATAACTGTAGCATATTACAAATTTTGTAATTGCCTGTTATTTCAAGCAGCATGAATTAAAATTTTCAATTTTAATAAAATAATGTAAATTCATTATATATTATATATAATAATATAAAATAATTTCAATTTTAATTAAATTAAAAAAAAAATCAAAAGGGTGCAAGTTCCCCTTGTAAAGGCATTCACAAACTTACTTGAATAAAAAATAAAGCTTTTTTATATTTTACTATTGTGTGGGAAAGAATCTGAAGAAGCTTGAAATCAATAGTCTCGAAATAAAGGTTCATTTCCCTAATTTTTAGTCATTTTTAGAGTTTTTTTGTTAGAAAAAAACAAAGATTCACTTTTTTAATTCTTCGTGGAATTAGCTGCGATTGAAAGGATTCTAACGTTTGAAAAATGTGAACAAAAACAACAACTCGAATTTTTAGGAAGCCCAATATTTTTTGAAAGTCTAGACTTTGTTTTTGCATTCAAAAGTGATGGAAATCTTTCACACGGAGCTCATTCAATAAAAAAAGCTTATTTTCATTTTAAAGAAACATATTGCCTAATAAATTAGTTGTAAAATAAATCCTTTTCTATCTTTCTCTCTCTTTTTTTCACAATCACATCACATGCGAAGGTATTGGAATTTCAATAAGTATATATGTGATTAGATACGTAGTTTCGATTAGTTAAATGGAGATTAACATTAAGATTTCTTATAAAAATACAAAGACTATAAATTATTTTCTCTTATTCTCCAATCTTCTCAAAACCTATATAAAATATGCTAATGTTAATCTTCATTTCTATTAGCTTTTTCTACATCTTTTATTAGAGCCTTTCCATTTCCTTTTTGCTTAGATTTACCAAATCTTTTTTTTTGACACTAGCAAAAAAGGCGAATCACTTTTGCTCTTCTTCAACTTGGAAAAGGCAATTTTTCACTCAACCATGAAAGAGAATTGTGAACAAATATTTGTTTTATATGCACAGCTTGAAAACTCAGGGGACCCTTTCGAGTTTGTAAATCCACAACCGCTTTCTTATTGGACATGCGTGTACTTTCTTATCGTGACGATGTCAACGGTGGGATATGGTGACGTTTTCTGCCAGACGATTCTCGGCCGTACATTCCTAGTATTTTTTCTACTCGTCGGTTTGGTAAGCTTCTTTGATTATTCTTATAGAGGAAAGTGAACAATTTTTCCCATACATAAATGGACTGCTCGATGCAATATGGAATCAGGTATATTTCTTAACCGTTTTTTTTACAGTAGACTCTCACCAAGCGCCCGGTGCTCAGAACTGAAGTACTCACCAAGCGCCTGCTTTGTTAGGCCACGCCCCTAAGGCGTGGCGAGAAATCTCGCGCACGCGCATCTAATGCCCCGTTCAAGGCGCTCGGTAGAAAAGGCGCTTTGTGAGAGTCAACTGTATCACCAAAAGTCAAAATGCCAATATCGATGCTTGATTCCATGTTGCATGGAACAGTCGAAACTAGACTCGTAAGAAAACGTAATACAGTAGCGCCATAAGTGTAAAATCGTTAAGAAGGCCGGGGCTTGCTCCTAGATGTGAACAGTGGAAATCTAATTCACGCAGTTCTTTTTTTGGCTTCGTAGAGTTAAGAGAATTTTTGATTTTTCGCGCAGGAGGCGGTTCTCGGCTTTCTAAAAACCGATCTGTTCCACGACGGAGTGCGAAACGAATATTTTATAAGAATTTTGATAGAAATTTAACCATCGCGTGTAATCACCTGTTTTTATTTCCTGCGAAAAAATTTTCGCGGCCTACTTGTAGCGCGCGATGTTGCTCTCAAAGTGAAATTTTCTTCCGCTGCGCTGCTTTATTCGTTTCGCACATTTCTCGTTGCTGTGCGCGCCTGTATTTGCTTCTTTCATGAAAACGTTTCGTAAAAACTATTTCGTCCTCTCGACTCTTTTCTCCTTTTGTGGTGCTTTATACGTAATATCTGCTCTATGCCTACGTTCAATGAAAGCAGCGACTACGCGCGCTTGGACCTCTATTAAAAATTAGGCTAGAAACGTCTTCCGGCAATTTCATTAAATTTTTTCATTCGAAAATTCACAAAAATGAGTGTAAATAAATAAATAAAAAATTGGTGAATTTATCGAAGGACGTGAATAGGTACTGGTACTATGAAAGAGGAATTCCTTTGTTTGAATGGTGATGCATGGCGTATGCACGATTTTTACAGATCGATAACAAACCTGTGTGCTGATCCCGTTGATTAATTAAAACTTACAATCGATAGATTTATCCAAGCATCAAATGTTCATAACAGAGCTAAACGATACTAATATTTTCAAAAATAAAAAATCCTTCGAGCAAAAATCTGGTATCACCCTTCAAACGAGAGCTTCATTTCGTGCAACGTTTTTCAAAGTGGAATAAAATTTCACAAGGAAAAGTGCAACAAGTAAATTGTTTCCTAAGCTTTGAGAAACGTTGTAGAAATTACGGTACTTAAAACCACTGGTATGAGGACTTAATTCGTTTCTACTCTACGCTCTTGCCTACAATTTTGAATACTTTAATCTAAATTTGCAATCCTAACAATTTTTCTATTTTTTTTTATATAAAGAAGGTTAAATAGTCAATTTTGGAAGTAACGAATTAGGTCTTTGTGCAATAATAATAAAAAAGGCCAATTTGAGTCGCCGATCAGCTTCACCTTATTTTACATCAATGAACCGACGTACCTACAGCATATTTTTCCCTTTTCCTTGAATCGCGCTTAGAAAAAACTTCGAATATTTTTTTAATAAATTTCGGACGGTCGCGGTGTTTTCGGATTTTTAGGTCTCACTCTACTCGTCTTTTAGAAAATATCTTGACGTCTTTAAAAAAATCGAAAATCTTAACGAAAATGGATATGATTCGAAAGATTTCGACCAACTTTTTAGCGTTACTGGCTACCTTTGCCTTATGCCTGTACTTCTACGGCCGTGGTTGGCATTCGTCGTGGTTATTTCGTATTTCTATCGTATATTGATATATACTCGTAAGGGATCTTTTTCTTATCGAAAATTAAATAATTCCTTTAAATTCTTAACAGATAATCCTCACACATGAAGAATTTTTATTACATTAATACTCAAAGACTCAAAGTTAATTTTTTAAAAATATTTGTTCTTACGAATGTTAATAATTATTTCGATTCATAAACATTTGATCTACCAAAAAATACCATTTTGATCCATAATTTCAACTAAAATAGTGCTAAATACAACCTTGATAATTTTGAATAAAAGGTGTTAAGATCATCGAATTCAAAAATTTTATTTATCGAAAATCCTGTGAGCTTGACAAGATTTTGCCATTTTTTAATGGCAATCTTCTAATTTTAATCAATTTTAATAAGATCAAAAATTAAATAGTTTATAATTCGAAATATTTGAAATTGGAAATTTTAATTTGAAACCGAGCGGAATTGAATAATATAAAATTTGAAATATTCAAAACAAAACAAATTCAATTCTAAGTTTTTTGTAACTGAAAAGTTTTCTCTAAAAATTATACAGCTTTGAAATTTAAAATTGGCATAATTAAAAAAAAGCATCTTTTAGAATTACATTTATTCAGACCTGAAAAATTTTCTGCTTTAAGTAATTAAGACAGAACAATTATTAAATTAGAATCATGCTAATTATAAATAAAAATCTTGTATCTTTTAACAAATTTCAAACTAAAACTTTTAAATCTAATCGGTTTTCAAATTAAATCCTTTAAACTTTTATAGATTAAAATTGAATGCGTACAAAGTTGGATAATTTTTGATTAAAATAGTAAGAATATAACTAGTTTCAAAACTTGCTCTTTAAAATTTAAAGAATTTGAAGTTTAATGTGCAGTTTTTAAATTTAAAAAATTTTATATTTACATTTTTAAAGCCTAATCTTCCTAATTCGAAAACATTTACAGTCATATCATTTACGATTAAATTTTTTAATAAAAATGAAAAACGTCAAAGAATAACAAAATTTAGAATTGCAAAATATTCTAAATTGATAAAACATTCATTTAAAGAATTTTAAATTGAAAACGTGAAAAATAAATTAAACAAATTTTGTACGTTGAAAGTGTAAAAGTTGCACAATTTTCAAAATAAATTGTGCAAAATATAACAATTCGTTAGTAAGCTCTATAAATAAAAAATGATGCTCATTTCAAATATTTAAATAATTATCGAATCGATATTGGCAATATTCATAATAATCTAATTGATTTATTATAATCTTAAGTCTTCAATTTAATTTTTTGTCGACTTCAATTGTTTCATTTATCGCAGAGAAATCAGAAAATATCTGTATTTTTCATTTATTAACCCTGGGAAACTTAATTTATTTGCACATTTTCAAAGGAATTTTTATTTATTTGAAATATCATATATTGGATCAATTTTTGTAAATTGGCGTTATTTTATTTGGAATTTATGATCAAAATCATATTTGCTCAATTCATTAACTAAGTTTCCAGATGAAGCTTACGATGCTATAGTTCTATTTAATACACTGGTTAACAAAATGTTTAATTTATGTTTAAATTTTCGTTTTGAAATAAATTGTGGTAAATTTTGTTCGTGATGCTATATTTTTACAAGTAATTAGTGTATTTCATTTTTCTTTTATTATTTTGACCCGAAATTTTTCACTGTTTCGAAATTTGCAAAAAAAATTTCAAAATTCTGAAAATTAAAAAATGATTGAGATTTGTCTAAAAATGTAAAATTGTTATTCTTTTCCAAAAATACATAAGATACAAAAAAAAGTTTGTCCGGGAATGGTGTTTTCCTGTAAAATATCTACAAAAAGTATGTACCTTTACCACTTTTCAATATTTTGCAAAAAATTTTTGTTTGTTATTTAAAAACATAATATTTTTCTAAAATGTTGCAAAAACTAAGAGATAAAAGATTAAACTGTCAATGTCTCATGACATTACCACTAAAAAAATCGGAAAAATTATACCTCACATGTATTTAAAGAGACAGAAAGCAGAAATAGTAATTTACTGAGAAAAAAATGTATGTATTTCGAAAACGGTAGAAAAATTTGAAAAGTGGCAAACAAACTTTTTTGAACCTTTTTAAGAGGAACAACTTCGTTGTGTAAACTTTTTTCATACCTCACGTATTTTTTTTGAAATAAGAATGTTTGATTTTGAGAAATATCGCCGTCTTTTTCTTAATTTTAAACATTTTTGCAATTTTCCTACGGATTTTGAAAAGTGAAAAATTCATTACAAAACTCAAACGAGAAAAGTTCAATATGTTAATTAGTTAAAAAATACAGCATTTTCAAAACAAAAAATTTCCAAAATTTTGTTCTGAACAAAAATTTAAGAGAACATGTCAAATGTAATTTCCTTTTATTTTTTCTCAGTAAGGGTCTAATTTTAGGGTTGAAGCTTCAATTTAATAAATGTTCCGAAATTTTTAGACTTCTCGTTAGTGTTCTATGCATTTTAAAAAGGAACCAAAAAAGTGAGTGTTTTTTTTTACATTTTACCCCGTTGTGACTATATTGCAAGAACGGGTGATACTAGAATAAATTCATTTTTTTATTTTTCTTCAGCATTTAAGAACAAAGACAATTACGTAAGTTCTTGCAGAAAAGTTAATTCTTTTTATTTTAAATCACAATTTCTGTAAAACAAAAATTTTACGTATTTTTTCATAGTTTTTTTTATTCGAATTCAGTTCAAAAAATTACTTAGAAAATGATGTGTTTCATTTCACAGATACATAGTAGGGTGCCTACTACCATGCCTCAAAGTAATGCTTTGGGAGTTCACGAAGTGTAATGAATGTGGAATCGATAATTAAACATTTTTTTTTAATTTCTTCTAAAAAAATTAGGTAAAAAAAAATAATATGCAGAGTTTTACATTTTTTTGAATTTCAAATTTTTTTATATTTTCGGGCGATTCTAGTGTTTTTATAATTTTTGCCAGATTTCAGGATACTATTCTGCATGAGATAATTATGTTTTTCTATACCCCTATGAGTAACTTCTATTGCTTGCGTCCATGGGAATATTTTTTAAAAACTTTTTTGGCACTTGAGGGCTTTCCTAGGATAAAAATTGAAAACACTAAAAATTTGATCCAATTTTAATCCAGTTTTGATTCCCCAGATATCTTGAAATTTGTATGAGTTCATTTTGATCCCAAGAAAGTCCTCAAGTGAAAAAAACAACTTTTGTTGATGTTTTCATGGGCGCGAAAAATAAAATTTAATTACAGGGACATATTAGAAGATAATTTTCTTGTGCAGAATAGTATCCTAAATTCTGGTAAAATTAAGAAGACTTTAGTCTCAAAAAATGTTTAAAAAAATTTATAATACAAAAAAACCATTAGAACTTTGCGTTACTTCGATTTAAACAACTCTAGACACCTACAAGAATGTAAAAAAAATTTGAAATTGAAAAAAACTTTAGAACTCGTTACCTAGATTTAAATCGATGGATTTTAAATTTAGTACACTTCATGGGAATTCCAAAGCACTTCTTTTAGGCATGGTATTGTTTTCGAATTTTTAAACAATTTTTTCGGCCCACCCTAATACATAGATGACATTTTGTTGACCAGTATCTCTTGAAATTTATTAAAATGATTATTGGTTACATTTGTTATTTGAACAAATTTAAATTTATTTAAAGTTTTTAATTGTTATCTTATCCTATTTTTGCCAATACTTAGTCTTGAAAGTTGAAATCGTTATTGCATTGAATTTTCCCAATAAGGTAAAACACAGAAAGTACCAAAGTGAGTTGAAAAACGCATCGATAAAACGAAATGGCTCAGTAACGTCACTTGCAATCTCCTGGCTCTAGTCCAGGACGAATCAAATGCGTTAGCAAAAATACTCAAGGGGCGAGAGGGAGATTGCTATTCGAAGGATATTCCTATGCAATACGGAATGCGAAATGCCACTAGGATTCCGAGCGACCTATATCGTAATCGTGCATATACCTACACGCCTCACTTATTTGTAAACGATTTTTATATTATTCTTCATATAATAATTCACAGAACAAATTACACTTTTTTGCCCTTTTTATTTATTTTTATTAGCTTCTTTTCCTCTCCAAAAAGAGAGGAGTTAATCTTTCTATGGCACCATCTTTTCTTAATTACTTGATTTTTCCGAATACAAATTAAATTTATTTACACCAGGCCATCGTTTATTAGTCGTAATTAAATCAATCTTATAAAATTGAAAAAAAGTCTTTCATGAAGAATAAACAATTTAAAAAACACATGCATGAATACTAGGGTGGTCAAAAATTCTTTTTTCTCGAAATTTCATGCATATCGCCCGAAAATTTAGTCGAATACACATAAAAATGAATCCATTTTCTTTTTGTTGAAAAAAATGATATTTAGAGGTCGCTCAAGCCCCATGAAGTTTAACACGTATTTCCCATAAGAAAAAAGACGTTTTTGTAAATTGTATTCAGAATCGTCAATATTAGTTGAATAGAATTTGAAACTCACCAGTTCTCTTAATAATTAGCCATAGAATACGAATGAAATGGTACTATTCAAATATCATCCCCATAAGTCTGTTTTATAGGGTCCAAAAAAAAACTCATGAGTAAAAAAATGAGTTTTGCTATTTTTGGGAGCTAATTATGATTTTTTTGCGTTTTTAAAAAGCAAATTGTATCCTATACATGAAATACTACTTTATTCTGCTTATTACATATTGACATGAATTGTTTAAAGAATTTATTATTTTTTTTAGCAATTTTCTCTGAATAGAGATAGAAAGTCGCGCTTTATTAAAAAATGTTCCACTTTTGTCCAATTTTCAATCAGAGTTAGGTAAAAGTTCATTAATGTTAACAAATATAATTGTTTAAACAATTTATTATTATTTTAAATAATATTCTCTTAGAATAATGCTAGAAAATTGCAGTTTTTTCAAAAATTTCACACTTTTTGTCCAATTTCCAATTAGAGTGAGATAAATAATTAAAAACCTTAGAAAAATTAATTGCTGAAACAATTTATTATTATTTTTAATAATAATAAATTTGAATAATGCTAGGAAGTTGCGTTTTTTTTTAATTTTCTACTATTTGTCTACTTTTCAACTGGAGTTAGTTAATAATTAATTCAATTTAGCAAAAATCATGATTTGAACAAATTATCATTGTTAATAACTATTTTTTCTTAGAGTCATGCTAGAAAGTTGCTTTTTTCTGAAATCTTTGGTTCTACTTTGACTTTTTAGTTATGAACAATGTCGAGTAAAACCGAAGATTTCAGAAAAAAAGCTACTTTCTAGCATTATTCTAAAAAAAGAAAGTTATGAATAATGAGCAATTGTTTAAGTGAACATTTTTGTTAACTTGCATTAATTATTACCTCCCTAAGTGAAAAGTAGACAAAAAGTTTAAGAGTTGAGAAAAAACTGCAACTTTTTAGCACTTATCTAAGAGAAGATAGTTATAAACAATAATGAATTGTTTAAACGACTATGTTTGTTAACTTGCATTATTTATTACTTTACTAAATAAAAAGTTGGTAAAAAGTTAAACATTTCAGAAGAAACCGCAACTATCTAGCATTAATAAAGGAGAAGATATAAAAAACAATATATATAAACAATTATAATTTGTTTAAATAATTATTTTTACTAAATTTGATTAACTATTAACTCACTCCAAGTGAAAAGTAGACAAATAGTTGAAAATTTCAGAAAAAAATCGCAATTTTCTAGCATTATTCAAACTATATATTATTAACAATAATAGTAAATTGTTTGAAAAATTAATTTTTCCAACTTTGTATGTATGTATACCATTAAGCCATTTCCCTTTCAGGGTAGGCGTGACACTACCCGATTCGCGTAGTGTTTCTAGGTGAATAGCTTTCTTGTAGTTATAAATAACTACGAGTGTGGGCTCACCACACCCACGATGTGCCAACAGCACTCAGTATTCTTGAATGGTCACCCATCCAAGTACTAACCGCGTCCAACGCTGCTCAACTTCAGTGATCTGACGAGAACTGGGTTTTTCAGCGTGGTATGGCCGTTGGTAACTTTAATTAATTATTTTCCTCACTCTAATTGGAAATTTAAAAAAATGGAATTTTTTGTTCAAAACCACGACTTTTTATCTCTATTCTAAGAGAAAATTACTAAAAACAATAATAAATTTATGAGAACATCTAATTAGCAGTATTAAGTAGTATTTTATGTATTAGAAACAATTTGCATTAAAAAAACGCAAAAAAATCATAATTAGCTCCAGAAACTCGCAAAATTAATTTTTTTACTTATGTGGTTTTTTGGGACCCTATATAAAATAGACTTATGGTGGTGATATTTAAAAGTAATATTTTATTCGTATTCTATGGTTAATTGTGGAGAGTAATGGTGAGTTTCAAATTCGATTCAGCTAATATTGACGATTCTGAATACAATTTACAAAAACGTCTTTTTCTTCTTATGGGAAATACACGTGTTGAGCTTCATGGGACTTGAGCGACCTCTAAATATCATTAAAAAAATGGATTTATTTTTGTGTGGATTCAAAAAAATTTCCGGGCAATATACATCAAAATTTGAAAAAAAATTTTACACTATATTTTTGGACCACCCTCTTGAATACGGCTTTTGCTCATGCCTGTGGAGCGAACCTGAAGTTGCCCCTTTTCAGGTCATAGGCATGACTAGGTTTATGACTATATGATTATATATCTATGACGTAAAAATTTTGGACGGCATGGCAATATGTATATATGACCTATGACCTTGAAAAGCAACCCTTAAGGTCGGCTCCACAGGCATGAAAAACACGTCAATAAAGTCCTTTATCTTCCCCTTGGTACATAATATACTTTTTCTTAACACATGCATAAAGCGGCCCTAAAGTTCTACTTTTCAGTCCCTAGGGAGTAAAAAGTGACGTCAGAGGTAAATAATGAAAATTATCAAACGATCAGTTGATCGCGTAGACAAATTGTTTGACAGATTGGACCAACTAGAAGCGATCAATTACTATAAGTAACCAATAAATTATCACAACTGACCATAAATTACCGAACATTTTCGGATAGTCCGAACTGGCGTAAATTTCCAAAATTGTAAAAGTTTTCAAAATTTCAAGTAATTTTCAAAATGTTTTAAATTTGTAGAAGTTTCCAAATTTTAAGAATTTTAAATAATTTCCAAACTTTCACAAATTCCAAAAAATTTTGGTGATTTATAAATTTACCAAAAACTTTCAAAATTTCCGTAAATTTACAACTTTTCTGAAAATTTTTAAATTACAAAAATGTTCAAAATTTCAAGTAGTTTTTTAAATTTCAAGAAATTTCAAAATTTGAAACATTTTGGGACTTTATAAATTTACCATAACATTTTTAATTTTTCAAAATTTCAAAAAATATTGGTTAGTTATAAATTTACCATTAAATTTTTAAATTTGAATAATATAAAGAATTTTCAAGATTTTTCAAAAATTTCAAAAAATGTTGTTAAATTATAAAACCACAAAAATGCAAAATTTCCAAAATTTCTAATGCTTCTAAAATTTTTCAAATTCTAATCATTTCTTAAATTTCAAGAGTTTTTAAAATTTCAAAAACTTTAAGAATTTTCAAAATTTCACAAATTAAAAAATGAGTTATTTACAAATTTACAATGAACTTATAAAACCATACATTTTTTCAATTTTCCAAAATTTCTAAAGTTTCAAAAATTTTTTAAATTCCAAAAATGTTGAAAATTTGAAATTTTTTTTTATATTTCTAAATTTAAAGAATTCTCTAAGTTAAAATAATTGTTGGTAATTTATAAATTGACCATAAAATTTCAAAAATTAAAAAAATTTGTAAGATTTTTCAAATTTTCACAATTTTTAAAGAATTTTGGTAATTTATGAATTAACCATCAATTTCTAAAAAAATTTAGATTAACAAATTTAAAAAATATTAAGCATTTTCAAAGTTGAAAAAATTGTTGGTAATTTATAAATACACCATAAAATTTCAAAAATTCCAAAAATTTGTAAGATTTTTCACAATTTTTAAAGAATTTTGGTAATTTATAAATTAACCATCAATTTCTAAAAAAAATTTAGATTAACAAATTTTAAAAATATTAAGAATTTTCAAAGTTCAAAAAATGTGGATAATTTATAAATTTACCATAAATTTCTAAAATTTAATAAAATGTTGGTTCCAAAATGTATTTTTTATTAAAAATATCGTATGCACCAAGGTGGAGGGGACTTTTTACCACCGAGGCTATAAATTCAGAGAATAAATTCTAGACTCAAAAGGACTTCAATCAATTTAGAAAGGTTAATTTCTATTTATTTATACAATATTCTCTTTATTTGTTTATTTTCAAGATTCAATAATTCTGAAAAATAAGCAGAATTTGGTTTGTTTTCTCAATCTATATTCCCAATTTTTGTTGGTTTTGGCACTGGTGAGTCCTCTTCAAGTTATGGTCTTTAATTCAGAATATATTTATTTTTACTTTGAAGTAAGAAAAATCCTTTTTTTTAACTTGAAACAAATTTTTCTTTCTGTCTGCGATGGCCTGGTGACCTATTAGATATCAAAATTAAAATATTTTTACAATTAGTTCGTTTTTCCTAATTCCACTTTTATTTTTTTGGTAACTGTTTACTTTGGTGACTTTTCCGAATTTTGGGGTGAATGGTTTCAAACCTTTTCAAAAATGTTCTTTCTAGTCCAAAAGTGAAATATCTTTCGCGGGAGACCCAAAATGTGTTATATTTTCCTCCAAAAAATCCCTGAAAAATTAAAAAAATTGAAAACTTGTAAAAATCATGTTTGCAACTAAGTCTATTCTCGTTATGTTCCAAAAATGGCAATTATTGGTAATTTTTGAGCTGGAAAAGTGGTAGCGGTTTCACAGAACTTCCCCTTTCCCTTTTTCTGTTCGAAAAATTTTAATTTTCATATAGCAATTTTTAGTTTTGACTATATAAATATTTCAACTTAATCAACTTTGAAATATTAAAATTAATCAACAATTAGTGAAATTCATTAAAGTGATTCAAATCTGTTAATATGTAACATTAAAAAAATCTTTGATCGATTCACATTTCTTTCAGTGTAATACATTTCTTCTCCCTTCTGAAATTTGATTGAAAAAAAATGTTTATTACAAAATCTTTTTTTATTATTTCAGTTTTTTCAGAAAAACACAAATGTTTTTGTAAAAAAATGCTAAAATCATCCCTTTTCAGAGTGAATTATTTTGTTTATTTTCAGTCTATTCTAACAAAATCTTGTTTAAAACATTTTTTTTCCTCTCCCCCGAATGATATTTTACTTTTGGACTAGAAACAAGGTTTTGTAAAAGGTTTCAAACGATTTACTCTAAAATTTTCAAGTCATCAAAGTGAACAATTACCGTTTATTATTATAAAAATAATTTTAAGATACTTTAGAAAAAACATTTCGCTTAACCATTTTGTCTCTTATAATATAAATAAATAAATGAAATAAATGAAGTGGAAATTGGTTGAGGGCGTATTATTAGGCCGTACTTTCGCGATTTTAGTGACGGGTTGGTGTTTGCGCGAGCTTATGATCTTGACTGTATGTCCTGTCTGTATATCTGTCTGTGTTCTGCGTATGCTCAAACGCTGCTGAAGTCATCGCAATCTTTTAAAGATCTAGCCGCTTGCCTATTATCTTATTTCTCCAAGTTCGCTCTATTTGCGTAAATCTGGTGTCTTTTCGAGTTTTCTTCTGGTCTTCCTGATAAATTAAGCGAAGGCAAGTGACTGACATTGTTATTAAATATTAAACTTTCCATAAATCTACCCCTCTCATTAGAAAGTCGAACAACAGAAAAAAAAGTTTTATCATCTAACTTGCTCCTGACCGGATCCATTTCAAATCAGGCAGATAATGCAAGTTGAAGTCACATAATCATTTGCCTCTTGAATATTTTGTTTTTCAACAGAAATGAGTCGAAGCGAATTTTACGGGTTTGAGAAAATATCCTTTTTCGAAGTTATGGGTAGGGGAGACCACCCTACAGTAGATAATGAACCTAGAGTAGATAATCATTAATTAAAAGCACAAATATACAAAAAATAATTAATTCTTTTTTTAATTTAATAACATATACAACCCAGGAGTAGGGGACTCCTGAAAAACTGAACAAACTAAAACTGAAAAACGGAAAAAAATTTGCCGATTTGCAAGATTCAACTTCAGCTCATGGAAACATCTAGGAAAACAATGGTAAACATTCGAAAATTGAATAAAATGATTCTTAACGTCTCCTCTTTAAAATGATTCCAAGAAACTGTGAAAATATTAATTAATTCTCGAATTATTATATAAAATGTAGAATGGTGCGCAAAAGGCAAATCGCTCGGGAGTGATTTTCCTTTTGCGCACAATTCTACTTTTTTTATCATAATTCGAGAACCAGTGAACATCTTTACAGTTTTTTGGTCCTATTTTAAAGAGGAGACTTCAAGGATATTTTTTTGCAACTTTCAAATATTTGCCTTTTATTTCCTAGATTTTGCCGAAAGATGAAGTTGACTCTGGAAAATTATCAAAAAGTGAGGTTTTTGAGAAAATCGATTTTAAATATTTTCAGGAAAAATGTAGAATGGTGGGCC
>CAKNYM010051506.1:211753-267787 GCA_932195095.1 Andricus curvator
CTCTGGAGCTTTTTTCCTTTTGCGCACCATTCTAATTTTTTTATCATAATTTGAGAACCATTGAACATCTTTACAGTTTCTTGGGCCTATTTTAAAGAGGACACTTCAAGGATTATTTTGTGCGACTTTTCAATATTTGCCTTTAATTTCCTAGATTTTGCCGGAAGATGAAGTTGAATCTGGAAAATTATCAAAAAGTGAGGTTTTTGAGAAAATCGACTTTTAATATTTTCAGAAAAAATGTAGAATGGTGCGCAAAAGGAAAATCGCTCTGGAGCGATTTTCCTTTTGCCCACCATTCTACATTCTTTATCATAATTTGAGAACCAGTGAACATCTTTACAGTTTTTTGGGCCTATTTTAAAGAGGAGATTTCAAGAATTATTTTGTGCAATTGTTAAATCTTTGCCTTTACTTTTCAACATTTTGCCAAAAGATGAAGTTGAACCTTGAAAATTATCAAAAAGTGAGTTTTTTGAGAAAATGGACTTTAAATATTTTCAGAAAAACCGCCGTCATTTTGTTCATTTTCAAAATTTTTGTAATTTTCTGCTCAATTTCGAAAGAGAACAATTAGTTCCATCAGAGTCTGAAAAGAAAACTTGAATATCTTAATTAGGTTAGAAGCATTTTTTGATACAATAATCCTTAAAATAATATTCATAACTTCGTGAAAATTATTATTTTCTCAAAATTGTAAACTACATGTCGTCTTATTTCCTTTAAAAAAACTATTTAGAAAAGGTAAATAATTATGTGACTTGAAGTTGCACTGCCTGCCTGATTTGAAAAGGTTTCGGTCACTTGATACTATAGAACACTAAAACTTTTTCAAAAACCCATGAGAAAATATATTTTGTAAATTTTTATTTCTGGACATAAATTACTCCTCATTATTTTTAATATTGAATTATAGTGAAAACCGACCCCCTTCGATTTTCAATATTCTTAGCATGCCTTCTGAGATTTTTTTAAAATTTCATAATCTAATTTAAGAGTACACTTCTGAAAGGCTCATCCAAGAATATTGACTTGCTACTTGGGATACTCTTGCATCCTAGTTGAAAGTCTCTAAAGGATTTTTAGAACAGAATTATTTACATTAAGTTATTAAGATTTCTTCCTTTTTCAAAACCTATTTTTTTGTTTTAAATCTCGAAAAATATTGATTCGAGACAAAAATGTTCAGCATAAAAGTTGTATATCTTATAGAAACACATATTTCTTGTTTTTAATCTTCTTTTATCAAATTAATGTTAAGAAAAGGCAAAAATGAATGTTCAGATTTTTCTTTAAAACACTTTCATAAAGGTAATAGATTTATTAATTTTGAATCTGAATCCTGTTGCGAATTTTAAATAGGGTGCAAAAAAAAATTCCTAGGCCAAGTTTAAAGTCTTCTTAGATGACCTTTTCGGAACTATAAATAAATATTTATAATTTCTAAAATGCTTCCACCCCCAAAAAGTAAATTTTCCTTCATTAAGAAATAAAATTCTCCAGCAAGATTAGTTATAAATTCAATGGATTTGGGTATTATGTCAAATAGAATTTTTTTTTTTATTTCTTTATTTGAAGTGTACTATTTTTTCATATATTACTTTATTCATTATTTTGTACGACTCTTATACTTTTCTTTGATTATGAAGACTAAGCAGCAATAAAAATTGGCTCTTGAATTTGAGAAAATCAGTGATTTATTAATTTTAATTTTCGGTAGTATTTTCTGAAAATTCGACCACTCACAACTTCAAAGTCAACCGATTTTTTTTGCTCTAACTCAATCATTATGGCCTCTATGACTCTTTCTTATTTTAGGCATGGAGTAGAATTAGCATTTCTCTAATTTTCTACAAATTTTTGCGATAATTCTTGAAAATGTAATTTGAAAAATATTTCATATTTGATTCATTTTGTTAATCAATTTAATTTTAATAAGATCTATTTTCTAGTCGATCATGGTACAAAATTTTATCAAACAAATTTGGTAATACTGCTCTTTCCTTGGCTTGACATTCGCACTGTGTATGCTTAAAAATTAATATTATTTTATATAACTTCTAATGTAGGCAAGCAAGAAGTAGGGGCCCTCGTTTAATTTATGTTAAAAATCACAATCTGTCATATATGTGGAAAATTGGTAAAATATAATAATTTTATATGTATATTTAAAAAATAAAATGAAGCCAAGGATTTTTATATTTGCACTGAATGTTCCCTCCTAGGTCTAAAACAACTGACAAATATAATAATTTACAGTTATTAACTGAGTGGTAGAAATAATGGACTTTAAGTGAATTAATAAATTGCATATAGTACAGAGTTTATTACCCCTACTACTTGTACCTCTAGCAACGCTTTTTTGCTTTTGTGACACTTCCAATCTTGGAAACGGAAAATTTTTTTGAACTTTAAAATTTTATTTGAGTCTTGCAGAAATATTTAGTTTTTAGAATTCCATTTCAGTAGAACTACAAAAAATTCATGACTTCTTTATTCTAGAAAATAATAATCTTCTTTTCTAGGATTTTGCTTAAACCTATCAACTTAAATTTTATTTTATTTTTCAAATAAGATTTGTACGACTAGTTTAGCATTTTTTTCTACTAATCCTCTGATGTGCATGAATAAGCAAATCATGATATTGCTTATAATTTCTAATAGTTTTATTATAAATAATTCATTAAGCACTGTCCAGGTATCATAATTGAGGGCCGGACTCGGGGCCGGATTCTAAAACGGTCTATAAATTTTGTCGTTGAACGGTGTTGGCCTCTGAACAGTTTTAAAAGGAGTTAGGAATTTTTATTTGAGAAGTAAATATTCCTATAGGAAATGTGATTGCGCAACTCTTTTTTATTTGAAAAAAAATGTTAAAGCTTTTGCCGTTTTTTAAATAATCCCGAAACCCCAGTTTTTTAGAAAACAATTTTTTTGCCTTTTTCACTTCAACTCGCCGTAATTCAGACAATTCTTTAAATTTTTTGATGAAATTTACAGAAATCCTATTATTTAGTTCTACTATTTAGTTAAAGATTTAAAACTTTTGTTGAAAATTCATTTTTTTATATTAAATTTATGTTTCCAAACTGAAAATATAACTAATCCATTTTTGGTTGAAAATTGGTTTCAGTTGAAAATTCAACTATTAAATTTTTTTCATTGAGAATTTATCCTTTTTTGGCTGAAAATTAAACTACTGGATGAAACTTGAACTACTTTGTGGAAAATTCATTTTATTGGATTTAGATTTACCTATTGTTTGAAAATTAAATTTTTTTATAGAAAATTAGTTTTTCAACTGAACGTTTAACATTCCCATTTTGGGTTGTGAGTGAAACTATATCCTTGTTGAACATTCATTTTATTAGTTGAAGATTGAGCTATTTTTGTAAATTTGTCTTTTCTGGCAAAAATTTAATTTTCATGATTAAAAATTTAATTACTTGTTTGAAAGTTGAACTAAGTAGTTAAAAATTTATTCTTTAGTTAAAAATTAGTTTTCTTGTTGAAAATCAATTTTTTGAACTGCAAAAACTGCTCCATTTTTGGTTGAAAATTGATCGTTTTTAGTTTGAAATTCAACTATTTGGTTGAAAAATAACATTTATGTAGAAAATTCAACTGTTCTTTTTGGATTTAGGATTTTATTATTGTGGCAGGTAATTCAACTATTTGGTTGAAAATTCATATTTCCGGGTAGAAAATTAAAAAAAATTCAACTATTTTGTGAAAAAGTAATCTTTTGTGGTCGGAAATTTAACTGTTTGGTTGGAAATTCAACCATGAGGTTAAAAAGCAAACTATTTTGTTAAAAAGTCATATTTTTTCGAAAATTCAACTGTTTTGTTAAGAATCCTCTGGATTGAAAACTAATCTTTTTTGGCAGAAAAATTCTGGCCTGAAAATTAAACTACTGGATGAAACTTGAACTACTTTGTGGAAGATTCGTTGTATTGGATTTAGATTTACCTATTGTTTTAAAAATTAAATTTTTTCATAGAAAATAAGTTTTTTAACTGAAAGTTTAACTTTCCCATTTTGGGTTGTGAGTGAAACTATGGCCCTTGTTAAACATTAATTTTATTAGTTGAAAATTGAGCTATTTTTGTAAATTTGTCTTTTCTGGCAAAAATTTAATTTTCATGATTAAAAATTTAATTACTTGTTTGAAAGTTGAACTATGTTGTTAAAGATTTATTCTTTAGTTGAAAATTAGTTTTTTTTGTTGGAAATCCATTTTTTGAACTGCAAATTTAACTGCTCCATTTTTGGTTGAAAATTGATCGTTTTTAGTTTGAAATTATACTATTTGGTCGAAAAATAACATTTATGTAGAAAATTCAACTGTTCTTTTTGGATTTAAGATTTTATTATTGTGGCAGATAATTCAACTATTTGGTTGAAAATTCATATTTTCGGGTAGAAAATTAAAAAAAAATTCAACTATTTTGTGAAAAAGTAATCTTTTGTGGTCGGAAATTTAACTGTTTGGTTGGAAATTCAACTATGAGGGTAAAAATCAAACTATTTTTAAAAAGTCATATTCTGAGCTGCAAATTAAACTACTGGATGAAACTTGAACTACTTTGTGGAAGATTCATTGTATTTGATTTAGATTTACCTATCGTTTTAAAAATTAAATTTTTTCATAGAAAATAAGTTTTTCAACTGAAAGTTTAACTTTCCCATTTTGGATTGTGAGTGAAACTATGAACCTTGTTAAACATTCATTTTATTAGTTGAAGATTGAGCTATTTTTGTAAATTTATCTTTATTGGCAAAAATTTAATTTTCATGATTAAAAATTCAATTACTCATATGTAGTGATGGGCACTGCTCGGCCTGACTGTGGTAATACCTGACCTGACCGGTAATGTCCGGTCATGACGTTAAAAGTTGGTAAAACGTGGTCAGACTCAAATATCTCCAACAGGAAAGATTTTTTTATAGAAAAAAGTGGTTTAGTTGCTAGGACATACCCTATGCTAAACTTGTACAAAAAGTTTTTCGGTTCCAAATGTTCCAGTTATTCTGAAAGTTATAAAAATGCGAAAAAGCTGAGCATAGCAGACGCCACTTTTGACAGTTTCACGCGAGTTTCGAGGGGAATTTGAAAATGACACTTTACAAATTGACAAATTACATTGAAAATCTGTTGCATTTATTAAGTAATATTTCTAAAATAATATTTAGTAGTGTGCTAAGTTATTTTGAATAACATTTCAATGAATATGACACTTAAATATTAAGTTAAGTACTTTGTATCGTATAGGTTATATTCCCTAAATGAAAATACTGTTTTTTTGTCTTTAAATAACATAAAATTGATATATAATTATTATGAATTTAGATTTATAAGTAATTTTTGTAAATAATGTATTATTTGTTATTATTTGTATTGTCATTGTTACCATTTTTACTGATAATAATTGCCTTATTGAATTTCGTCACATATAAATAATAACAAATGATAAATTATTTACACAAATTACTCATAAATCTAAGTTCATAATAATTAGATATCAATGTTATTTTATTTAAAGACAAAAAAACAATATTTTCATTTAGGGAATATAACCTATACGATACAAAGTACTTAACTTAATATTTAAGTGTCATATTTATTGAAATGATATTCAAAATAACTTAGCATACTACTAAATATTATTTTAAAAATATTGCTTAGTAAATGCAACAGATTTTCAATGTAATTTGTAAATTTGTAAAGTGTCATTTTCAAATTCTCCTCGAAACTCGCGCGAAACTGTCAAAAGTGTCGTCTGCTATGCTCAGCTTTTTGGAATTTTTATCACTTTGAAATTAACTGGAACATTTAGAACGGAAAAAATTTTTGTAAAAGTTTAGTATAGGGTATGTCCTAACAACTAAATCACTTTTCTCTATAAAAAAACCTTTTCTGGTGGAAATATTTGGGTCTGACCGCGTTTTACCAACATTTACCGTCATGACCGGTTAGGATTGGTCATGACTGTGAAATACCGAGCAGCGCCCATCACTACTCATATGTCATATTTTTTCGAAAATTCAACTGTTTTTTCAAGAATCCTCTGGATTGAAAACTAATCTGTTTTGGCAGAAAAACTCTGGGTTGAAAATTCAACGGTCTTCTAAAAAATCCTTCTTTTTGGCTTCAAGATTCAACTATTGGTTTAAAAATGCGACTGTTTGGGATTAAGGATTATTCTTTTTTGTTTCAAAGTTCAACTATTTGGTTTAGTATTCATCTTTGTAGGTTGAAAATTCAATTATTTGGTTAAAAATTCCACTAATTTGTTGAAAATTCAATATATTTCGACTTGAAATCGTAAGCGTTTCATATCGAATTCGATATGGGATCAATCACAAAATACGTAATACGTTAAGGGGGTGGGGGACTGGGGGTCTTTCAAAGGGTGTTTAAAGTTCCTGAAAAATGTATCACGTATTTTGTGAATAGCCCCTATAGTACCTATTCATTAATTTTCGCTTAAAGAATTTCTTCCCCCTTTTTCATCAAAAATTACCCTATTTACCCTGTCTCAAGAGCATTTAAGGCTGTGAAGTCTGTAAAAATATTATGTTTGTATGTTTTGTGTTTTCTTCAAGGCGTTTATTAAATTAAATCAAAGAAAAAATTTTAACTGAAGGGGGGGGGGGGGGTGTTCTTATTTCCAACGTGACGCTAGGGGGTTTAAACTTTGTGCGATAATCTCTGAAGAAAAAGGGGTGGAAAGGAAAAAGTTTTCAAAAAAGTGTCACGTAGTTTTTGAAGGCCACAAGGAAAATTCCCTATTAACCTTATGCCAAAGATTCCAAAAATGAACTGAATTACGACGAGTTGAAGTAAAACAGACAAAAAAATGTTTAAAAACGGGGGTCCGGGTTTAATTTGGTAGTGTAAAAAGCTAAAAATTTTTGACAATTTGTTTGAAAAGTCTGCAGAGGCCAACCCTGTTCAGAGATAAATATTTATAAGCGGTTATTGAAACCTGTCTCTATTATGGATGATGATTCCATGATGTAAATAGTATATTTCTCAACGAGTGCTCTTCTGCACCAGCTGAGGACTATTTTTTTCCAACAACGTGGAGAAAAGCGAGTTTTGACATATCGAGGAGTGGGTAAAATCGCATTTCGTCCACGGCGTTGGCAAAAATTATTTTATAAATATGTGACTTGTGTTAATTTGTTATTATGCGAGAAAAAATCCTGTAATAAATTAGCAAACTGCACGCGTAGTCGACCTGCAACTAACTAGTGAAGATAGTGGCATAGACTTCTGCAGTTATGATTTCTATTTACAGGCAATTTTTGCTAGTAGCATACCCGAGATAATAGAGCTCGTAGGCAGTAGGTCCAAGTACAGCGGCGAATACAAGCGGGAACATGGAAAGAGGTATTATTACGTTAAATCCACTCATCAGTCGTGTCTGTCTATTAATTCTATCCTTCGTGTATATCGCTCTTCCATCCACATCCAGAGAGAATATCATCTTGATTTATTTCAAAATCAGCATTCTTTATTTCCTTAAAATGAATTTTCCACAGGAGAGGTAAATATTTTGAGCTGAATGATGACAGAGATTTCTCTCAAATTAACACTCTCTTCAATAAATTTCTTCTGGTCGATAAAGATACAGAAATTATCTAAACGGCTAGCGAAAGCGGAACTACAAATCACTGATGACTTAGAAACATGAGAACTTAGTCGGAAATGAAGCTATATTTTTTTTGAATGGTTTAAAAGTCTGAGAAGTTTAAAAAAATTCAAAATTTTTTTGAATCTTGTTCCTGGACTTCAACTTGTGTCATGGCCTAGGAAAGTTGCAGCAAAAATCTGGGGTTTATAGGACGCGATATTTGAAATCTTATCTTTAATTTAAGTCAATAAAACTTGAAAAATCTTCACGCGTTCCCGAGATATGAATAAAAATGTTCAAACCTGCCTGTGTCGAATTTTAGTCGTCGATCATTGCTGTCGGCAGCGGCTTCGCTGCGTAAACCGAAATTCAGTTGGTTTACGCAGCCAAGATTTTTTCTACTGTTTTGCTAGATCATGATACAAATCAAAGCCAAAGTACAAAATTCGAGGAATTGTTGATTTTTTTTGGGAAATTTGTCACGTGATATGTCCTCTTCAAAATGTCAAAAATATCTCTACGGGTATCAAAGTAATCAGTGATTTTTTGAATCGTTCGTACTAGCCGTGCAGATAATTTCTAATTGTACTGCAGTTTGAATAAATACTAAGATTTTTTTTCTTTGGGTCTACTTCAGGGATATTTACATACACTAAAAAATATAAATACACGTACACAAACACAAATACACTTTATGAGCTTCTTGCCAGTAATTCGCTAAATGTGGTACCAGAAAAAATTGTCTGATAGTTTTTGATTAGGGGCCATCCATAAATTACGTAACACATTGAAAAAAATTACTCTTCTCTCCCATATAACAAGTCATGACAAACTGGTTGGGAGCCCCCCCCCCCCGGAATAAATTACGTTATTGTTTAAAACATTTTCAGTCATGACTGATTAAATACTTTTTATTTACTAACAACCGAGACACCTGAATTACCAAATAATTAGGTGTTATTAAGATGAAAAGAAAGAGAATTACAGAAATATGGAACCTAGAAAAACTGTAAAATTTTTAAGAACAATTGCAATTATAACAAACAGTAATAAATATAATATACAACGAGATTATACAATTTTCTCAAATCTTGTATTTAATCACGAAGTTTATATTTTGAACAACAATTCAGAAGATCGACACTTTTCACCTAAGGTTTTAGACATTTTCGCTATCTGTTTAATCTGTCGTCAAATCTAGAAAAGTAGATCACTAAATCTACAGTAAATAGTGCAAAGACCGATAAATTGAAAAAATTGTGAAGAAAACTTTGTTTTTAAATAATTTTGTTAGGTACCCTAAATTTTTTTTTAATTTTTACCAATCTTTGTAAATACCTTGCAATATTGAAAATCTCTTAAAACTTAGTTAACAATGCTTTACAATTTCTTATTTCTTGTGAATAAATTCTTTGAAATTTTATAAAAATATTATCAAATCCCTTGAATTATCGTGAAGTTACATGAAATCTGATGATATTCATTGACATGCCTTGAGATATTTTAAATCTCTTCAACCTTCTTGGAATCCTTTGAAATACCTTGAAGTGTTTCCAATCCTTTGAAATCTTTTTAAATCCCTTGAAAATTGTTTGAACTTTTGAAAATTCTTTGGAATCTTCGGTATATCATAAAATCTTTAAAATCTTTGATATTTCTTGAAATCTATTGAAACTTGTTAAAATCTTTTAAAATAACCTAACATCTTTAAAAAAAATGTAACACTTCAAAATACCTTAATATATTGAAAATCTTTTCGAATATTTGAAATACTTTGAAATCCCTCGATTTTTGCGAATAGAATTTTTTTAATTTCATAAAAATATAACAAAATTCCCTGAAATCCTTTGAAGTTATACGAAAAAGGTTGATATTCTTTAGAATCATTTGAAATCCCTTAACATTTTTAAAGTCCTATGAAATCCTTTGACATCCTAGGAAATTCATCAAAATATCTTCATGAGAACCTTTACAATCCCTTAAAATTACTGAAATCCTCGGAAATCTGATGAAATCTGATAAAATTTTGATGTAAATCCTATAAATTCCCTCAAAAATGCTTTGGAATCTTTGGAAATATCTTAAAATCTTATAGATCCTATAAAATCCTTTCAGATCTTCCGAAATTGTAGGAAATTCTTTGAAACCACATGAAGTTTTTTTAAATCCCTCAAAGTCATTTTAATAAATTAAAATTCATTGAAATAGTTTAAAGAAATTGATGTTAAGTGTTTTTTCTCTGCTGGTAAAAAAAAAACCATTTTTTGATACTTATTTTTATTTCGAAGTTGTGAAAAAAGTGCTTTCTAGAGATATTTAATGAATTTTAATCTCGCCTCTGCAGCTTAGTGGCTAAGAGCATCAGACCGGTAATCTGAAAGACCTGGGTTCGGATCCTAGCGGAGCTAGAAATAAATTTTTTCACAACTTAGAAATAAAAATCAATATTAAAAAAATTATGATTATCGACCTGTAGATTTATTTAATACATTTATCTGGTCAACAACCATAACATCAAAAATATGAAATTGTTGAAATCCTCTGAAGTCTTTTAAAATTCCTTAACATTTTTTAAAGCTTCTGAAAAACTCTTTGAATCTTTTAAAACACTCTAAAATCTTGAAAATTGTTTAAAATATATTGAAATTCGTTAGAATCTTTCGAAATACACTTAAATCTTGAAAATCCTGTGAGATCTTTAAGTTTTTTTTAAAGCTCTACAAATATTTGAAAATCTCTTTA
The DNA here is from genome assembly GCA_932195095.1 of Andricus curvator. Classification (NCBI taxonomy): domain Eukaryota; kingdom Metazoa; phylum Arthropoda; class Insecta; order Hymenoptera; family Cynipidae; genus Andricus; species Andricus curvator. Next base: position 222,139 of record CAKNYM010051506.1, read on the forward strand.
AATTTTCAGAATCCTGTGAAATCTTTTTATATTCATTAAAATACTTCATTGAGAGCCCTTGAAAACCCTTAACATGATTAAAATCCTTTAAAGTCTTATAAAATCCCGTGAAATTCTTTAAATTCTCTTAAAAATCCTTTACCTAAAAAACTTAAAAAATGTGAAATGATTTTGCGGGTAAAAAAAACTTTGTTCTTATGAATATTCTTTTACAGAATGATGGGGAAAAAATCAAAATACTTATCTAATTATACCGATATGAAGCCCTTAAAATGTTAAAACAATCTTTTATTATGAAATTGCTAAAATTTAATTTTATTAGCTATACTTTTGGATGCATGATCGTCACATTATTCCTATCCCCCCCCCCCCCAAAATGTTACATTATTATTATGGATGGTCCCTCATCTGTTGTTTCACAATCAGTCTCGACTTGGATTCAGGACTCGAGGAAACCATCTAAATCTGAATTTTTATCATTGACAAATACTAAATAACTTCATATTGAAATTGCACTTTAAAAAAAATTGTTTTCTGTTTTCCTAGAATCATGAAACTAATTTCAGGCATGTGGGTCCTATAAGCATACCTTGAAAATGATTTATAAACTGAAAAGTAGGGTGTCCATTAGAAATCAACCATTTTTAATTTTTGAAAAAATGATTTCTTATTTTTTACTTTATTAAAAAAAAAAGTTTTTTAAGAGTGTTCCATGAATGATTTTATAAATCGAGAAAAAAATACTGATTGTTAATTATAATTAATTTTCGAAGAGATACTAAAGCCTAATATAGAAATAATTATTCAAAACCTTCAGAAATTATTTCTTCATATCTAAAACTAGCTGGCGGGAACCATGCCTGATAAAAAAAAAATTAAATAAGAAATCATTTTTTTCACTAAAAGGAAGAAAATTAAGGCTTAGGATTTAATTTGTTTTCAATTTGATTCCTAATGGACACTAATTCTATACACAATTCTAATACACATTCCTCTGAATCAAATTTAATCGATTTTTCCACAAGAATGATTACAGCCTGTTATTATTGATTTTGACATTGTATTGCTGAACTAAGCCCTGATGTTCAACCATCAGCTTCCTGGATCTAACATCGAGACTTATATTCAATCGAATTATTTAAAAAATTTAATAAGTATTACATAACCTTTCATAAATGGTATGCTCGGGACCTACAGTTAGGCACTAACTATTATACTCATTTTCATTAAAAATCTTTTGAATATTATAAAAAGGATTTGTGAGAAATCTGTAAGATGCAACTAACTACAATCAGTTATGCTTTTTAAGTCCTTGCATGTAGGCTCTTTCTTTCAAATAATCTTGTCCGTCTTCAAAATTACGATTCAGGACAGTAATTGGCATGCAGTACTAAACTAAAAAAATTTCGATAATGTGACTTTCTCAATTTTCTAAATTTAACTCTTATTATCTCTTCTCTTTTATTGCATGTATGTATCAATATTCTATAATACATTGATAAGTATAGAGTTAGTATACTAAACATTTTTGCTTTCTGACGATAACATTGATTCAGTCTTTGCTTTCCTATTAAAATATTAATGAATACAATTGAACAAGGGTCTCAATATCATAGAATGAGATAATATTTCTGAAATTTTAATTAAAATAAGAGGATTCTCTATTTTTGATCACTAATTTTTCACTCTAATACCAAATATCTTGTACGAATGACCAATTTAGTCTGCTACCCAATATACTCATTCACTGCATCAAAATTGGACAAGAAGATTGAAAATTGTAATCCACAAATACTTCTGCTGCCTCAAAATAACAAAATAACTACTAACAGGGCTAACGAATGGCAACTAACATTTTTTTAGTATTCACGAAACACAAAAAAATGCAAGTTTGACGACGAATGTGGTCCACAATTCGAAAAATTTATGTACCTACTTTCCAATTTGATTATAATCGTGTTTAAACTTGAGAAAAACTGTGCACTCGAAAAGGATAAAAGAATCTTGAATTTCTGCCTTTATCGGATTTTTCAAAAGTTGAAACTAACAAGGAAGTAATGTTCTTCTTTGTAGAAACTGTGATGATATACTAGAAGAAAACTTCTAGAAACAGGATCTTGTGAAATATAAGATTCCTCAGAGAGTTACAATCGAACTCTGCACCATATTTGTCGTTCTTGCTCTAAATTTCTATTCATGTATTCAGCGCATTCCAATGCCTTACACAACCATGAAATATGAAACAGTCTTCAGAGCATCCTTTGTGAAATAAATTCGCGAATTTATAATTTCTCGATTTTTCAAAGTATTTGAGGCTTTTCTATTTCAATAATTTATGATGCTCTATTCTACTCCTTATTTGTGAAATTCTAAGTAGGCCTAATAGGAAGTGTCAAAAAGTGAAGAAGATAGGTACCATACAATGTAAGGGGTCAAACTCCCTAGTCCAGATTTTTCGGACAATGGCCTATGGGCATGACTATGGAAACGACTTTAAAACAACAAATTTGAATTTGTTTATTTCTTTAGACAGTTATGTAATTATTGATTAATGACAATGACGTTATCAGTTTCAGTGATGGGAAGTAACTTTCTTTTAAATAGTTGCGGTAACTAGATACTTTTTCTGGCAGGGGTAGTGATAACGAAGTTACTTTTGTAAACAAGTTACGAATTGGTAACTATAAAATTCTTGACTTTTTCAGTTACTTTTTAAAATTGGTTCATGTAGTTTTGTTAGTATATATTTCTTAAATACAAAAGGAACAAAATTAAGACTAGGTAAATCTAATGAAACACTTTCAGAAAGAAAAAAATTAATTTGCAGAACCAGAGATTTATAGCCTAATATAGAAAAATTGCAATTTTTATCAACCCTTGAATTAAAAATTCTGGAAAATCTTTAGAAAAACGTTTATAAAGAAAAAAGATTAATTTCAGATATAAGTATGCATTTTTTGTGGCTAAAAATTAATTTTTTTACTAGCAATTTGACAATTCCAGTTGAAGATTTATCAGCTTAGTTGAAAATTCATCTCTTTGATTGAAAACTTAACTGTTTTTTTAAACCTCGTTTTTGATAGGTAATTAATATTCTTGGTTAAAAATTCATCTTTTTGGTTGAAAATTCAACTTTTTAGTAGAAAATGAACTATGTTGCTGAAAATTCGTCTTTTTTGGTTAATTTCAAATGTTTTTTTTTTAAACTTTAAAATTAACAACTTATTTGGTTGAAATATAAGCAACTACATTTTTCGTTGAGAATAATTAATGTTCTTGGTTAAAAATTCAACTATTTAGTAAAAAATAAACTATTCTGTTGAAAATTCATCTTTTTGGTCGAATAAAACTGTTTTTTATTTAAAATTGCAATATTTTTGGTTGAAATACCAACTACTACATTTTTGTTGAAAATTCATATTTTCGTGTTGAAAATTTAACTATTTTGGTAGAAAATTCAAAACTCTTTTGTTGAGGATTCGTTTTTTGGCTGAATTCAACTTGATTGAAAATAAATTTTGTTGTTGTTCAAATATCATCTCTTACATTTTTCCTGAGAATTCATCTTTTTTCTATGAAAATTAATTTTTTAAATGAAAAATTCTGTTTTTGGTAAAAATTTACTATTTTCTTGAAAATTCATCCTTTTACTGAAGAAAATTAATCTTCTTGATGTTTGATGTTTTCGACTATTTCTTGTTTAAAATTAAAATCTTTTTGGTTGAAATATCAACAAATACATTTTTGTTGAAAATTCCTATTTTCGAGTGGAGAATATAACTACTTTTGTAGAAAATTCACCCTTTTGACTAATCTTTTTTTCGTTGAAAATTAATTTTAAAAATCTGCCCGCTTCGCGGGCACATTCTCATCGCGCGCTTCGCGCGCGGCTCGCTTCGCTCGCAAGTTTGAGCGCGCCTAGGGCGCGCAACTGTTGGATCTCGCGCTTCGCGCTCGATCATATATTTATCTCGCGCTTCGCGCTCGATTACGTATTCACCTCGCGCTACGCGCTCGGGCGTATCTACATCGCGCTTTACGCTCGGTTGCTCTAGATTTTTCAACTTCGTGTTCGACTTCGATGAAAAGAAAAAGTTTGTTTGCAAATATTATAAAATTATCAAAACCTCTACATATTAAGTGATTGTTAAATTTGTTTTTATTTTAGACTGAAAAGGAACTTCATTTACTCAAGGTTCTATCGACCTTAAGGAACACATTCTCATCCAGACACTCGCACTTCGCGCTCGATATTTGATTTGAAAATCATTTGAACCTTGCGTTCCACGCTCGGTTCTGTGCATTTGATTTTTCTATTTTCAATGCTGTTTTTTACGGATAAAACAAAAACTACGCGTCATATCAAAAAGTGAATGATAAGAGATTTGTAGATCTTTTTTGGGTGCACAATTTTGGTGGAATGATCTTTTCTCGTATCTTGCATAGTTTCACAGCAAAATGGAATTTTTGATTATTTTTTTGTGCGATCAAAATTTGAATTTTTTATTTTTCAAAAAATTCAAAAAGTTGTTATAAAAATATTATAGGGCGTTCAAAAAGCAACGTTTTTCTCCTCCTGACTTTTTTTCATATCGTGCGTTTTTCGGCTTAAAATGTACATTTTCGTTTGTTTTTTGGAATTTTGAAAATGCTATAACTCCAGTAATTTTTGTTTTATCACGAAAAGTCATTGGAATATTTTGTTCGTCATTTTGCGTACTACTAATAACCATACATAGAATTTTTAAATCTTCAAAAAAAGTGGTCTCAAAAATTTTCAAAATGTGCTCACTTTTTGAATTTTCATCCAAAATAGCTGGTTAACGAACTCGTTCTCTATTTTTCGGGCATAAAAAAGTGTGCCAAAGCTCAATCAAATCTGATCATTTTTTCGAAAGTTATCGTGGCTACAGACAGACAGACAGACAGACAGACAGACAGACAGACAGACTACAGACAGACAGACACCTTAATAAAAACCGTTTTTTCTGGCTCAGGGGGTCTCAAAACGTGGAGATTTGATGAAAACCGACTATGTCAAATTTTACATAAAACCAATACCTTCTCATTAGAATGAGAATGTAAAAAATTGCTCAAAATCTTTTTTGGTTAAAGATGAACTACTTTGTCGAAAATTTGGCTTTTTTGGTTGAATATATTCGACTGCTTGGTTTATAAATTTATCTCCATTACATTAAAATTCATCTCTTTGATTGAAAATTCAACTATTTTACTGCAAATTTGTTTTTCTTTCTTTGAAAAATTAGTTTTTGACTGGAAATTTAATAATTTTATTTTTGGTTGAAAATATATCTTTTTTGTTTGATAAGTCAACTGTTTGGTTCGAAAACTTACATTTTTTGATGAAGATGAACTGTTCGTTTGAAAATTCAACTACTTTCTTGAGAAATCGTCTTTTTGGTAGATAATTGTTCTTCTTATTTTAAAATTCATCTTTTTTAGTTGCAAATTCAACGACTTGATTGAAAGTTTATATCTTTTGTTGAATATTAATTTTTTGTGTTGATGATTCATTAATTCAGTTGGAAATTTAACTATTGTGTTCAAAATTCGTTTTTTGTTGTTGAAAATTAATTTTTTAATTGAAAATTTATCAATTCCCTTTTTGTTTAAAAATATATCTTTTTTGGTTGAAAATTTAAGTATTTGTTGAAAATTCAATTTCTTCTAAAATATTTTCTAGCGGTCACAGGATGTTGTAAATCTTCCAGAAGTGGGAGTCGTAACTAGGTAAATCTAGAAAAACTTGAAAAAAAAATTTTGACATTACATATTTCTCGTATATTTATATTTTGAAAATACAAAAGTAGCTATAAAGTAATGATGGTTACTTTTCTTTTGCAAGAGTAACTAAGAAAAAGTAACATTTTTAATCGCTAACGATAAAGAACTAGTTACTTTTTTCGTGATATAACGGTAACGATAACTAGTTCCTTTTAAAAAGTAACTTACCCATCACTGATCAGTTTACATAAATATTTAAAATCTATTAAAAAAATAATTGCAAATCAACGCAATACTATTTTCTCGGTACCGGTTGGTCGGAGGGGGGGAAGTCAATTTTTGAAAACTCTATAGTCCACAAAATTGCAAGTCGCCACCCATGATTAAATAATGAAAATCTTAAGTTTTTATTATATATTACTTATCGTATCAATTGATGAAATTAGCATAGTGTCTGCAGGATTTTCTTTATAGAGAGTAAAGAAACAAGCCCATTTTGAGCCATCTCTAATCTCAAGGGCTCGTATGTGAGTAGACTTCGAGAATCCGTGACATAAATGTCTTCTCTGCGTTCACCAGAGTGAAAAACGAGCGAAACTAAAAAAAAAGGACTGAAATAAGGACGACTTTCGAACTATACGCGACCCAAAAACATTCTTTCGATACTCACTTCTTTTTCTTCCCTTATTTTTCTCTCTCACTCACTTTTCTCGCTGATTCTGTCTTTGCTGAAAATAATAAAAAAAAATAAAATCGAAGTAGTACGCGCCTGTTAAAGAGGGTTTCGTAGCCTATTTAGATATATAATTTTTAGTCAAAACAAATATAGTGGTCAATAACCACCCCTTTCCTTTCACTTCTTACCCTCCCATCACACTTTTTCTAACTCTATCACCTCCCCTAACACCCTTCTCATCACCTTACTTTTTCTATCACCCCTTCTTTTCACCTTCATCCCACTCCTTCCTCTCACTTTTACCATCATATCACCCCTTTCATTCCATTTTCCATCATCCCATATTCTCCCTACTACCCCTATATTCCCCTGGCTCCCTACCAGGTATTATTTTGAGCACAAAACATTTTTTTGGGATCTCCGTATTTGTCTTCAATTGCTGTGGAACTTATGAATATTTATAAAAAAATTGAGGCCAATACCTGAAATATTTAAGATTTTGTGAGGGGTAAACGAAAGACGGGCACCCGTCCAAAACTATGAGGGTTCCGGCGCGGGGCTACGAAACCCTAAAAAGACAAAAGACTAATCACATGAAAATAAGTTATTCCATTTATTACTTAATTTATTCACCGTTTCAGCTAGGCAGAATGCGTTTTTTTTTTGGTAAAAATGGTTTATTTAGTGGACTAATGCAAATTCCAAATTTGCTAGAATTTGCTACCACCCGTCTCGGAAATATTTTTGAAAAAAGGTTTCAAAAAATCGTGTTTGCGTAGACTGAGCTTTCTCATCAAATTTTAGAGCGAATTGTCCAACAGAAAAATTAAAGTAGACACAATTTTGAGAATATTAAAAAAGAAAGTGACCTTCTATATTTAGTAGCTGCTGAGTTATGATCCTCTAAATTTTTGGTACCGTCAAGTGGGGTAATTTCGGACACGTGGGGTAAATTCAGACACCCCTAAATTCCCTAAATTGATAGGATGAATTACTCAAAACTGTTCCAAGTATCTGGAATCAGTTCCAGCCTTAACTGGTTTTAGATTCTGGTTAAACCACCCACTTTGAATAATTTAAACTATCAATTTAAGAATGTCCGAATTTACCCCACATGTCCGAAATTACCATGTTTGACGGTATTTTTAACATAAAATTATAAAAATGTGGTACCATCCGCTAAATAATAATTTTTCCTTAATTCACTATCGACAACAAATATTCTGGATGAACATAAGTTTCACATAGAAAATACATCAAATTTGCACCACATTTATAGTGTGACGTATTATTTAAACAATTGTTATACAAATAATTTTCCGGTAAAATGAAAAATGTGCATTTCCAAAGAGTTACAGATGGAGATACATCCAGAAATGAGTTATTTAAAAAAAAACTGAACACGAGTAATTTGCCCTGAAAATGGGTAAAAAATTGTCAAATTTGAGATATCCTAACTCATGACTCATTAGGGCTAGATCACGGGTTTTTAGAATTACTGGAAATTGCCTCTGCTTTAGTTCACATACGATTTCAAGATGATTTTCCGAACTTTCTTTCAAAATATTTCCAGGACGCATAGTAGTAATTTCTACAAAATTGGGAATTTTCATCAGAACCACTAAATAAACCATTTTATCATAAAAACGCGCTCTACCTAGATAAAACGGTAAAAAGGCCTTTTTTCGTACGAGATGCCTGGACTAAGTAGGATTAAGGAAGCAATAACCAAAAAAAATATGAGTTTTTAATTGCATACTATTTTGCTGAAAAGGTTAACCGACACCCTTCACAATTTTGCTTAGACTCATACTTTTCCCAGTGAAAGGTCAAAACACTTGTAATATGCTCAAGTAATAAGATGCGCTTTTTAACCATTCTCATAAAAACGGCTCTCAACTCCCGGTTGGATCAGACGGTCCGGGGTCGATTCCTGCTGCCAGCATTTTTTCTCAATTCCTCTTTTCATTTATAATTTTTTTTTTGCAATAATTGATTACTAAATTTATTTAAATCAAGCCCAAATATTCACTTTTATCAATTTGTTTGGTATGAAAAAATTTGCTTTTCCAACATTCACCATTTTTACTTAAAGGGAAGTTTTTTTGGATAAAAAAATAGATTTTCTCAAAAAACTCACCTTTATATTATTGGACAAAAGAATTTTTCTTTCATAAAATCGATTTTTTAATTTTTCTCGCAAAAAATGTCAGATATGAAAAAATCTTGACATAAATGTTTGCACATCTAAGAAAGTTCTATACAAAATACCTTTTTCTCTTTTGTGATTTCTTGAATTGTTCATAAGAAGAATATAAAAAGTATATTTTTAGAAAAAATATTATCTGGGTCTCGAATATGGATTAACCCGCATACAGCGAATAAGATGTATCCATATAAGCAGAAACCATAAAAAAAATATGGAAAAAAATCAAAAAGGTGGGGTTTTCCAGAAAATTCAATTTTTTTTTAATGTTGAAAGCATTAAAAAATATATTTTTTGGGAAACGCGACCTTTTTTACTTTTTCCCTATTTTTGTACAGCTTCTGACAATATAGAAAAAGGTATCTTATCATTTTTCTGCGGGATAAACAATTTTCATATGTAGGAGAATTTTTGTTTCGAAAAATATAATTATCTAATTTTTCACGTACATGATTCAAGATATCACAATAAAGTAAAATGTATTTTTGTAAAACTTCTTCAGATGTGTGAATGTCTGTTCAAAAATCAATGCTTTGGTTTGATTTGAATAAAAAAGTCAATTGCAATAGCAAAATGTAAATGAAAAAAACTTGGCTAAAAATACCGGCAGCAGGAATCGAGCCCAGACCTCCTGATTACAAACTTGTAGCGCTGCCATCTGATCTAACCGAGAGTTGAAAGACGCATCGCGGTCCATGTAACGTGCATGGATTTTTTACAAGTCGTTTTTCTCAAAAATGGCCTAAAAGCGCACCTAATAACTTAGCATATTACAAGTTTGATGATGACCTATTACTGCAAGGAGTATGAATCCAAACAAAATTCCGAAGGTTGCAGGTTCCCATTGTGAGCGACCGAGCAAAATTGAACAAATAAATAAATAAAATAATTAAAAGCGTTTAAGTTAGTGAAGCAAAATTGGCTATTCTTGATAGAGAGGTTAGGGTTTCTGTTCTGACGGCAACGGATGATTGTGGGTGTGTAGGCGGTGTTCGCCAGCTGGATCCCAGAGATTACGGAGCTCGCTGCGAACCGCTGCAAGTACGGTGGCCAGTACAAGCGCGAGCGTGGACGCAGGTACCCCAGAAATCCACCTACGTGGATCCAACCTTAACCCCTAATCTAGCCCTAATCTAGCCCTAACTAAACCCCTGGTAGTCGCATAGAGATGAGGAATAATTCTGGATAGCAATGCCGTTCTCCTTTTCAGTCAACATCATTTTCAAAAAGATCTGATTGGCATGGTTGTCAGATAGAGCTTTGACCAAGACGCCCAAACTTGAAAATAGATCGCCCAATACATGTATTTTGGGCGACTTCCTTAATTCATTTTCACCGGAAGGTAATAATGTCTCAAATCAAATCGCCCAGTTTGTGAAATAACACCCAAACTGGCAACCCTGCTGATTAGTTCTCCTCTTAGTATACTTCATTACTGACGACTGGGGCTGAGCGGCACATATGGGGCAAAGCGGCCCACCCCTTATTTCGCATTTGTGAATGCCTTATCTGCTTCTTCTAGGTAAATAATATAGAGGCTTTCAACTAACGATTGTAAAGCTTCTGTTGCAAGACCTAGGAGAAGCAGTATTGCGTTTTAAATACAAAATTAAGAGTGCACCGCTTTCCCCACATATGCGCCGCTTAGCCCCAGTTCATGATATTCATTTTTATCTTTATTAAAGAAAATATTTGTATGCCCTCGATTGTGCTGTTCTTGTTTTTTAAACGGTATACATTATTCACATCAGTTGAATTTAGTACATTTTTTTTTAAAAAGCCCCCTAATATGAAACAGTAATTATGATAGGGGGTGTTTATTACAGTAAAAAATGATAGATAATAATTTTTGCTGCATTTAATAACTCAAACCAATCTTAAGCTGTAATTGTATTGTATATTTTCCAAAGTGTTACAAATAATTCTTTTGAACATTTTACAAATTTATAGCATTATTTCTGAAAAAACTGCAACTTTGAAATATAAAGAAACAAATTTGATCTTTTTTCCGAAAGTTAACCTAGATACGCAAAAAGTAGGTAGAAAAGTCTATTTTCGACACTGAATAAGAACACAAGCTGACAATAAAAAAACTTACTTGATTCAATGTATGCGCGATGCTTTAAATTCAGAAAGTTTTTGTACTTCCTTTTCATAAAAAAAATCGAAAATCAATATTAATTTTCAAAAAAACGTCTCACGAGTTCCAAAATGTGCTTTAGAATCTAATTTGAATTTGTTTTTATTAATAAAAGAATGCAATAAACGAAATTTTGACGAATGGTGGAAAGTAGGTTGGCTCAAATGAAAAAAAAAATAATTTTTATATCTGGGACATGCCGCAAGAAGCTTTTATTTGGTGCAAAAACAACTGTAATTTTTATTCATCATTCCCGGAATGATGCTTTAAGTAAATGTTTTTGTTTGAAAAATCCTGAATAGACCCTAACAAAAATAATATGACAAGTTTTTAGACTAGAAAAAAGAGTTTCAAATAAAATAAATAGTTTTAGAAAATCGGATACAAAAAAGTTGTCCTAAACCACCCTTTTGGATAAAAAACTACACCTTCGAATTTTTAATAAAATTATAGATTTTTTTATGTAATTTAACAAATTTAATATAAATTACGTTCAAAGTGTTCTCTGGAAAAAAACTTTGCATTATGAAGATGGTCAAAATTACCCCCAAAGGGCATTAACTACCCGAAAACGTGAACAATCGTACTTTCTCATGTAATAATTAAAAATATTTGCCAGGTGAACCTACTTGCTGTTATCAAAAAAAATTAAGAAAAATACACAGTTGCTTTTGCATTAAATGAAATCACTCGAAGAATTAAAGAAATGTATTTTTCATATAAGTTATTATCAGTTCGAGTGTGAAGGCCGCTTAAAAGCTGGCTGATAAATACACTCCATCTAGTACGACGGCAACCATTCGATTAAAACCGAAACAAGCGCTGCTTAACCTTTGTGATCAAACGGAAAGCTTGAAACACTTTTGTGTCTCAACGGACACGATTTAAATTGATTCAAGATATAAGACTATCTTTGTGTGCTGTATCGATATGATACAATTATACTTTGTTTGTTTTTATGCTTGTTTCAAACTTTGAAAAAATCAGATAAATTCAAGTTGAGTACTGTCTGAGAATTGTATGAAAGTAAAAAATAAATGGCAGTTCACGTCTCATCCTCACACTTGATTCAGGGATACAACAAACTCTTTTCTCAAAGATTTACTGACTTTTGCATCTTTAACATTTTTTGTGAAAAAACCACTTTACGTAAAATGTTAAACTTATACTATCATATGGAGTTGCCTGCCTGATACAAGTGTTTAAAACGACTATCATTTTCTGTGTATATTTTGGAATTATTTATTCAAAGATATTATTCAACATTCGTAAATAAGGTGACCTCTTCAGAACAAAGTTATTATCACTTCATGGCACAAAGGTCAAACTGTACGCATAAGATCTCGTCATAAAACAGGTATGAGTTCGAGTCGTGGATTGCCTGAAAAAATGATTATCGTTAGATATTTTGGGGCCATTTTTAATGTTACGACATAAATTAACAGACTTAGAATTATCCTGGAGATGACAAATGTATTAACATAAACTTTATGCTATTAGATTAAAATTATACCTTATTCTGATTTTCCTAATACCTCGTTCTCAAACCAATTGTTCATCTCAAGGTGAAAGTAATGAAGTTTAAAAACTTTCGTTTCCCATTTTGTCTTTGCATTTTTATTTTCGCAAGCAAGACATTTGTTTCACGTAATAGTTTGTTTAATAACGAATCTTGAAAACCTAGATACCGCACAATCGATAGTTGCACAAACTTCATAATGAAGTAATTGAAAAAAGGTTTTTAGCAAGATAGAATCTAATTTCAGTTAAGTAAGTAATCAAAGTTTGTGAAAGCGACCAAGAAGGACTGACGACTGCTATCTGTGATAACTAACCCTCTAACTAGCGTAAAACATCCTAATTCCAGAGATCCGTGTTTGTTAGAGTGATCGCATCCTGGATATTTCATCCACTACACTGAACTAACCCCTCAACCCATTTTCTTATTAAAAACCCATCTGCTGAATCACCGCTTTCTTACCACTCTTACCAGTTAGAAGATCTTGGTAACACGTGCTGGTACATGCTTGGAATTTTGTAAAAAAAAAGAGGAACACACAAGTCTCATACGATATTATATAATATAATACACACACCGTAGCTGAGAACAAAAGATGCTGCATCCGTTGATATTGTTACTTATATCTATCGCCTTACGCAAGGAATAGTTCGTTTCTGTTTCCCTATCTCTCGAATCCGTCGAGAGGACGTAGTGTTTTAGTAGAAAATCGGTATATTTCGTCGCGTAGAAAATCTTGATAGTTTCTTTCTACTTCTCTCTTTTACGTATCCTGTCGTTTGGTCCTCAACGTTTGTTCACTTTATTAAAAGATCCTTTTTTATTTATTTTTTTCGTACCAAATCAAATTTTTCTCCTGAATCGTGGGAGATGTGCTATTTCGAATTCCGTGTTTTGTTTTCATTTTAAAGATTGTTTTTAATTTGTAATTTGTTCTTTTTTACTAACCTGAGTACAAGTATGCCGCATGCTGAATCAAGTATTAATGCAAATAGTGATCGGTGGGCTCGGCATATTTTTCTTTTCCTTATTTTTTAGGTATTTTTTTAATTTCATAAATCACCGAGCGCACCGATATTTACATAATTTAGTGCTTTTTTTAGATTGTTTTATGTAGGGTTGACATCAAGTAACAACATTTTGCTTGGCCATTAACGACTCAAAGTGTTTTCACATCTCCATCCTCCTCGTTGCGCGATACGTCGCATTAGAATCGAGTAATCTTCCAATTTATTTCGATCAAGAATCAGTGAATCCAGTTAATTTTTTATATTCTCATTCCAAATGTCAAAAAACGTCGGTTTTTTACATTCTTTCTTCAGATTTTCTTGAAAAGAAAACAAATCATGGAACTCTTCTTTATGCTCTCGAGGGTACTTACTTATAATTCTGCACGATGCCTGAAAATTCGCACAAAGCTGGCGCTCGATGCTAATTCTGAGAAGCGTGCATCGTTTTATAATACCATTATTATTATATTATATATACATATATAGAACGCACATAGTGCACCGCCAAATTTTTTCCTATTCTTGCGCTTTTCACCGACTTCGAGGCGGAAGAAAGTGCTCGATTTCCGTTGCGAACAGATTTTATTACCGATTAGTCAATTGCAGTTCAACTTGAGTAAAATTTAGCCCAGAAGGATGAAGTAGAAGTTAAGGAATGATTTAGTTTAAATAAAAGAGAGTTAATGTTTAATTTAAATGAACAACCCCATTTCAAATCAGGGACTCTGGGGTGCAGATATACAAATGATTTTATATAATTTTTCTAATTTGAAGTGTTTCTTTCTATTCACATATGGTACTGAAGTAAGAAAACGAGAAATATAATGTAATTAATTAGTGTAAGTTTATTAGTAACAATTAGTGATAATAAATTCTATTTCTTATTTTGGTGAAAGAATAATCCTCATGAAAATGAGATAGAAAAGTTAAAAGAAAACGAGGTTTTTCTTACTCCAACCTGATTAGATGGCACCTAATTAGTAATTAGTGCCCTAATAATTGTTTCTGTGTGTACCTGCAATGAATCCCGAACGCACTTCACTGTAGTTAACATTTTTCACTGAAGTACGAAGTGGAGAAATTTTCTATTTTAAATACAATACATGTAATTCCTTGCATTACCATGCAAATTGCCTAAATCTTAATCAGAAACCAACTTAATTTGCAGAAAATCAATTTCTAGAATTGAGCGATGAACCAGCTGTTAATTAGAAAGAAGTAAGGGAAACTATCAAACATGATAAACGCATATTGTTTCCCCGATTTCAAAAATTATATTTTAGTTATCTTGTTTCGGAAAATCGTTACATAGTCCTTTCTTCCCATATTTCTCCCTTGATAAGCTAGAGATGCAGTTCCATCCTTTTATCGAAGCACATGGTAGTCTAGCCTTAGATGTATTTATCAATAATCTCGTGTTTCCGTACTCCACATTGACTGTTGAGTGTAGAGTAAATTATGCATCCAAATTTGCGAGGATAAACAAATAAATATATGTTTAAACATTAAAAGTCGAGTCAGTTTTTTTTAACGTCACACACTCTTCACCTCGCGAGTACAAATACATTACTTTAGAGGAAAATACAATATTTCATACAAAGTTCATTACATATTCCCCAAAAATTGGCAAATCCAGGCAGTAAAGGATAATAACGATTCAGCAAATTCCTGTTGTGAGATCTTACCTGCTCACGACGATGCCGTTCTAACGTTGAATCCTCAGCTTTTTTCATTTACTTCTGTACTTCCTTCTTTTCGAACGAAATTTTTGACTTTGATTAATTGCAGCGTATTTTGTAGACAATAAGACGCTATCTCTTGATCGACCTTAACCAACTCATTACCAGATTCTTTGAATACAAAAAATCGTGCAAGCGTTTGTCGAAAATGAAAATTCTACATTAAAAATAACTCTGGATTTTCAAACAGGATAGACATTGTCTCTCTCCCAATTATCATATGAATTTCATTATCATTCAAAAATTATTTTGGCAATGTTCATTTTTAACGCGAATTCAACGACCGACAGCAGGGCGTGAGCACCGCGAACAAAAGACAGCTTGAGAGAGTGCAGACAAATCTTAAGAATGTTTGCCACCTACACACTAACTTTTACTCCTTTTTATTTATTAGTTTATTGACTATTAATTATTAAAGTATGAATTAGCCGAGAATAAAGACAAAGCTACCTAACGGAAATCCACTAAAGAACAAATAGACGTGTCGGCACGTGTAGTATCGTTAGGCTTAGGTGTAGGTGTGTAGGATCTAGGTGTAGGTAGCCTACCTACCCTGTCCTTTTATAAAATATAACGTGTTTGTACACACTCACGCACACATTAAAATTGTTTGGGCCGTGGCGCACATAGCGGTACAGCACTGCTTATCGTGTCACTATGCGTAGCCGCTGCCCGGTAGTCAAAACCTTTTCTCAGATTCCGTTTATAATGCAAATAATGTATTTTGATGCCTTCATTCAATGCAGCTCTACATCGTTCTTGTTTGCACTGCTGCACCACGTCGTGTTTGCGGCATGCTCTGTGCTTACAAACAGGACTTTAGGCAGTACTTTGCCCAAACGTGAGGTAGAGCGGTACGGAGAGCAAAAAAGAGATAGGGCAGTATTAAATGGAGACGTCGATTTCCTCCCCTTAAAACCCACTGACAAACTGACGAGACATGACTCACAATCGACTAAAAACAAAAACAAACACAATAAATCAAGTCCTGTTAAGTATAATGATGCGAGTGTTGTGTTCTGTTCTATCTCGTGGTGTAGGCCATATTCGCCAGTTGTATCCCTGAGATAATTGACCTGATCGGGACGCGAAACAAGTATGGCGGCACTTTGAAGAACGAGCGAGGTCGCAGGTGAGACACAAAAACCAAAATAGTCACCCCCAACTCATCCGGACCCTTCCTTCCACTTATCAGAGAGCGAGACCCTACTTTTCTGCACATTTGATTTTCTTTCCTCTTTTGTCTATGTCTCCATATTTTACAATTTTTC
The DNA here is from genome assembly GCA_932195095.1 of Andricus curvator. Lineage (NCBI taxonomy): Eukaryota > Metazoa > Arthropoda > Insecta > Hymenoptera > Cynipidae > Andricus > Andricus curvator. Next base: position 238,445 of record CAKNYM010051506.1, read on the forward strand.
TATTCATCTTCCTTTCAATATTAATCTATTTTCTATTCTGGTTTCTTCTCTTTTTAGTCTTTCTTTCTATATTTCTTCTCTTCATCCTCCTTTCCTTCTTATTCGGTATCCTTCACATATTTCCACTTGTTGCATACTTAGTGAAGAGTTAATGTTGCAGCGTTGTGACTGACTAATTAATCTGAATTCATTAGTGTAGTTTGACACTAGTAAATGACAGACATTGGCCCTTACCCGACGTTCGCCACAAAATCTCTTCCACTAAATATCTCTCAAAAGTTCACCGCAGATCTACCACACCCAGCAACTGGTGTTAGCTTGTTTGTTACACTAACCGCATTTGAGACAAATACCGCTTCAGCGTTGAACCTTTCTTCTCTACTAATCTTTTCTTTTCGATGAAGAACCATTGTCTAATTTTTCAATTTTAAATTTTCCTTTCATGACTGTCATGACTTTGATTCTTCGTCTAACAATCTTCCGACATCTTCTATAACTACTCTTTGCATCTAACGAATGAGTTTGAAATAGATTTTAAAACTAGTCTTTTATAATCTTATCATACCATTTGATCATTTATTTTGTTTCTTTAAAGTTGTTCTAAAAATTAAGAACTTATGCGAATATCGAGAGTGGTGTATTTTCAATATTAAGTAAATATAAATACAATATTAAATAAACGAGGAAGGTTCGCGGGCAGTGTTTATCTCCGAATGTGCGACATCAACACCCAGCATGCACCCTGCGATTCCAAAATGAATGCATTTAACCTACTATTGTAACCACATCAGTGTAATGACCTTGATGTTTTTTAGTCAGTATTAATGATCGTTTTCGTGTCATGTCCTTAAAAAAACCTCGAATGTAGGTACCGAAAATGCATATCAGTATGCATAGTGCAGGTCTGGTTAAGGGTGTTGGAAATTCGTCGCAGTAGCCAGTCTGATAATTCTTTTTTATGCGGAACGTATAAAACATACAAATTTCTCAGCTCTTGAGCTTCAATTCTTCCTCTAAGGAGCTGATGAGCCGAGAAAATTCTATTTTCAATATTGTTCGCATGAAATGAGAATTACAAATTGATTGCTGCAACGACTTTCCAACATCCTTAGGGTGGTTGTCGCACTAGGAAACAGCAAGTTGACTGTTAATTTGGTTTTCGAAAAACAATGAGATTTTTCTTCAAAAAACACAGTAACATGTCTTAAACATTTTTTTCGGAATAATTTCCTTCAATATCCTGTTTTCTAGCGGGAGAACCACCTAGAGGATGTTGGAAGGGCGGTGCAGGAGCAAATTTGGAATTCCCGTCTTATACAAAAAATATTCAAATAGAAATTTTTCCGTTTTCTCGCCCCAGGTATGTTTGAAATCAAATAAAGGTCGAAGAACGGAAAAATTACCCCTTTCTATATTTTTTAAGGTAAAAGGGAATTGGAAATTAGTTGCTAGAACGGCTTTTCAACACCCTCCTTTATCAAGGGTTCAAAGTGACTCGAGTGAGAGAGGGGATCTTACATTGTGAGCAACTTCTTATCAAGTTGGACGTCGCTTTGTAACCGATGCGAACATGGGTGCACTTCGAGTCGATCAACAATACTTACTCGCGACAGAACCTTACTGCTTCAACACAATTAACCTCTGTTAAAGTATTTTACATCTATTTAACATAAATTACATTTATTAACGTAACTTATATCCGTTTAGGTAACTTCTATCTATTAAGATACGAACTATGGACAACAACAATTATTTTCTCTAACCTTTCTCAGAGCCAACATATCTTCTACAATTTCAGACAGACTTTTGGGCAGTGCTTCTGACAATAACTACCATTTTTCGCAAATTAGACACTTTCTCACTTACTTTTTACTCACTCCTAACACTAAATACTTTTCTGACTGTCTTATTCTCTAACTATGCTTCCTCTATAATTATTTCAACGTGTTTATCTCAAGCGACAGAAATAACATTTCTTCAGTTGTGCGAGATAAAATGTAAAAAGATTCATGATCGAGCGTCCCATGCACTATGCAGAAAGCCGTTGTTTTTCAGGTCTTATCGTCAGTTCCAAAGAGTTCAACGGCGCGAATTTAGTTCGTAATTCTAAATCGTGCGCGCACTTCCGATGGATTGATTTTTGCGTTTTTTCCTTCTATTTTTGTTCCAGAGAGCGACCGAAGCACCCATTCACTCGTGCCTATTAAATTCAAAATTATATTTTTATTTTAGAGTACACAGTCGCAGAAACGTAGCCCAGACAGCATGGAATGACACAATATGATCACAGTTTCTTCTTCTATCGGCACTAACACTCTTGTTCTTCCTCGTTTGACCTAAAGCAATTTAGTAACAACGAAGTATGTAGTAATTAGACAAATAGTGTAGGTACACACTTGTGCTTGATCTTTTTCTTCATCGAAATCTACCAAGGAACAAGCCTGCACTTCAATAAGTTGTGACAATTCTACAGATAACTCTTTTATCTCTATAGTTATAATAATTTGTAAATACTTAGGTGTCTAATTGTTCAATTACATTAGTTGGCTAAAACGACTCACTCCATATCCTATTAAGTCCTGGTAAGTTTCGTCACTGAGCCTATTCATTCTATAGTAGAGACTGCTACAAAATAGGCTCATTGATTGATTAATATTTCCTTGTATCATTGTATCCATTGAAAATTTTGTTTGCTTGGTATCGTGTCGATCGATACCCGACGAAGTGGCAGGAATCGGGGATTTAATTTTCATAAAAGCTGGCTTTAAATCTTAATAGATTCTAATTTTAGAAATTTATTTATGTATGTATTTGAAATCTGAGTGTGTAAATCTGTTAAGAAATGAGTAGAATTTTTGAAGAGAAAATTCTCGGTTTGCCCGATTGGACTAAAAGGTTCAACGACTTGAACCTCGAAGATCGCGTCGCTCGATCCTATCCACTGATGAGGAGCCATTCACTGGTTTTATTTTTCTGCCGGACAAAAGGTTCGGTCAGCGCAATCTTCGAGAGAAACGTGAACTCGGACGAATTTTCACTAAGGCAGCAGACTAAACTGGTATCGATTCGATGTTGTGACAATGTGTGTATGTTCCTTTTCCCATGCTTTCTCTCGCTCCCTTCATCACAATCCAAACAATTTTTTAACTAATAATCACATTTCATTCTCTGTTATAACGTACATCGGGAGTGAATTTTAGAGTCGCTAGTTTGTTGATATTTCAAAGTAGATTACAATACACGTATGTTTTTTTCACCAAATAAACACATGAGGTCTGCATGTCTTATTTAAATCACTTTTATTGCTTATATCATCTTCATTTTAAATCCACGTCCAAGCTGAAGTGGGAGGTGTCACATCATTCAATGTAATCTGTTTTTCATTCCTATCATCATCAGTAAGAATAGAGACAATTATGCAAACCTCATGTCGAATACATCTTTGTAGACGCTTGCTTTTACCGAAAAATCACGACTGCTTTTGCTAATATTGTTAAGATTCCAGCTAACATTTCTTTTGTGTTGGCAGACACATTGTTGTGTGCGGCCACATCACCTACGAGTCTGTCTCGCACTTCCTCAAGGATTTCTTACACGAGGATCGCGAGGACGTCGACGTAGAAGTTGTCTTCTTACATAGGTATGCTAACTTTCATGATCATCTCTCAACAGAAGAATTTTTTCAAAACAATTATTCTATCACCTAAACTCTCTGAATAATGCGATCTTTCTTCCTTCGGAATCCAAGCTCCTAATTATAAGAGTACTCTTATAATTAAGAGCTTGTATATCACTAAAAATGGAGATCACAGAAAAAAATATATTACTAGTCATTGTTAGCGTCAAGAGAGTTTCTAGATTACAAAATATGAGTTACGAGATCGTAAATCATGAAGAACAGTAGGTACTAAATGTCAAAATGATTCAAATTCTTGCTATCTTCGTAGAAGAGAGTTTGTACTGCTGCAAAATAGTTTCAAATCCGGCAGCCTAACCTTGAGCGGTGATTGATCGTATACTTAAAAATATCCTCTTTGCATTTTCTAATCTATATTTAGAGATAGCGTGGTAAGTATAAATTTTCTCCGAGGTCTCGAGTGATCGATGCTACATTGCTGCACACAACACATAATATGAGGGTGATCAGACAAACTAAGGGAGGAAGGTGCATTTTCCCTAGAAAAATCTTATCGTTGTGCATAGGAATGATCAAGAACTGGTGGTCATAAACTTCCCGGAAGTCAAACTAAAACCTCTATTTGCTAAATATATTGAGGTTCATTTTGTTCTTTTTTAAAACCCTGTGTAGAATACACATTTCAGGGATCACAGTCTCTCCCCTTCATTACCTAATCCCCTTTTTTCCCCTTGAATTTGAAAAATCTTCTGAGACACCTAAAATCGAGAGTTTTCCCCTTTTTACCCCTTTTTTCACAAGTTTTCGATTCATTGTTTGAGAATCATAAACAAAAATTTAAGACATTACAAAACAAGATTAAAAGAGATTCTTTTTGATGATATACCAATTTTTAATATTTCTTGAACGATTTATTTACTAATTCTGTAGATTTAAAAGACATCTTTGACATCGAAGAAATCGCTAACGATTCAGTCGAGAAAATAAAACACGAAATATAAATCAATTCTGTAGTTGCAAATCAAAAACGTCATCTAAAAGCAGGCGAAATAGGGAGTTTTTTTCCGAAAAATAGGCAAATAAATTCTTTGAAATAAAATTAATGTAGGTATTACTATTGGACTCAAATTGAACAGTTTCAAATTTTTAATATTTCAAATAAAAATATTGCCTTTTTAAACAAAATCGAATAATTTTTAACCAAATAGTAGAATTTTGAACCAAAGAGATGAATTTTCAATTCAAATGATGATTTTTCAACAATAAAAAATTAATTTTCAAATCATAGTTCAACTTTGAATGAATTTTCAACAACAAAAAGTTCATTCTAAACTGAATAGTTTAATTTTCTTCTAAGTTGTTAAATTTGCAATTAAAAATGACGAATTTTCTACACCAAACATTAATTCTCAATAGAAAAAAGAATGTTCAACAAAATAGTTGAATTTTTAACCAAAGAGATGAATGTTTAATCCACAACAATTTTTCAGTCAAGAAAAAACAAAAATTTTAACAAATTCATTGAATTTTCAAGCCAAAAAGACAAATTTTCTATAAACCCAAGTAGTTGAATCTTTAACCAAAAAAGATTAGTTCTTGACAAAAAATGTCATAGTTGATATTTAAAAAAAGGATGTTAATTTTCAATCAAAAACAGTTGAATTTGTCTGAAAAAGACAAATTTTTATTAGAATAGTTGAATCCTCTACCAAAATAGTTCAATTTTCAAAAAAAGGATTTACAACAAAATATGTGAACTTTCTACCAAAGAGATAAATCTTTAACCAAGAACAATTTTTCAGTAAATAATTAACAGAAAATTCAACCAATTTAATGTATTTTCAAGCCAACAAGACAATTTGAAAAAAAAAATTAATTTTCAACTATATAGTTAATTTTCAACCAGGGAGACGAATTTCAACAAAAAAATTGAATTTTTAATAAAGTAGTTAACATTTTAATAGTAATAGTAATAATATATAATAGTAAAATAATAATATAAAATAATATATAAATATATTATAATATATATAATTATATAATATAATAATATAATAATAAGTAAAATATAAATAATAAAATAATAGTAATAGTTGATATTTCAACGAAAGAGGATGTTTATGTTATATTAAAAACAGTTGTATTCATTAAAAAAAATACAAATATTTTAATAAAATATTATAATTCTCTACTGAAAGAGTTTAATTTTCAACAAAAGAAAAAAGAATTTCCAACAAAATTGTTAAATTTTCAACCAAGGAGATGAATCTTCAGCCAAGACAGATTTCTGAGTCAAGAAAAAAAAATTCAACCAAGTGGTTCAATCTTCTAGCCAAAAAGACGAATTTTCATTTGAGAACTTGAATTTTAAACCAAGAAGATTTTTCAGTCAAGAAAGAAAAAAATGTCAACCAAGTTGTTGAATTTTTAAACTATGAAGACGAATTTTCTACAAAACAGTTGAATTTTGATCTGCTTCATTTTTTTCTGATGTATTTTTATCAATAGAAAGGCCTGAAGTATTCAACAGATTTTTCAAAGCTAGCTAAAATCCAAAAATAAATAGAATTCCATGTGATATAAAAAGTTTTTAAATAATAAATAAAAACCTCCTTTGATCGCTTTTTTTTCGAAAAAATTCTCCTCTTTACTTAAAATTGAACTGCTGAACCGCTGTGATCCCTGATATTTTGATTTTGTAGGGTTATCGTTTGACCTAATTTTCGGTTTGTTGAATGTCAATGGATTTTTATTTCTATCGAATTTTCGTTTGACCTAACTTTCTTTTGTATGAATTGCTATTAGAAATCATTTTCATTTATCCAAATTGTTGCTGCATTTTTGGTTGACCGAAGCCTAATTCCTAGGTCAAGTAACAGTTTAAATGATGATCCAGACAATTAAATGTTAGCTCAATCGACATAGTTGGGCTAATTAAAATAATCCCAATTGTTTAATTCAACAAACCTTCAATGTATCATTATGAATTTCATTTAATATTAAATATCGTTTGTACTAAAACTGGGTAATTTGTATTGAAACTGAGGTCAAACGACTCTTATACTCAAGTAAAATTTATGATACTACATCAAAACTTCGTTAAATTCAAAAATAAATAAAATGCCCCATAAAAATTGATTGAGTATATTTTTTTCTGAATAAAGTCGTTGATCTTCGAGGCTTATTTGCTCGATGTAATTATCACACCCCAAAGTCACTTAAGTCAAGGATTTTTCACACACACATCCACTTCCACATTGTACTGAAACCTCGTTTCCTGGTACTATAAGGCTCTATAGAATGGTCACCTTCAGATAAAAAGTTTTACCAGGATTTTCCCAAAGAGTCAGTTGAACGTGATCGGTCCCTCGGGACGTCTGATCACCCCATCGTAAGGAGTGGCCTGTGCTTGCAGGAAAGAACCTGATCTCGAATTGGAGGGTCTTCTCAAGAGGCATTACACGACCGTGGAGTTTTTTCAGGGAACCATGATGAATGCCGTGGATCTGGAGCGCGTCAAGGTACCCTCAACCCTAGAACCACAAAATCCCACCAAATCACATGACTCCTTTTTCTCCAATCCTGAATCCTCTTCTTCCCCACGTGCGCGGATCTCAACATTTCTACTACAGATTTTGTAGGTTCTTACCGATTTTCGTCTGGATTTACGCCACCAAGTTGACCAATTGATCTCTGCTCGTAAATCTCTATTTTCAATTATCATAATCGCTCTCGTCTTTATTATTACAGTTTTACTGATCTGTGTACATTCATTGCATTTATTAAAATTAGGTTGTGTAAATAGAGATACATATACTGATCATAGGTAGCACACGAAAAGTAACATACAAAGGGTGGTTAAAATAATCGATTTTCGAATCTTTTTTATTTCGACTGCTAAATTTGTTAATGGACCAAAAAATAATTATCTCTTGCACTCCCTGAAATTTTCCTTCTAATGTAGATTGAGAAAGGGTGTGTCACTTTAAAGAATGTGCAAATAAAATGTAAAAATGTATGACTAAGGTCAAATTAAAAGTTTAGTCCTTTATTGAAAACGCTTCACTGAATGCGAATCGACAATAACTTTATTATTTTTTCTTTTATAAGACCCCTTTATTCAGCATCAAAAACCACCACATGCTGAATTAGATTAGAGCTTGGCGATGTATTGAAGTTTCTTACCATTTTTTTAAACAGTTTTGCCCTAAATCATCACTAATCAATCTTCGCTACATTTTGATTAACGTTTTAAATCATTTCTTATTATTTAAAGAATTTTATTTTATTTAAATAATTGATTCTTAGCCAGGAGTTGCAAAATGAAGAGACCGAATCCATTGTAAATCTCTTGTCGAAAAAATATGTTGTTTTTTAGAGGAAAATAGGCGACTAGTATTTTTCCGATTTGAGAGAAAAAATGTTCTACGAAGTTATAAGTATTTAAAATTTTAAGGTTGCTTTCCAAAAAAATACAAAATTCATCTTTAAACCTTTGTAACTTTTGAGCTAATTGAGATATTTAAGTTTTATTTTCTAACTCTGGTGACGTTAATTATCCTCTTTCGATGCCCGTCAGGCAATTAGCTAAATATTGAAATTTAAAAAAGGCGTCAGTTTTTCTAAAATTACTGAAAGTAGATTTTTTCAAAAACCAGTTTTGTGGCAACGAAAATGCAGTTCTCGAGAAATTTATTTTTCGAATTTTTTTTACAAACAGTGACAGAATTGACCAAATGCTAACAAAAAAGCTTAGCTCATTTCAAAAATTTCGACAAAAAATACTTATCAATCTTTTATGATATCTTTGACGGTTTGCGAGAAAAAAATGCAATTTTTCGTAAACAAATAATTCTTTTGGCCACAAAAATAATTTTATTTAAATAAAACTTCCAGATGATTCTCTCTTTACCAACGCGATTTTTGTTTAAATTGTATATAATAAAAAAAGTAAGGTTTTCTGTTAAATTCTACTTTATCTTTCCGGTTCATTTTTGAAAACATAGAAAGTCGATTTCATAGAAAAACCAATTTTTTATTTTATTCAATATTTTCTTTAAATGCATGCTTATATAAGAAAAAAATTCTGTAAAACTTATGCTCGTCAACTCATTTTTGTAGCCACGAGAATCCTTCTTTCAAAAACATGAGTTTTGAATGAATTTTTGTTCGTGAACAGTGCAAGATATTATAAGAGCGTAATAGCGTAATTAATGTAAATTTAATTTTTTGAAAAAAAAAAATTCCTTCGATCAAAAAAATAGTTTGGCCTAAATGAAGATTATAAAAAAAATTTCGCCATTCGAGTACTAATTCAGCAATTAAATGTAAGCAAAAAAACGTGTGGTTTTCCAGAAAATCTACTTTAAATATTTTTAGAAAAGCCGGAATTATTTAGTTAATTCTCAAGATTTTGTTAATTTTTTATTCGGGAAATTTTTTTTCCAAACGGTAAGACACGTCTTATCTTATTACCTATGAAAAACAACATATTTCAGAGTCGTTTGATTCTGTGATTAAAAACACATTCTATCGATTAGGAAAATACCATAATTTTGTATAGACAAATGTTTAAACAATTAAAAATTTGGTGAAAAGTTATAAAAAATATCACATATCGATTAGTAATGATTACGGTGGATTGAAAGTGTTGAAATAAATCGAATCATTTTCCCCGATAAAAAATAAGTTGTCGGTAGGAATTCGAAAGAATTACAAAAAAAGATTTTAACGGATAATGTGTTCTGTTCGCTTTTTGAATTTGAAAATTCAATAGATATTTCTAATTGCCGAATAATTGTGATAAATTTGTTGTAAGTAGAGTTTTATGTAAGGAACAATTATAAAAAATTCAAATGGAAAACAATTATGCAAATTAATTTTTTTCAAATGTGAAAAAAATATCTTTAGAATTATTTATCTGCAGTTTTTTTTTATATTGTATATATCGAAAAGTAAGTTTTTCTAGTTTAAATAAAAAAACATGCAGTTATTTTGTTATTATGAAAAAAATTTGTTGTTTTTCTCAATTTTTGATTTTTAAATTCAAAAAATAAACAATTGATATTAACCAATTTAAAAATTTTTGTGTTACTTCTTTCGTATACCGAACCAAAATTTTTTTGCTTGGCTCTGCTAAATTTATGGGAGTATGAGGCAAGCGTTTTCATAAAACGATTATGCTCTTTTTAGGGTATCAGTTCCTTTGGTCCATTACAAAGTTTGGTAGACGACATGACAAAAATATCGAAAATGGATTTTTCACTGCTATAAATCGAAACCACCCTGATATAAATACGATGGGTTATTCCAAAAATATTTTTTAAATTCTCGTACAAAAATTCTGCCATATTCTTGAAATAGTCGTGCAGTCGAATTTCAAACATTCTTTGGAACGACCCTCTGTACATACACTACCGACGGATAGTATCGGGCCACTGACTGGGTGAGCTATTGATAATTTAGCCTTAACATTAGAAAATGATAGCACAGTCCAGATTATAGATAAAAATATTTTTGACAAAACGGTTTGAAAGATTATTAAATTTTGCGTTACATACGCCCTCTTTAAAATAATGAAGCTTTTTGGATATTGAATTAGCTTCTGCCAAGTGTTGAAGTTGAAGTACAAAATTTCTTAAAAATCGGAATTTCATTTTTGCCTTTCTCACATGCTAATTCAATACCCACAAGGTCAGATTACTTCAAATAGAGGTCATTTGAGGCAGAATGTGATAAGCTTTGCAACCGTTTTTAAAAATATTTGTATCTATACTCTGGAAGGTGCTAATTTCAAGGCTAAAAAATCAAGGCTAATTTTTAAAAGATCAGTCAGTTAGTTGTCCGATACTATCCGTCGGTAGTGTATGTCACATTTATATAATAACTATACATTATTTATGAATTCTATACATTTATATAAACTGACTAAACATTTACACAAAAGCATACTCGATCAGTCAAGGTTTTTTTTCTGGGATTGTTTATACTCATTGAATTCTCTAGATTTACTACTTCACGCGAGGTGAGGCTGTCTCTCATCGCCGAGTCGTTGACAAGTCTCGACACTTTTCATTGTAGTCAGTCTTTCAGTCATTCACTGAGCTTTTACAATCCGCTAAAGCAAGTAGTTTTCTTAGAATTTACTTCTTCAAGTAAAACGATTCCCGGAGTTTATTCTCAAACTGACGTCAAGTACCACTTTATGCTTTACCCCATGAATATAAAGCGAAGCGACGAGAGGCGGCTACACGTAGAAGCAAACGCCTGCGACTGCATGGTATGCTGTATTGAGCTATGGAGCCGGATCACCGTGCAGTAGATTGATTTAGAATTATTACTATCAATATATCGATCATTCTCTGCGGCTTTCAATTTACAGAAATAGTAAATTGATCACGGAAGAAAGTGAATTTCGACGTGTACAAATGAGAAGGTTCTATCTCAAAGTTTTCAAATTGGAAGGTTCTATCTCAGAGAGTGCAAATTGAAAGGTTCTATCTCGGAGAGTGCAAATAGAAAGATTCTATCTCGGAGACATGTATCGTACAATTTATTTGTCAACAAGCTTCTAGATTTTTGAAAGAGAAAGATTGTCATTCGTACTTCCGAGATAGAACCTTTCAGTGTCAATGTACCGAGTCAGAACCTTGTCATTTGGGCACGTTGCACAATAGGACAAAGAAAGTTTCTACGGACAATTAATTTAAACGCCTTTTTTGAATAAAAGCTTCTGAAATTTTGAAAAGAATTAAAAAAAACTATCATATATCTGCGCTGAAAGTGTCTAGAAATAATTTTCAGTGGGTGGGAATAATTTAAAAAGATTGTTTATCACGTTATAAACAAATTATTGAAACAAGTTGTTTTTCGGGATTGGCACTGTCAACCTAATTGAAATCCATAGTTTTGGCATAAAATTTTATATAAATAATGTTTTCTTGCAATTGATTAAAAATAGATGGTATTTTGGAATTATTTAAACAATATTCATGAACAAATTCAGAGTTTGCCTATTTTTCAACGAATACGCTCAATTTTTTTTACAGAATCGACTAAGAATGTCTTGTAGAGGGCTCCTTTGTTTTAATACTTTTATTATTCATACAAATTGTTTAAATAATTAATAACTATCGTGAGTTTGAAAAGTATTATAGCAAAGAATCACAAGCAAGACATTTTTAGTCGATTTCGTTAACAAAAATTAAGCGTATTCGTTGAAAAATAGTCAAACTATGAATTTGTTTAAGAATATTATTTAACTAATTACTAATTTTTGTGAATTTGGAATTTATAATATTGAAAAGTCATCGTAAAGACATTCTTAGTTGTTTCCATACAAAAATTAAGCTTATTGGTTGAAAAATAGCTAAACTTTGAATTTGTAATAAAAATTGTTTAAATAATAATGAATTCTTATAAATTTGCAAAGTGTCATAGCAAAGAGTCATCGGAAAGATGTTCCTAGTTGATTCCATAAAAAATTGAGCTTATTCCTCAAAAAATATCCAAATTGTGAATGTGTTTATAAAAATTGTTTAAACAAGTGCCAAATAGCATCTATTTCCAATCAATCATAATGAAATCATAATTTCTCTGACATTTTATACCAAAAATCTGGATTTCAATGAGCTGAAGAGTTTTATTCCTGAAAAAAAGAACTTTTCTTTACTAATTTGTTTATAACATAATAATTTTTTTTCAATCATTGTCACCCACTGGTACTTCTGAAAAGTTGGCAAAGAACATGTCAACTTTGTTTATTATATAAAAAATTAGAGAAAATTTTTATCAGAAATCTAAACACACAAATTTTTTCGAAATTAGAAAACTTTTATTTACAAAAATGTCAAAATCGAATAAATGGAAACAATTGCAAATTAATTTGTCCACAGAAAGTTTTTTTCTCCCACTGTGCAACGCACGGTGTGCCAAAAAGCACTTTATAGGACAAAAATTGCTCTACAGTTCAATTTTCAATAGATTTTGATGAATTTTTTTAAATAACCATAAGGCTTTCAGGTTTTATTCAGTTTTAAAATTAAATAAAACAGCTTTTAAATCAGTATAATTACTGAAAAGAAATGATTTATAATTTGTTGGAATCAGAAATTTGCTTATATAATGTTATAAACAAATTAATGAACAGGAGTCATTTTTCCGTGATTTTCAATGATTAGCTATTGAAATTCATCATTTTTGCATCAAATATACGTTTATAAGTATACGCATCCAATCTACGTTTACGATTACTTAAAAAAATCAGATGTTTTTCAAAAATTGAAACAATTTTTGTAAATAAATACACAATTTGACCATTCCTGCATGAATAGGCTTAATTTTTTTTGCAAACTAAATTGGAAATATCTTTTATAGAAATTGTTTAAATAAATCACAGTCATTGAAAAGAGATTTTCAGTATATTCTGCGAAAAAATTGAGGAAATTCATTCAGACATTGTCAAATTGTGAATTTGTTTCAAAAAATTGTTGAAATAATTGTAAAAGAGCAGATCCTATTAACCAATTTTAATCGTACATTAACTTCTCTCATATTTTCTGCAACAACTATGCATTTCAACAACAAATCATTGAAAATGAAGAAAAAATGACTAGTTCATTAATTTGTTCATAACTTTATAGCACAAATTTTCTTATTTCAAAACATTATAAATTATTTCAGCACAGTTATTATACAGGTGTAAGACATATTTTATTCAATTTGAAAACCTTCAAAATAGCGTCACACTTCAAAAATAAAGTGAAATAGAATAATTGTATGCAGTATTAAATAAAAAAATGTTGCTTTGCCTGGAATCATTTATTAGCAGTTTCTTGTTGTACCTGGAAGCCTTATGATCATTGAAAAAATACACAACCGACAGATAGTATCGGACCGCTAACTGGGTCACCTATTAAAAATTATCGTTGACCTTCAAAGATGATAGCGTCGAACAGAATATAGATTAAACTATTTTAAAAACCCATAGAAGGATTCTTAAATTCTGCATTTAATGAGCCTAAGTCAAAGTAATTTGGCCTCACGGGTATTGTATTATCGCGTAAGAAAGACAAATCTGAAATTTCGGATTTTAAGGAATTTGGGTTTCAACTTCTGGCAGAAGGATGCTTAATGAATTTATCAATATATTTTACAATAGTGATCTTTGGAATTTGGCCTTTCATTTGAGCCATTAAGCATTTAAAAATCTTCACGGGTTCATGAAAAAATAATTTTTGTACTCCTGCTAAAAGTTGAAGTAAAAATTTCCTAAAAAATTGCAATTTTATCTTTGTTTTTCTCACGCTATAATTCAATACCCAAAAGGCCAAATTATTTCATCTAAGACTCATTTCATGTAGAATTAAATAAGCTTTCCCATGGTTAAAAAATATTTTTATCTATATTCTGGACGGCGCTATTACCTTTCAAGGTTAAGGCTAATTTTTATCAGGTCACTCGGTTAATGGTCCGATACGATCGGTCGGTAGTATCGGATAGTATTGAACTTTTAAGCGATGTCTGTCCAAAAAAAAAATTGCTTGGTACACTCTGCGTCGATCTAAATTCAATAAAGTTAGAGAAAGGTCCTTATACATATATTTGAACATGTAATTTTATGCATTCGGTTAGAAGGATTTGAATTTGTCTTTAATTCAAACTCATGTTATAAAGTGTTATTGAAGAAAGACACTAATTTGGATGATAAATTCGTTACTTGGAATCTATGGTCGAGTGCATAAAGCTCAAGCATCGTTTACTTAAGCTGTATTTAAATTTGTCATTTCGACAGCTATTTGCTTTATGATTTACACTCGCAAAGGCGACTGAGCTGAACCTAGAGGTGAATGTTGTTATTTTAAAGCAAAATTTATATCGTTTTGTCGGATTGGATGAAATAGGAAGCCACCAGACCTCGAACTGGAGGGACTATTCAAACGGCACTTCACCACCGTCGAGTTCTTTCAGGGGACCATCATGAACCCCATTGATCTGCAGCGGGTCAAGGTGAGTTTATGATCAGTCAGCAACACGATCGCAAGAAACTTGCACCTACCATTGTCGGACCTGACGATATTTCTCTTTGTGTTGACGACCTATTATCTGAGCCATTGAGATGTTGTGACTGACTCGTTATCCTCTTTATCGTGAGGAGCAGCAGTTTCCATTCCATTTTTTTTATTCAAGTGTTTTCTCTTCGATTTTTGTTATTTACTGGTGCTTGACTCTCTAAGAGAAATAGCCATCAAAATCATGAATTGAAAATTAAGCTATGATTAAGTCCACTTTTTGGCGAAATTGAGTTCTATTCCAAAATCGCATTTTCTCGCCTTTTTTCACCTATTTCAGTGAAAAAATTAAGGTTTCGAAGTTCTTACCCAAAAATTTAGTATTTAAGTGTGTTCAAATATTTGACAATTTCAAAGAATTAAAAATAAATCAATGAATTATACTAAAATGTTCCATTATTTGGATTTTGTAGTCCCGGGCAGAATCCCTTATAGTTTCAGTCGGGTGTCCGTCCGTTGTATTTTTTTTCGGGGAAGGAAGTGAGGGGAGGAAAATTGGAGGTGAGCAGGTAGTGGAAGAGAGGACATGGAAGTGCGGCTGGGTTGGAGGGGGTAGGGGAATTAGGGAAAGTGATGGGAAGGGGTGGGGAAGGGGAGGGGAAGAAGCATTTCTAAAGGATGAGAGGGGTGGAGAAGGGAGTATATGAGATGGTAAGGAAGCTGGTAAGTATGGGAGAGTAGTGAGAGCAAGGGGTTTGAATATCAGATTAGTCAGATTAGGGTCAGATAGGGCAGCATATGATAGAAGAGAAGGGGCAAGAAAGGGGGGAAATCGGGGGAAGTGGGATGGTGGAAATGTGGATTGAAGTAAGTATGGGAAATAGGTAAAGGGATGGGGATAGGGCGACTAGAATCAAAGGAAAATCGTTGATAATTAGGGAGGAACATCAGGGGTGGGAGTCAGTAGGGATGAGAAGATAGTTCGGGTCAGATAGGGCCGCAAATGGTAGAAGAGAAGGGGCAAGAAAGGGGGGAAATCGGGGGAAGTTAGATGGTGGAAATGTTAATTAAAGTAAGTATTGGAAATAGGAAAAGGGATGGGGAAGGGGCGACTAGAATCAAAGGAAAATCGTTGATAATTGGGGAGGAACATCGGGGGTGGGAGTCAGTAGGGGTGGAAAGATACTTATAAGATAGGAGGAAGTGAGGGTAAGTATGTGGTGGGCAGTAGGTAGACGGGAAGTCCCGGGTAGGGATATTAGAGTATAGATGGGAAATATGTGAAGTAATAAGGAGAATAAGAGTAGGGACGGTTAGGTGGCGAATAGAAGTAAGGTGCAGTGGATGTGAGGGGAGAAGTGATAAAATATAATCGGATTGTATAGAATCGACACAGATAAGACAGGAAAATATAGAAGAGAAGGAGTGAGAAAGGGGGGGTGCAGGGAGAAATGATGTTGGGAAAGGGAGGTAGGAGATGGAAGGTAAATGGCCAGGGTGGTGAATTATAGTAGAGATGGGAAAAAGGGGAAATCTTTGGGGAAGGAAGAATGGGGTCGAGGGAGAAGTGTTGAAAATTAGGGAGGGGAATCAGGGAAGGGGGTAAGTAGGGATGGGAAGGGGATTATGAGATATGACATGATAGTATAGATTATGAATAACCGGAGGGAGGCGTAAATAGGAGATGGGAGTAATATAAAGGGGGAGTGAGGGTAAGGAGTGATAAGAGAGGGTCGGATAAGATGGTAGCAGATAGAATAGGATAGGAGAGAAGAGTATGGGTGTGCAGGTGTGGGGAGGGAATGGTAAGTGAGGGACGGGGGAAGTGATAGGAAGAAGGTGAAGATATGAACAAAATTATATTATTATCAAAATTAAGAAATCTTGTACTCTTACTACAAGTTTTTTCTATAAAATAGTGTTATTTCTTTATAAAATAAATGAAAATATATATTGCAGATGATTTCCTTAACGATTTATGTAGTTACTATTTTTATTTATAATCCGAAGTAAAGCTAAACGGCGCTAAGTTGATCGCCGTCCCTTACAATCTTACATTATCATATACAAATCATTTACTCAATCGGTTGTAAAATATTCCTCTAGAAAGTTTTTTTGCTTCTTCTGTGAAAGGACCCCGCACCAAATGTACAGAAAAAAGCCTTATGATAAAAAATTCTAAAAAAAATTTTTTCTTGTATTTTCGAACCTGCAAACTAAAAATTCGAAAGAAAAATGTCAGAAAGATGGACAGTTTTTAGACAAACACTTGTCCAAAGTTTCGATTTTTACATGTATTTTAATGGAAAAATGCTTATTTTAGCAAAATGTTTTTTTTTTCTCAAAAACGCTATGATAGATTTGACTAAAACTTTTATATTTTGACGATCAGGCGTACCGAATCAAAAGATCCATACCCACGAACTAGAAATATTAACGATTCTTTGGATATACAGCATGTTTTTGGGGGTGTTTTTGTACCCTAAACATCCAAATAACATATGTAAATCATCATTTCTTAGTGACTAAAATAAATGGAGATTTTTATTCATCTTCTACGGCATGAAACGACTTTTCAATAAGTGGAGTAAGCGTACATAGCAAGAATATGTTTTGACTTAATTTTAGGGGATGTTTTACCATCCCTTAAACAATGAGTCTGAAGTTCCTAACGCATTAATCAATAACGAAAAATAATTTTATTTTTAAATGCATGAAAGCTGATATTTTATGACAGAAAATAGTCGCGTACAACCCTAAAAGCTTCCCAAAGCACTTTCAACCCCTTATCAGATATAAAACCCACCCAAACTACCCCTAAATATTTTTAAAATTCAACAAAACCAACCTAATTCAAAAATCCGCCCAATTTTTGCTGATAATAATTTCAATTGATGCCAAAGGGGCACACATACAGTCCCAGCCCTTCAGCACATGTAGAACTCACCCCAGCCACCCCCGAATATTTTAAAAGTTCAATAAAGTCACCCTAATTCAAAAATACGCCAGGTTTTTCTGATAATGGTTTCAGTTGATGCCAAATGGACAAAAAAGTGTCTCAATCCCTCAGCACATATAGAACTCACCCCAGCAACCCCTAAATATTTTAAAAATTCAATACAATCACCCTAATTTCAAAGTACACCAGGATTTTTCTGAAAATGTTTTCAGTTGATGCCAAATCTAAAATGCCAAAACTAAAATGATCATTTTCCATTAAAACACATGTAAAAATTGGACCTTTGATAAGTGCGTATCTGGAAACTGTCATTTCTTCTTACTTTTTTGAATTTATTGAATTTTTAAAATATAAAAAAATATTTAGACTTGGATGAGTTCCACATGTACTGAGGTGTTGAGACTTTTTGTGTGAACCGTTCGCATCAATTGAAAAAATTATCATCAAAATCCTGGATTATTTTGGAATTGGGCGGTTTATATTGAATTTTAAAAATATTTGGGGGTGACTGGGGTGAGTTCTATACGTGCTGAGGTTTTGAAACATTTTTTTGCCCATTTGGCATCAACTGAAAACATTTTCAGAAAAATCTTGGTGTACTTTGAAATTAGGGTGATTGTATTGCATTTGAAAAATATTTAGGGGTGACTGGGGTGAGTTCTATACGTGCTGAGGGTTTGAAACTTTTTTTTGCCCATTTGGCATCAACTGAAAACATTTTGAGAAAAGTCTTGGTGTAATTTGAAATTAGTGTGATTGTATTGAATTTTTAAAATATTTAGGGGTTGCTGGGATGAGTTCTATATGTGCTGAAGAATTGAGACACTTTTTTCTCCCTTTGGCATCAACTGAAAACATTATCAGAAAAACCTGGCGTATTTTTGAATTAGGGTGACTTTATTGAACTTTTAAAATATTCGGGGGTGGCTGGGGTGAGTTCTACATGTGCTGAAGGGTTGGGACTTTATGTGTGCCCCTTTGGCATCAATTGAAATTATTATCAGAAAAAATTGGGCGGATTTTTGAATTAGGTTGGTTTTGTTGAATTTTAAAAATATTTAGGGGTAGCTTGGGTGAGTTTTATATCTGATGAGGGGTTGAAAGTGCTTTAAGAAGTTTTTAGGGTTGTACGCGACTATTTTCTGTCATAAAATATCAGCTTTCATGCATTTAAAAATAAAATTATTTTTCGTTATTGATTAATGCGTTAGGAACTTCAGACTCATTGTTTAAGGGATGGTAAAACATCCCCTAAAATTAAGTCAAAACATATTCTTGCTATGTACGCTTACTCCACTTATTGAAAAGTCGTTTCATGCCGTAGAAGATGAATAAAAATGTCTATTTATTTTAGTTACTAAGAAATGATGATTTACATATGTTATTTGGATGTTTAGGGTACAAAAACACCCCCAAAAACATGCTGTATATCCGAAGAATCGTTAATATTTCTAGTTCGTGGGTATGAATCTTTTGATTCGGTACGCCTGATCGTCAAAATATAAAAGTTTTAGTCAAATCTATCATAGCGTTTTTGAGAAAAAAAAACATTTTGCTAAAATAAGCATTTTTCCATTAAAATACATGTAAAAATCGAAACTTTGGACAAGTGTTTGTCTAAAAACTGTCCATCTTTCTGACATTTTTCTTTCGAATTTTTAGTTTGCAGGTTCGAAAATACAAGAAAAAATTTTTTTTAGAATTTTTTATCATAAGGCTTTTTTCTGTACATTTGGTGCGGGGTCCTTTATCTTTTTATTCTTATTTTAAATTATCATTTTTTTTTAAATTCTTGAAATATTAATTTATTAGTTTCAATGAGTTATTCACTAAGTAATATGTTTTTTATAAATGTTTAGAAGTAGTAATTTTCATTGTTTATAAAAATATTGTCATTCTTATTATAAATTTCTTAACACAAAACTTTTTTCTTTTAATAACACATAAGAATTCTGATAAAATAACTGAAATTCTTTGTTTCAATTCTAATTATATGTTTATTTTCAAAACAACCCTTCACGGGTAATTAAATTTAGGAAAATTAACGTTAATTAATTTTTAGAATCATTTTGGGACTGTTTAAGATTACAGGGCAGCGGTTTAAGTTGCTTTTCTGAATAAAACAAAAACAATACGAACATTTATCTTGAAATGAGCTATTATAACAATTAGGAGAAATAAAATAAACCTTGAATTCGTTATAAATATGTTCAAAAAATGTCCACAAAATTTTACATGTGATGGAAGTAATTTTTATATAATTCTTTGATTTATTTTAACAACTTTTACAGTAACAAATATTTATTAATTTTGAATATCAAAATACTCGTATATGCATTTTCTTTCTACAAGAAGTTATGCATCAGTAAGTAAACTACTTAATAAAATACAAAAATAAGAAAAATGAACATTCGAAACTGCTGCTCACGAGGCATTAACATTCGAGCGTTAATACAAGCCAATGACAAGTGCTGATGTTTCCAGGACATGATTGTTGCCTGTATGTTAACCCTTCATTCCTAAAATAATATTTGCCATCGTTAATCGCCGTTAACCCTCTAACGCGAAAACGAGCGTTCCAATCTCTTTACGAGTTTCACGCCCTCCTAACCAATTTTATTCTCATATTATCCAGCCAAAATTGCCGAATTTGCGATTATGGTCCAAGTTGGCCAATAAATTTGACAATGAATGTTTGGCATCGATCCACTTGACCCATCTTAACCCGCTTTAGAACCATTCAGTCTCATACTTTGACCGCCTTAAGAGCCCCTTTTAAGACACTATATATATAATACATATTTACTTCTTCTCGATAAAATGATCATGTACGCGAATTATCCATAGACATTGGGGTGGCGTTTATTTATATTGTAAAAATAATAGTTTTTAACTTTTTTTCTCATCCTCTAGTATTTTCCGAATGCCCAAAAAAATGATCTTCGAAAAATTGGTATCAATCCGAGCCTCAAAGAATATAAAGTTCTCAATTTACTGACATGAGAAAATGACACGAGAAACATGACATGATAAGCATGACATGAGAAATACGACATGAGAAAAAGACAACTTGTTTTCAATGTGTGATTGTAACGCGAAAATATGCTACTAACGTAATTAATAACCTAATATGTTTTAGATTTTCACTTATTTTTAACTACTTTTCAATTTTTTAACCAATTTTAATTGTTTTAAACAATTGATTTCTTGTAGGAATCGCAAAATAGAATGTTTAATATATTATAGATGCTGGGAGTCTTACAATGAATGTAAATAATGCTATTATTTTTTTAAAATCATTTCTACACTGTTTGAAATGTATAAAAATACTTATATGTTTAAATATATAGATTATTCAAAAACAAACAGAAAAAATGTAGTTCTTTAGCAATTTTTCAACAAATTAGGGTATTCTTATGCACCTTCTAAAAAATTCTAAATAAAAAATTGATTGAATAATCTTTATATATAATAAATGAATGAATAAATAAATAGATAATCATAATAGATGAGTCTGTAAACAAATAGTTTTTGAACCAAAATGATTGATTATTAACCAAGAAGATTAATTTATCCAAAAAGAGGAATTTTTAACAGAATACATGAACTTCAACTTTTAACCAAGTATTCAAATTTCAATGAAAAAGATGCGATTTTTGAATAAAAAAACAGTTGAATTAATGAAAAAAAGACAAATTTTCAATATGATATATACAGTTTGAACCAAATAGTTGAATTTCAAACCAAAAAGATGAATTTTTAACCAAGAAGATTAATTTTTCAACAATAAAGGAATTCCCAATAGAATAGATGAATTTTAAACCAAAAAGATCAATTTTCAATCAAAAATATTAATTTCATACCAAAAAAGACGAATTTTGAAGAAATACATGAATTTTTAATTAAAAAGGATCATTTTCCAACCAAAAGTGGAACAGATAAATTTTCAATTAAAAATTAATTTTTAACCGAAAAAACTAATTTTAAACAAAAAATTTCAAGTTTCAACGAAAAAGATGAATCTTCAACCAAAAAAAAAAAAATAATAAACTCGTTCAACTTTCCTCCAAGTAGTTAAATTTCAGCGAAAAAAGGATGTTATTGTTATGTAAAAAACAGTCGAATTCACCTAAAAAAAAAGACCAATTTTTAATAACATAGATATATTTTTGACCAAATAGTTGAATTTCAAACCAAAAAGATAAATTTTTGCCAAGAAGATTAATTTTTTAACAAAAAAATACATGAATTTTCAATCAGAAAATTCAATTTTGATCTTAAAAATATCCATTTTCAACCAAAATTGAATAGTTACATTTTTGGTTAAAAAATGTATTTAAAACAAGGTATTTTTAACAAAATAATTCAATTCAAAACCTAAGAGATCAACCTTCAGACAACACAATAAATTGTTATCAAAAAACTCAAATTTCAAACCAAAAAAGACGAATTTTCAACCAGGAAGATTGATTAGTTTTCTACAAAAAAAAAAGACGAATTTTGAACTTAATATGTAACCAGAAAGTTGAATTTTCAACTAAAAGATTTGCATGAAAAGCAGTTCATTTTTACGGAGATACAAAATTTGTTAACAAAATAGTTGAATCCTCAACCAAAACAAATACATTTTCAACCAAACTGTTGCATTTTCAGTGAAAAAGATTAAATTTTAAGAAAAATGTGAATCATTTTGAAAGGTATTCAGAAGTACAGAAACAATTTCAGAAATGATTGAATATTTAAAAGAATTCCAAAAAATTAAAAACAAAGTGTAGATTGTTGAAGATTTCAAAATCAAATTTTGAAGCTTTTTAAGGATTTTGTAAGGTTTTTAGATGATAAACAGATTTTCTTCAGATTTCTGGGAAAATTTTAGATGATTTTTTATTTTGAAAAATTAATTTTTAAAGAATTTCAAAAAAATTCACTAGGTCAAAGTGAATAAAATTTCTAACAATGGGAAGACTGAAAAATCCCGAAAAATAAAATTTTCGACACTGTAAAATTCCCGAAGAAGAAAATATTCGAAATCAATATTTTCGAAATTATAAAATTGCCGAAAATTTAAAAATCCCAAATTGGAAAATTCAGGGATAATATTTCTTTCCTGATTATATTTATATTATATTATATGTATATATATATATATATATATATGTATATATATATATATATGATATAATATATTATATTTATATATTTTTTTTAATTCCTGACAGTTTATAATATTACGGAATTTGAAAACTCGCTATTCTAAAAAATTAAAAAATGGTTTGAATAATAAATAAATAGTAAAATAAAAAATAGGTTCATGAATTAAAAGTACTTCATTTGATTCACTTTCTAGTTATCTAATACTTTTCGAATTGAAAAATTTAGAAAATATTTTTTAATTTCTTGCAAACTTCTCAATATCCTAAATATCTTTTAAAATGACTTGAATTTTTCTTAAAATATGAAAAAATCGTGTCAAATAAAGAAATTGTCTTCACAATTTTCTAGATTCTTTTTTGACAAATTTGAAATTTTCAAAAGTTTATTTGAATTTTCTCAAGAATCTTTAAATTTGAAATAAGTGTTCCATTACCCAAATCCCAAAAATGTAATATTTTTGTTGATACTTAAAATAATTAAAATTTAAGAAAATATTATTTTTGCAAAAATATGCTTTTATAATTATTATTTGTTATCAAATACTGTACTCATAAAAAATTGGCAATAATTTTAGCAAACATAGAAAACGTGGTATTTATAGTACAAAAAATCATATGAGTGTAAGTTATGTAACAAATGGCAAAGATTATTGAAATTATTAAATAATTAACAAAAATTGTTAAAAAAAGCGTTACATAATGTATGGAAGATGATCAAAAAACAAAAACAAAATCTTGAGAACCTATAAAGAACTCCAAGACAAATTTTTTGTTGTCAGGATATTTTTGAAATAAAAGTTATTCTCAACACATGAACGGATGACCAAAAAAATCCTCCCATTTCTTTCAAAGAAATTACTTATATGTATGGAAGACCCCATAAGAAGAAGTTGCTTTTTCCCATCTTAAATCAGATAGGAAACTCTATGGTCTTTGATTATTTTCTTGGACATTCGAACAAAACTGGGGGCTGAGAAAAAAAAATTGCTTTTGAAAAAAGGGCCACCCTAATATACATACATATATACAATAGATGTACATTTTGTACCACAAGAAAAATTCCCTCTTGAGGCTAATTTCTTACTCGGATAGACCCATGCCTGCTGTCGACCCAGGAGGGTAAGTGCTCGTGTTTTTGTGAAGCTTGATGTTAACGACCATTGTAGAGGTAGTGATTAGCGTAAAGGTACATAGTACATACTTTAGTATTCAGTTTGCAGTACCCTCTGGTAAAGGGGTGCTCCGAGTGTAAACAGATGCATTTTTATAAAAAAAACTCGAATTTTTTACTTAGTGTTCTTAGAACTCCTCCTAGAAAACAGCATGTTAGAGAGAGATTGATGGTAGCGCAAAGCACGATGGATGTTTGTTAATGAATTCAAATGATGAGCTCAAATTTGGTGCCACTTTTAATTTGAATTTGTATATGACTGCGGAAAGTCACTGTACATTTCTATCAAGAATTACTTCCACTACTACTCTGTAATATTTCCCATTAATGTTAACCTAATAACTTCAGCTTTCCATCATGATTCATTAGAATTGCTAATCGAGATTTTACACATTCAATCCTTAACCCGTTTTAAATGAGAATTGTTTTATGAAATTATTTTGTGAAATTATTTTATATGAGGGTACATAACTTCGACAATCTGTGGCAATTAGTGGCAATCAATAATTTTTAAATTGTAAATTTAAATGCGTCTAGTTGCCGGGATTTGAATTTGAAATTTTTTAAATGCTAGATGCTATTTTTCTAAGGTGCTAAATTATACAGGAGTAGGGGTTCAAATGTTTATTTAAAAAACAACATTTCATTTTGAGAGACATACCAATTTTTTATAAGGAGAATAATTGATATGAGATTAAGTAGGTTATAAATGTACACTTCAATGAAAATTGAAATAATTTTAAACTATTTACTGTACATGAAAATATTAGCACAAAAAATGCAGGTTCTTATGGAAGAACCATACTGTATACTATGTAATAAAAGTAAGTTAATTTCAAAGCAAAATACAGAATATTTTCTAAAAAATACTTCACCTACTGCATAATATTTTATTATCAATTGGGACAGTTGGCTTGCAATACTTATCAGAAAGTTTGCAATTTTCCATATCCATTTTTACTGCATAATTGAATCCATAGAGAAAAAGAATGACCGAAATCCATTTTCGAAATAGTTTTCCACTTTAATGCATTTAAACACACCATTTTTTTATTATTTATATTTTTCATTTGTTTATGTCTTGAAAAGTAATATACTGTTTAATACTATTTGAACTTGGCGCTTTTGTTCAGAAAGTACAAACATGGCAGTCAATATTCTAATCGTTATAACATTGTATAGGCTCAATATATATATATATATATATATATATATTTAAAAGAATTTATAATTGTCAAATATGATTTTGGTAATTGTATACTTTGTCGACTTTTTCGAATTTTCGAATAAACGGTTTGGAACATTTTGGAAAATCTTACTTGTTGTCCAAAAATGAGCAATCATTCGGGGGAGAACTAAATAGTTTCACATTTTCTCCAAAAAATTAATTAAAAAAAAATTAATTCTTGTAAAAACCACGTTCATAACTAATTGTATTTTTGTTGTCTTAAAACGGCTTATCAAGTTATATTATCGAATTGCCAAAATTACCATATTGAATAAAAATCTTTTTATAAACATATGTGGTTGATTCTATACGAACCAAGTGTTCTCATTTGGGTACATAAAAGGATTCATAAGAAAGGGTTCATTTCGATTTGAAAATAATTTTATAAACATTTATAATATATTATTGAAACAAAATTTGTTCAAGATATTGTAATTATATTGTTAATTTTATAGTAATTTTTAATTTGTACTATTCTAATATTTCAGAATAATCAACTAGTAAACTTTGCAATTAATCAACAAATAGTGAAATTCATTAAAATGGTTAAATATTAAGTATTAAATAATAATAAATAAAAAAAAAATAATAAAAATATTAAATATTCGATTCATGTAAATTTCTTTTAATACAATACATTTCTTCTTACATTGTTTCTTTCTAAAATTTAATTACACAAAATAAAATTTGATTATTTTTCCGTTTTTTTTGTTAGAAAAATATTTTGGAAAATTTTCTTTCTAGTCCAAAAGTAAAATATCATTAGATAGAGGCCCAAAAAGTTAAAAGTGAGTAAAAAGTGATTGTAATTCCGTGGAAAAATCGAAACGTTGAAAAAAATCAGTTCTTGAAATTTAAAAAAAAATTATTTTTGTATTCTTTGATAAATATACATATTTTTTGGTCTCCCGCGACCTATATTTTACTTTTGAACTAGAAAGAAGGTTTTGCAAAAGGTTTTAAACCATTCACTCAAAAATTCGGAAAAGTCACCAAAGTAACCAATTACTAATATTTTTAATATTTGACCTAGGTTCATCGTTTTAAATTGATATATTTCAATTTTCAACGTTTTGATAAAAAATGTATGAATGTTACAAATTATTGGTTTTTAAATAATGAGTTAATTTTTTTATAGATTAACAGTTTTTAATTATTCAATTTTAAGTGCTCAAAATTTGAAATTATTCAATTTAGAAATCTTGGAAATTTAAATTGTTTAAATATCAATTATTCAATTGTATCTGCTCAAAATTAGAGTTTGTTAAATTTCGATCAATCGTTGAAATTGAAATTGCAAAATCTTGAATTTAGCATTTTGTGTTTTGAAAATTTCAATTTATACAAAGCTTAAATATAACATTTTACAGTTTGCAAGTCTTTTTATTGTTCAATTTTGAAATGGTTATACTGGCAATTATTTAACTTTCAAGGTTTAAAAATGTTCAATTGCTTAACTTCAAGCATTTTAATTTAGAGGTTTTCAAATTTCTTAAACCTTGAAATAATTTAAAGTTTTCTCGAAACAATTGACATTTATTTTATAAATTCATTCTAGGAATTGTACAATATTTAATGCTTCCTTTAAGAGAAGCTAAGTTTTGAACATTACTAATTTGAAATATTGAACTCACAACTTCAATTCTGCAACTTGAAAATGAGTTTAATTTATAACGTTTATAGAAACTTTTTACTAAATAACATTTAATATTTCAAACTTGAATTTAAAATTATTCCACTTTAGTTACATTTTGAATAATTAAAATTTGAATCTAAATTTGTTCAATAGATTGTAATAATTTTAAATTAAGTATTTTGCCATTTTTTCGAACAGGGGGTAGTTGTGAAATCAGTAAAAATTTTAATTCGAAGTAATGTACCACTCAGTTTTTGTAAATATATTCAAATCAATTTATTACGCCTTGAAATATACTTTTCGGAATTGTTAGTGTGACCTGAACGTTACTTGAAAAAGGATCCCTCAAAAATAAAATGAGTGGGTTCTAAAATCAGAAGCGAATTAAAAATTTTCCCTAGTTAGGAAATGTATCACTTTTCACATCGATTACTGATTTTAATTTGTTAATGGAGACATGTGAGCTCAGTTTTATCTTTCTTTTGATAAACAATCGAATTCAAGAGTGACCTTTCGCAGCTCTTTTTTCCTTAAAAATCCACCTAAGGTTGCTCGTCTTAAAATTAGTTTTATAAAAC
The DNA here is from genome assembly GCA_932195095.1 of Andricus curvator. Taxonomy (NCBI): domain Eukaryota; kingdom Metazoa; phylum Arthropoda; class Insecta; order Hymenoptera; family Cynipidae; genus Andricus; species Andricus curvator. The sequence continues at coordinate 265,816 of CAKNYM010051506.1, forward strand.
AACTCCTCAAACATGCGTAGCCATTACCTCCTAGAATGTGAATTAGTAAAATTCGTATATAGTTTAGATAAGTTAATAATGCGCTGAGTAGATCCTTCAATATTTTAACAACCCCCAAAAAATGTCATAAACTGAAAATTTTCAGATTGGAATAACTGGAGGCATATGAATTGTTTTTCCGTTTATTGCAATGGGACATTTTTTTTAGTGAATAGTATAATAAATTAGTAATTATCGAAGATATGCGCACAGTCGATATAACTTATGGATGGACAATTTTTAATTAATAATAAAATTGTCTAAAATATTCAGTTTTATTGAAATTCCTGAAAAGTTAGCGATTTGTATATATCTTCGATGCTTTATAGCTTCTTGCTGTAAGATTGATCATTTTAACATACATGACATTATCCATCATCAAGGCACTCGAAGCATGACACGACACTCTACAAATAATTCTAGTACATGTCACATTCAAGGCGAGGTTTTCCAATTTTATTAGTGATCTTTTTTATTGCATTTTCATTCATTCAGTTTTATCAATTTTTCGAAATTCTTACTGTTAGTTACAAAATTTCAAAAATTTATTAACATACCTTTAACTATGTAAAGGAACTTTTCGGATTTTAAAAATTTTCGGATTTACGGAAGGTCTTCTAACACCTTTTATCATTTTATTCCTGTCAACTGTCCTTCATCCGATAAGCAAGTTCGTGATGCAAGAATGTCAGAATTCTCAAGAAAAATTAATTAAAATTTGTTTCTAAATTAGATTCTGAACTGATGGAAATATGAAAGCTCATGAAGTATTTTATATTTTTATTTATTTTTAAGGATTCTTTAAAGATGTATATTGAAGAACAAAAATTCTTTCATCACGAAGTTCTATCTTTGCTAATTATCATCCAGCGAATAGTCCCCCACCCTTTCCATAAATTTGCATTCTCATTCCAATTCCTGAGCAGAAATTAGAGCAGCATAAAACGGCGGATGGTACTTTTTTAGGTACACGAGGCAGATGCTTGTTTGGTTTTGGCCAATAAGTACTGTCAGGATCCGGACGCAGAGGATGCAGCCAACATCATGAGAGTCATCTCCATCAAAAATTATTCGGACGACATCCGCGTTATCATTCAGCTCATGCAGTATCACAATAAGGTACGTTACAGCTGAAATGTATAATTAAATATTCAAATCCATACAATTATCGTTATGATAAAATTTGTCTTGAATGGAATAAGAACATATTGAAGGCTGCTTACAGTGGAAAAAGCAACTTTTATGGACAAAAATCGCCGACACTAAATTTTTTATAAATTTTTGAGAAAAAAGGAATAACGAGTTGCAGAGATTTCACTCAGATCAATTAAAAAATGTATTATTTAACAACAAAGTAGTGCTTCTCGATTGATCGGTTAAACGTTTAAACAATTCGAATAATTTATTTTTAGGAATCTTTGAAAATAACGCGTCAAGGGAGACGTCACCAGTTTAATTTTCGTGTTTTCAACCACCTTAAAGTATCTTTTAAGATTACCCCCTCCCCCAAATTGTATTCTGGTAAGCTTTACATCGCTTGCAACTTCTTTTTTTATTTAAACTCACTTCACATAGTAGTTTCACATAGTAGTGTTTCAAGTTAATATTAAAGAATTATGCCCCCTCCCCCCTCCCAATAAAAAGAAGAAGCCTAAAACTTACCTTTTTCACAGTATGTGTGAAAGAAATTCCCTTCGAGTCGATCGTTACCATTTCCGATGATAATACAGATTCCTAGTAAAAATTTATTTGTATATAACATCTTGCATAATAAAGCGTATTTCAGAAAAAGGGATTCTTCCTCCGATCTCTCTAGTAGCTCAATGGTTAGAGCACCTGACTGAAAATCAGTTGATCTGGTGTTTGAATCCCAGCGGAGGGAAAGAAGAGGATCTTTTTTTCTGAATAAATTTAATTTAAAAAATTTTAATTT